>CM070566.1:38050720-38382365 GCA_036346405.1 Phyllostachys edulis
GGAAAAAGTAGCCCTGGCTGCTTCTGGAGATTAGAGCAGCCACTGAAAAAAAAATTAGGGGCGTTTTTGGGTGTGGTGGTGCCCTCGATGAGAAAAGAAGAACCCTGTGTTGAGCGCCCGCAAAATCAGTGAGGTGGCCTGAGCGCCCGCAAAATCTGTAGGCGGCGGAGGCCTCTGGCCCCGGAAAAACCGTGTGCTGTTATCAAATCGATCCGACTTGATTTCTGTGTTTGATTGAAATCTTCTTGACTCGTGTGTGTAGGGGGTCACAGCACTTTTGTCCTCATGCGTTATCTTCTTGCCTGTTTACGCGTGCGGCTGTTTATTGCGAGTGATTCATCAGCTTGTAGCGTTTTTGTTTGGCTTTGAGTTGATCCAAGTATTCGGTGCTGTGCAGTGTGTTGATTTTGGTTTACTTTTTGCTGAATCGGCCTGGCATCTGAGAGCCCCCGGAAAAATGGCCGCTGCTTCTGAAAAAAAAGCGGCGTGTCTAAGAAAGAAGCCGGCGGCGGCCTCTGTGCTCCCGGATCTGTGAGCTTTGGCTGCTGCTCCTGCGTGTGCTTGTCAGCCTCCCTGGAGAAAAATCTTGAGTCTTTGGGCGGCTGATTCTGTTCAGTTTGGTTTGTTTCTGTTGAATGCTGCTGACTGCATTTTGTCCTTCGTTTTGTTCACTCGTTCTCTGGTTGATCTGGCCGGCGGCGGCATAGTAAAGACCGAAGGAATCGGCTTTTAGCCTCGCTGTTTTTGCCTCTTGCGTCTCCTCTCTGAATGCTTGTGTGGGGCGGCGGCCTGGTGCTAGTCTAGAGACTTGTCTATTGTTTCTTTGCCTGTTGCGGCTGCTGCTCTTCATTGTGCTGCTTGGAGTTCATCTGTAGGCGTGCGCGTGTCCTGCCTGACGAAACCGAAGCCGTTGTCGCTGGGAAAAGAGAGCTTTTGGTTGCAGCCAGCAAAACCAAGAAATGGTGCGCCCTGTATGGCCGCTTGTAGCGTGAGAGATCAGAGCTGGTTGGTGGCCTGTGCTGCTCCACAACATCAAGTGATTGCAGTTTTTCTTGGCTCATGCTGCTGTTTGTTTCTTTCTGCTTGTCGACTAGGCCTCCTTCCTGCAAAAATCAATGAGCACCTGTAGAGTTGGTAGAAAAATCTTGAGCCATGTGGCGGCTGCCTGTTTCTCGGAGATTGAGTTGCTGCTAATGTAGCCCGTTGAAATCACAGATTTTGCATTTAGTTTTTACTGTGCCTGTACTTATGTTTGGTGCAGCACTAGTGGTCGTTTTACTGCTTGTTTTCTTGCTTGGCTGCTCTGATAGAAACCGACAGCACTCTGTATCTCTGTGTGCATGCCGAGTGTTTTGCTGTGATTTTTATTTGGTTGTGTTGGTGTGCAAGCGGCAGTCTTCTGTGTGCGATCCGAGCGCCTCGGCTTGTCAGCTTTGATCTTGTGCAGCCTCGGCCTGTGCGCCTGTAGAATCCTGAGGCGCAGCGATAGCTTGTAGCCTGACATAATGTTGGAGCTTTTTATTTGACTGCCATCTTGATTCGCCTGAGTCTCTGTTTGCTACGGGTGTGAGTTGTTTTTTTAACTTTTACTTAGGGGTTTGATCGGATGCAACACAAAGTTATCCACGTGCTCAGATACGTGATCTTCATAGCTTTTATAGCTATTGGAGTGAAAGTAGTGTTGAGTTCGATTGAGGTGAAAAATAGAGAAAGCGTCTATTCACCCCCCCCTCTAGTCGCCTTTCCGGTCCTACAATTTGATTTCTTCTTGGAGATGAATGTTTATAGCCACTTGCTGCGAGGAAAAAGTCACTAGGGAAGCACACACACAAGTGCTCTCATATCTCTCGATATATCTATCAAATACTAGCTTCTTCCTCTCTCTACTTTCCCCAAAGTTCACATTAGGATCTCTTGGCTTAGGTGAATGTGCAAATCCTGCACCACCCTCTTATATATTGGAGGTTAGGTCTAGATATAAAACCCCAACGGACACCCGTTGGTCCCACACACAAACGAGTCTCACTCACGCATGCTTCTCAAAGCGCATCTTCATCTTTAACCCCATTAGGCCAAATCCATCATGCTTTGCCCACGATGGAGTATCCTTGACCTAATCCACTTATACCATCGTCGTGGTTTCACACAGCCCCACTTTTCCGGTATTGGGCAATTTACCAAAATGCCCCTCTAAGGACATTTCCTGACTCCTTTAGATCGAAGCATCGCCCATGCTTCGCCATCATCCGTACGGCTCCAATGACCTCCCGCCATGCCTATCACGCGTTCGAATCCCACCGAAACATCCTTGCTTGCAAATGGGCCCAAGTCACTTAGCGCACCACATGGCTTACCATGCACCATGACCGTAAGCGGCTTCGTTCCCTATTTTGGACCTCAGCTCCTCCCTGAGCTTTGTCCTGGTCCACCTTGTCGTTGCCCATCATGTCCATCACCGGTAGCTCCCGCTCTGGTTCCTTGTCTTCTCAGCTTGTAACCACCCCGCTAACCTCGGTCATCTTTTGGCAGCCTCACCATGACGTAGCTCCGGAGTCCTACAACCATCACCAATAAGCAAACCGTTACATAGCACCGCACGACACACAAAATCATCAATTGACAGAATTGATGAGTCAAGAATACATACCTTCGAAACTTTGCTCCCGAAAGCATCACTTTACCTCAAAAGGTCTTTGCTCAAACTTTGTCTTCCATGGTTCTTGTCTACTTGCACATTGTTTGAGTCCAACCATCTCACCCCACATCCATGACCGTTCTAGACCTTGGTTCTCCTAACCAAGTCCCGGTCCTCCTCGCCATTGACCATAGTTGACTCCAAGCGACATGTATAACAATAGACCAAGTAACCATTTCTGGGTACAAGTTTTCGCAACTTGACACACATTAGTCCATAAGAGTATAATGCAGACATATGCACTAGTCCCAAGCTCCTAGGACCAACTCAACAAAGTTCACCGCCTTCCCGGTGCTTGAACCCCTTCTGGCTGGTCAGTCCGCCAGCCAGTCGACTTGACTTCCGCCTGGCCGATCAGACTGCCCCACTTGTCTGACTGCTGGCAAACGGCCGGTTAGACTGCTTTAGGAATTTTCCCAAGTCCCAGCATTCTCTCTGGAAATTTTAAACTCTATCTAGTTTTTCCTCGAAATCCTATTTTCTATGAGACCTAGTGCAAACACATCACTTCACATTCCTACACACTTGATTTTTGGTTGATTCCAAAAATTCCACTTTTCAAATTCGGTCGGTCTAACTACCGCATGTGGCCGGTCCGACTGCCCCCATGGTTGGTCAGACCGCCACTAACCTGATAGCAGCAGAAACTTCCTGGAAACAAAGGTTTCTCCAAAATTGTCAATTATTCATCACATTAAGATTAGGATCATCTACCCATGATCTCCATGATACGTAGTCCATGGGGCACACCTGTCCAGTTGTATGACTAGAAGGAGGTAACTTATTCTTGTGAGTATATATTTAACCATATTATTGGGATTTCTGCCCTTCGCCGGTCTAATCCTCATCATAATTTTCTTTGTGTTGCTAGATTAATTCTGTAATCCATTTATATAACGGAGTGATTATGGTACAAACTTTTGCTTTTTTATACATTTTTTATGTTTCACTACTCCAACAAATGGGGTACCAACAAATCGGAGTGTAGGTATGGGATGCGTACAAACGAGAGAACTTCACTTTACGCGTCATGTTGTTCTGCACTATCAATGATTTTTCTGCCCTTGGTAACCTGTCGGGCTTCAGTACAAAAGGACCCAAAGCCTGTCCGCACTGCTTAAATGGTAAGGAGAGTGTATGGCTGAACAACTCGCGCAAAACTGTGTATATGCGTCACCATAGGTTCCTTCCCAAGATTCACCCATACCGCAAGATGAAGAAATAATTCGACAAAAATAAGGAGGATGGTTCAGCTACAAGGGCTTTTAGAGGGAAAGAGGTCTATGATATGGTTAAGGATATCGATGTTGTGCTTGGGAAGGGACGTAAATTAAGAACCCGTTAGAAGAACATCTAGAAGAAGCGGTCAATTTTTTGGGACTTGCCTTATTGGGAGCACTTAGAAGTTTGCCACTACATCGACATCATGCATGTGGAGAAGAATGTATGTGATAGCTTGATTGGTCTCTTACTAAACATTAGTGGCAAAACAAAGGATGGTGTTAACACACGGCATGACTTGGTTGATATGAACATAAGGATCGAGTTTGCACCGAAAGAGACCGATAAAGGATGAGCGTATCTTCCCCTAGCTTGCTACACTCTGTCCAAGGCCAAGAGAAATGAACTGTACCAGAGCTTGCATGGTGTGAAAGTCCCGTCTGGTTACTCCACTAACATTAAGAAAGTTGTTTCTATGGAAGATTGGAAATTAAATGGTATGAAGTCTCATGATTGTTATGTGCTGATGACACAAATGCTTCCTGTTGCAATTAGGAGTATCTTGCCGAATGTAACATCCCAAAGTTATGTTACCAAAATAAAAATTAATAAAGTTATTATTTTATTGGATTTTCTTAAATTTGAAAGAGGTTATTTGCTTTATTTCAATTTCTAAAGTTTTAAAAGTCAAAAGGAAAATTTATTCAAGCTTTTGAAGTTTTATTTGATTTAAAGCAGAAAAATAAAAATTAAATTAATTTCTGGAATTTTCTTGAATTTTAAAAGCTTTTTCCCAAATATTTTAAAACCAAAATAATTTATTTACAAAATTACAAGCCAAATTTAAGTTGTAAATAATTTTATTAAGTCCAAAATAACTCTAGGAATTTATGTGAATTTTTCTAGAATTTTTGGATTTTATTTGCTATTTTCTAAGCCCCTTTTTATTTAATCGGAATATTTAAAATAAGAAAAACAAATTAAATCCTTCTTAAACCTTGGGTAAAACCTCCTTGGTCTGTTTTTCTTCACAAGACGCTTGACCACTTTTGGTCTGCTTCCGCCCACTCCGCACCCGGCCAACCGCCCACTCTCTCTAACCACCGCCCGGCCCCACCCGTCACCCTCTCCCCTCTCGCCGACAATGGGCCCCACGTGCCTTCTCCTTCCTTGGCTTCTTCCTCATGGAGCCAAAACCGAGCCCACCATTATCGGCCATTCGGAGCTCCCACAATCCCGTGTTTCCCTCCCCTTCATTGCCCTGAATCTTGCGCATTAAGATCCACGCATCACGCCTCTCCCAAATCTGGCCACCCCCCTCATTATCGCAGCATGAATCAACGGGACAGCGGCATCGCCGCCGCCGCTAACCTCGCGGCCGATCTCTCGTCCGGTGCCCCTCCGCCCCTATAAAAGGGAGCATGAGGAGCCCCTCCTCTCACACATTCTTTCCCCCTCAATCCCTCCTCTCTCCTCCTCATTCGGCCAAATTTCGAGTTTTCGCTCACACCGCCGAAGCTCGGTTTTTCGTCGTTTCTGGCGCCGGCAAGGACTCATCGGCGTCCCCGACCTCACTGCCGCCATCGCAGCCTCACCACCGACGCCGTGCGTGCCTCGACCATGTCGGAGAATCGCCAGATCACCGCTAAGCGCAAGCCCGACGACCGCCACAGACATCCTGCGCCGGCCGCGAACCATTCGCGCCCTACCGAAACCGAGGTGAGCATCAAAATCCCTGCACCCTCCTCTTCTTGTTGGTGCCCTCGCCGGAGGCCAGCTCACCGCCGCTCGCTGGTTCCATGGCGGTCGAGCGCCGCCCCGTCCGGTACCGATGTGGCATGCCATCGTGCCCGCCACCGCAACGCTGTGTCAGTGCCACGTCCTCCCCTCTGCCCACGTCATCGCCTACGTGGCCGCATGTGTCAGCCTCACCCACCCCTTTGTACTGTTCCAAGAGCCGGGTCCATCATGGACCATTAACTGGCCGTGGACCAAGTCTTTTGACCATAGGGCCCACTTGTCAGTAAAAAAAAAATTAGCAGATTTGTTTTTCGGGCACTGACGTCATTCGGCGTCATTTTTCGAGTTTTCTTTCGAAAAACAAATCGGAAAATCCAAGAAAATCCTTTTTAGGGTTTTCTTTGGGGTTTAAACTTCCCAGGGTTCGTTCTCCTTCATACGAACTCCAATTTCATTGATTCAAATTGATAAATTGGTATAAAATCATTATCTAGCTAACTAAACTAAAATATTTTGATTTGGAGTTAGTTTGATTTGTCTTTTTGAATTTATTTGAATTTCATTTGAATTTATCATACTTTCACGTATAGACTTTGACGATTCCGGAGAGGTAGATCCTTTAGAGGAATTAGAGTTTCAAGACTTCGACGAAGGCAAGTTATACCCTTGACCATATTGCCCTAGTATTTTAAAGTTATTTAATTCAGTTTTAAAATTATTATTGCATGCATATTTTTAGTCAATTATTTTTAATACCCTGTTTAAATGCTTAGTTATTCCAATTGTTATTGTATGGCTAATCTTGAATATTGAAATGTCATTCCTTTGTCACCATAGATAAATTGGTTTGGAAATTAATCATGCTTAGCAAATGCTTAGACCATGATTTTGATTTTGGGAGGATTTAGCCAAATCATTACAAAATTGTGGGTGCAGGTTTATGCACGGGCTTAATCTGGTTGAGATTAAGACCCAGGGTTTGATTTTGAAAGACGCCAAAGTAAATTAAGGACCGGTCTTTGAGCGTATTTTGCTACGCCTTACCGTACCACCACATGTCTTGTATGGGCAAGACCTAACTTATTAATTTAAGATACCTAATAGATATTTGTGCCGTGTTGCATGTGTGGGTGTCGGTTAGACTATAGTCCCACCTGACGCAAGAGGGGGCTTCCGGAGGACGGTCAGTCCAATGGAAGCGAAACCTTAGCGGGCATGAGTACTTTAGGGTAGATCATTGTAACGGCCTTGTGATAATTGCTTTGTCACACGTCTTAGGAAGCGTGGATTGGCCGACACAAAAAGCATATTATCTCATGTGGGTAAAGCTGTACAAACTCTGCAGAGTAGAAAACTATTCGAATAGCCGTGTCCGCGGTCATGGACATGCTAGCAAAGCCACTCCGAGTTAGACTTGTTTTTGGTTTCAAAATGGTTTCAACAGATGATTTTGGATGGATAATCCTTGTGGGAAAATTGGGCGGTTAGCCATGTGATAGGAGGGTATCCTTCACCATTCAAACATGGAGGTTATCGACACTATAAAATTGTTATTTAAAATCTGATTTTTAGATATAGTATAAAAATGGCCTTGGAATTTAATATGATTATTTAAAATTGAAAATGTTGTTTTATGCAAATAGACCCTGCCAATACCCCTTGTTTTCCTTATGCATGCATTCAATCTGTTACTTAACGGGTGTAACTTGCGAGCACGGTAGTTGATGAATCACGGTGGCCCGATCTTCCGATAGGTTCGATTTGTTTCGTCGTAAGGACGTTGACGCTTTGAGGCTTCCGACCCGCAGATCTTCACCTCGCAATTCGCTACACCCGCACGACTGCCGTTATCAACCACGCTTGCACGCGATCGACCTTACCACGAGGGTTATGATTCCTGCAAGCAATCGAAGCAACTCACAAGAACAAGGTAGATGCAATCTGAAATATATTGCGAATATAGATGAAGTTCACAAGTGGGGTTCCTCAAACCGAACAAGCGGCGAAACTGCAAAGTGGCAGAATAATCTAAGAAAAACCCACCCTAAACAGTGGCGGCTACTGCACATATATAGGGGGGACGTGAGGAGGTCGACCTAGGGTTGTGCTACGGCGGCATGCACATCTTGGGCTTTGACCTCGACACGCTTACAAGGCCTTATTAGGCCCAAAACGGTGACACAGCACCTTATTTCCATGTCTCTGACTAACACCCAACGTGGTCGTCACTGGTCGTGGGCCTGGTCATAGGATGATCGAGGAGTCATAGGACCGGTCGAGGGTTTAAGACTGGTCGAGATCTGGCAGATCTGGTCAGAGTGGGTACACCGGTCGAGACCTTGGGAACTTGGTTTGGATCCTCCCATTATTCCTAAGTAGCGTAAGATCACAATTATTAGGTAGCATACCATTCTCGCATAGATAAATTATTAGCACCTAGAAACGAGCTCACCTCATAATTTAAGTGACGTGCTCGAGCTCTTGTCATAGGACCGACCGGATCCGGAGGATGTTGTGTAGTGCGGTGTCCGAACGAGTGATGTCCTCATCATCCTCCCCTCTTGAATTGGAGTCGTCCTCGACTCAAGGTCATCTTCTTTCCCCACGATGGCTTCAAATCTGAAATGTTAAATGTAGGGCTAACCCCAAAATCTGCAGTAGCTCCAATTGATATGCATTGTCATTTATCTTTGCAATTATCTTAAATGGTCCATCGCTCTAGGCATCAACTTTGATTTTCTTAATTCGAAACCTATCCTTTCTCAAATGCACCCAAACTAAATCACCGGTTCAAATTTTATTTCTTTTCTACCTTTACTTCCAAAGAACTCTATACTTTTCGGTCATACGCTCTATATTCTCTTTAGTTGTTTCATGCAACTTAAGAACAAATTCAGACGCTTCTTAGCATCTAAATTAATTTTTTCAGAGGTAGGCAAAGGTAGTAAATCAATAGGAGCATGGGGTTAAAACCATACACTACCCGAAATGAACTTACCTTGGTGGTAGAGTGTACCGACCTGTTGTAAGCAAACTCAATATGCGGTAAACACTCTTCCCACATCTTCAAATTCTTTTTAAAACAGCCCGCAACATGGTGGATAACGCGGTTGACAACCTCTGTTTGTCCATCGGTTTGGGGATGGCACGTAGTAGAAAATAGTAGCTTTGTCCCCAATTTGTTCCAAAGTGATCTCCAAAAGTGGCTCAAAAACTTAGATCGCGATCCGAGACAATTGTATTGGGCACTCCATGTAGTTTAATGATTTCTCTGAAAAACAAATCAGCTATGTTTGTGGCATCATCGCTTTTGTGACAAGGTATAAAATGGGCCATTTTAGAAAACCGATCCACTACTACAAATATATTGTCCCTCCCTCTTTGTCCTAGGCAACCCTAAAACAAAATCCATAGAAATATCCTCCCAAGGGCGCTTAGGAATAGGAAGAGGCATATAAAGTCCATGTGGATTGAGACGGACTTAGCTTTGTTGCATGTAGTGCAATGAGCCACGAGCGCCGACATCGCACCTCATCTTTGGCCAAAAGAAGTGGGCGGCCAGCACATCTTCGTCTTCTTTGCTCCAAAATGCGCCATCAAACCTCCTCCATGCGCCTCGCAACAACAAAAGACTAACGGAGCTAGCCGAACGCATAGCTTGTTAGCACGATAGACCAAACCATCAATCAGCACATATTTATTCCATGTTTTCCTCCTTTACAATGTTCAAGCACTTCTTTAAAGTCCAAATCAATAGCATATAAATCTTTAATGGTCTCCAAACCAAAAATCTTATGATCAAGTTGAGATAACATGGTATAACGTCTAGAAAGCGATCGGCAATCACATTGTCCTTACCTTTCTTATGCTTTATGACATATGGAAACGACTCAATAAATTCTACCCAATTAGCATGTCGCTTATTCAGTTTAGCTTGACTTCTAATATGTTTTAGCGATTCATGATCGGAATGTATAACAAATTCTTTGGGCCATAGATAATGTTGCCAAGTTTGAAGCACACTAACTAAAGCATATAATTCTTTATCATAGGTAGAATAATTCAGACTAGGCCCATTTAATTTCTCACCAAATATGCAACCGCTTACCTTCTTGAATCAATACACCACCTATCCCAATCCGCTAGCGCCACATTCAATCTCAAAAGTCTTACCAAAATCGGGGAGTTGGAGTAGGGTCTTGTGGTGAGCTTCTCTTTCAATAAGTTGAATGCCTTCTCTTGTGCAGCCCCCATTGAAAGGCACTCCTTTCTTTGTCAATTCATTCAATGGTGCGGCCAAGGTGCTGAAATCTCGCACGAAACGTCGGTAGAATCCAACAAGGCCATGGAAACTCCGCACCTGTGTCACAGTGGTAGGTGTCGGCCAACTTTGGATGGCTGCAATCTTTGCCTCATCCACCTCAATTCCCTGTGGCGTCACAACATAACCAAGAAACGCAACTCGATCGGTGCAAAAGGTGCACTTCTCGAGGTTACCAAACAAACGTGCATCTCTCAAAGCATTAAAAACAGCACGATATGATTCAAGTGTAGCTCATGTGACTTGCTATAAATCAAGATATCATCAAAATAAACCACCACAAATTTTCCAATGAAAGGACGAAACCTCGCTCATCAATCGCATAAAAGTGCTAGGTGCATTAGTTGGACCAAAAGGCATCACTAACCACTCATATAGTCCGAACTTAGTTTTAAAAGCGTCTTCCATTCATCTCCCAATTTCATTCTAACTGTGGTAACCACTCCATAAGTCAATCTTTGTGAAAATAATAGAACCACTCAACTCATCAAGCATGCCGCCTAGCCTAGGAATAGGATGATGATACCTTATGGTAATATTATTAATGGCTCTACAATCAACACACATACGCCAACTACCGTCTTTCTTAGGAACCAAAAGAACAGAACAAGACAAGGACTAAGGCTTTTCAGACGCGTACCCACGGTCCAAAAGATCTTGGACTTGTCGCTGAATTTCCTTAGTCTCCTCTGGATTGGTCCTATATGCAGACGGTTTGGCAAAAGTCGCTCCCGAATCAAATCAATTTGATGCTCTATCCTCAAATAGGTGGTAATCCGGGGTATCTCATTGAAATACATCCACATACTCCCGCAAAAGGTTAGCAACAGCAGGAGGCAAAGAGCTAGATATATCCTCAAATGAAAATAAAGCATCTTTGCATATCAAAACATAGCATGGTAGGTCATTATCACAAATTTCAGCAAGTTCAGATTTAGTGGCAAGCATAACACACCCCTTCAATTTTATTCCCTGACTTAGAACTAGGCGTCACTTCCTCCCTTTAGGTGGGAAAACACGTTTGGCTACTTGCTGATTTTCAGATTCATGTTCATTGGTGTTTCTTTCATTTTAGCACGCCTACTTCATCTCTCACAATTTCAGCTGGTGTCAAAGGCAACAACTTAATCTTCTTACCCCTATGTGAGAATGAGTAGGTATTAGCTCTACCATGGTGCAAAACATCATTATCATATATCCAAGGCCTACCGAGCAACAAAGAGCATGCTTGCATAGGCACTACGTCAAAGTCGGTACTATCTTTGTAATTACCAGCTGAAAATTGCACTCTCACAACTTGGGTTACCTTTAACTTACCACACGAATTGAACCATTGGATGTAGTAGGGATGTGGGTGTGGCTGTGTGGCCAAGCCAAGCTTCTTGACCATCTCAGAACTTGCAAGGTTATTGCAGCTCCCCATCAATGATTACTCTGCAGCTCTCTCCTTCACGAAATCTGGTTTGAAACAAGTTGTGCCGTTGATTTTGCTCTTCTCTCTCCACTTGTGCGCCAAAGACTCACAGCAACAAGGCTCATATGGTTCCGGTGTCAACAAAGCAGCCTACTTGTTCCTCCACATCATCAAGATCACCGCTCTGCATTTCGACTCCTCCACCTGCAATGTTACCTGCAAGTACATATTCATCCTCAATATCACTAGCACTTACATAACCTCCGTCTGCAGTGGCAAGGTATGCTCACGACTTGGCGATCCCTCATGACATGGCCCATTCCTTGCAACGGTGGCAAATAATCCCAGTCGTACGGCCCGTGGAAGCAACCGAAGAAGAACTCTTGGCCGGGGCATGCACACTAGTAGATTTGCTTACCTCGGGTGCATGTGATGGTGTCGGAGGTGCTGCTGAACGCGCCCTACTCGAGGAGGGGGCAGCAGACCGTGTAGCCGAAGGTGGGACTGTTTTAACTTGACCTGGTGTTGTTCTTGGTGTAGACGTGCTTCCAAAATTGTTCCTTGGCCTCTGTTGTCGTCCCTGCAATTCCTTTTCTGCCAAACATGCAAGTTGAAACAATCTAGGGACACTATTATAGTCTTTGTAATCAACTATGTCCTGAATTTCACGTGTTAATCCTCCATAAAAACGTGCCATCGCAGTCTCTTCATCCTCAATAACATTACAACGCAACATACTAATCTGTAGCTCCTGATAATATTCTTCTACGGATCTATTGCCTTGGTTTAAGCACTACAATTTCTTAAGCAGGTCACGTTTAAAAGAAGGTGGAACAAATCTGTTACGTATAGCAACCTTTAAAGCATCCCAAGTAGTAGGCGCTAATCCATCAGTACATACTCTATTCCACCAAATGATGGCGAAGTTTTTAAATTCACTTGTGGCTTGCCGAACTCTATGCACTTCAGGAACTAAGTGAGCATTAAATTTCTGTTCTACCGTCAACTCCCAATCTAGATACATT
Source organism: Phyllostachys edulis (assembly GCA_036346405.1). Taxonomy (NCBI): domain Eukaryota; kingdom Viridiplantae; phylum Streptophyta; class Magnoliopsida; order Poales; family Poaceae; genus Phyllostachys; species Phyllostachys edulis. The sequence continues at coordinate 38,063,137 of CM070566.1, forward strand.
TCAGCATCATAAGCACCCACAAAAGATGGTATAGTGAACTTGACTTTAGCATATGGATCATCATTAACACGTGCATTATGTTGCTGAGCGTTATTACCCCTCATACCTTGACGGTTGAAGTTCAACCGGTGCCGTTGTCGTGCATCAAAGGCGTCGTGGTTGGGCATCTCATTTTCATTGTCAAACTCATGGTCATGGGCTGCACCATGAGGACCCACACGCCCATTGTTCGGTGGTTGATTGGCCAAACCATCAATGCGTGTGTTGAGCATTGCGATACTATCATTGAGTTGCTGCAGTGTAGCCATTGTTTCTGCAAACTTCCTATCAATGTCGTCATTAATAGCATGGCGGTGCTCATCCAACACCCTCGTGAGCTCTTCCCTCAAAACACACTCTTGCGCATCCAATTCCTCACCTGCCATGGTTAGTAGAAGACAAAAGACAACACAAAGATATTATCCCTATCAACGACTAGGTGGTGGAAGGTGGGATCACACACTCTCAAGCGTCTTACCAAGCTCTTATGAATTTCTTACCAATTGCAGCAGGTGGTATGATCGGAGAAGGTGGGATGTACGACCGCGGCGGATGGCGAATGCGAGGACCCAAATCTGAGGGCCGGAAGTATGTGGAGCTCGGACAGGCAAAATTTTGTAGCAAGGAATAGCAGTAATGAAAATAGATTAGCAAAGCTGAATCAAATTCCACGGTACTCGTCACAGTTGCTGGCCCCAAAAGCGTTCCTAGAACTAGCTCAAGCAAGCTGAAAATTAGGGTAGATACAAGCTCAAGGAACAAAATTCACAAAGCAACTGATTTCTCCTGTGGGTGGTCGTAGACCAACTGAGGGTGGTCGTAAACCAACTGAGGGTGGTCGTGAGCCAACTGGGAGTGGTCTTTCTGTCTTTTTTTTTCTTCGCTTCTCTCTTTTTTTTTTCTTTTTTTTTGACTACCGAAACCCTACCTAGGGTTCCTCTCTTTCTTTTTTTTTTGCGAGACCTTGACTCACAACTCTTAAAAACCATCTTCAAGGTCTCATGGATATATATAGGTCACAAACTTTTTCCGGAGAGCAGGGTATAAAGGTAGTAAAAGATACTCTCTCTCTCTCTCTCTCTGAACTTTGGCTAGGTGGTCGAATGGGTAGGGGTCGGATCTAAGGAGGTGGTCGAACTCAAGAGGTGGTCGAACACGAGGTGGTGGTCGAATCCGATTGGGTGGTCGAACACGAGGTGGTGGTCGAATCCGACTGGGTGGTTGAACACGAGGAGGTGGTCGAACTCGAGTAGGTGGTCGAACTCGAATAGGTGGTCGAACACGAGGTGGTGGTCGAATCCGACTGGGTGGTCGAACCCGAGGAGGTGGCCGAATCCGACTAGTGGTCGAACACGAGTTGGTGGGGGGTCGAAACTGAGCACGTGGTCGGATGAGGGTGATGACACGATCTCGGCTATAGCAGACAAAACAACGGATGCAGCCAAGGGCAAGCCGAGATACACGATGACTAAAACAGCAAAGACTCGACGCTAGAAACTAGATCACGGCGACTAGACCAGCAACAAAGACACCGACGATGGACTCAAATTCAACAACGCGAAAACTGAAATCACAACTGCGAAAGGCACAAAGAGGTTTGGGCAGCGGAAGAACTAAGATCTAAAACTTTTTGTGGGGCAATTTTCTGGACTCTAGGTGATGGAAAACAACTAACAAAAGGGGATAAATGAGATTACCTAACGGGCAACCTGGTGCTCTGATACCACTTGATGAATCACGGTGGCCCGATCTTCCGATAGGTTCGATTTGTTTCGTCGTAAGGACGTTGACGCTTTGAGGCTTCCGACCCGCAGATCTTCACCTCGCAATTCGCTACACCCGCACGACTGTCGTTATCAACCACGCTTGCACGCGATCGACCTTACCACGAGGGTTATGATTCCTGCAAGCAATCGAAGCAACTCACAAGAACAAGGTAGATGCAATCTGAAATATATTGCGAATATAGATGAAGTTCACAAGTGGGGTTCCTCAAACCGAACAAGCGCTAAAGCGCAAAGTGGCGAATAATCTAAGAAAAACCCACCCTAAGCGGTGGCGGCTATCGCACATATATAGGGGGACGTGAGGAGGTCGACCTAGGGTTGTGCTACAGCGGCATGCACATCTTGGGCTTTGACCTCGACACGCTTACAAGGCCTTATTAGGCCCAAAACGGTGACACAAAGACCTTATTTCCATGTCTCGACTAACACCCAACGTGGTCGCCACCGGTCGTGGGCACGGTCATAGGATGATCGTAGGAGTCATAGGGTGGTCGAGGGTTTAAGACACAGTCGAGATCCGCAGATCTGGTCAGAGTGGGTACACACGGTCGAGACCTTGGGAACTTGGTTTGGATCCTCCCATTATTCCTAAGTAGCGAAGATCACAATTATTAGGTAGCATACCATTCGCATAGATAAATTATTAGCACCTAGAAACGAGCTCACCTCATAATTTAAGTGACGTGCTCGAGCTCTTGTCATAGGACCGACCGGATCTGGAAGATGTTGTGTAGTGCGTGTATCCGAACGAGTGATGTCCTCATCAGTAGTTGTGCTCATACTTGCTTGATGCAAACAAATTTCAGAGGAGAAGAACTTCACCATCAGTGTGGACCTCGACGACTAGGCCGCTACCCTAATCGATTGCCTGTGGCAGATTAACTGGACTCTACTACACCTTCTTCGTCTTCCGCTGTGTTCTTTATTGTTGTCTTGTAAGCCTCCTTTTGTAATAAACTCTGTTGATTATTAATAATATCGTGCGATTTATGGATGTTACCATATCTGTTTAACTGTGTGAACTAGCTACTGATCATGGGACTAGTTCAGAAATGCACAGAGGATTTGGGGTGTTAATCTCGGGTCCGACAGAAGTGGTATCAGAGCCATATCGACTGTAGGTCGTAGTCTAGTTAGAATCGTCGTTAGTTGAAATCTACAAAACTTATTTTATATAACAAGCAAAATAAATTGTTCTCTCCTCATCTTGGTCATCTATCTATAGCTTCTTTATAGCAATTCTTTCTTACCTAAATTCTCTCTTCACCGTTTTATAAAGTTAAATGGATCCTCTCTCCCTTGAAAATTTCTATAGATGGCCAACACGTTTCCTACCATTACGTTCAAGACCAGAAGACATGAAGCTATCAAGAAAGCAACGTGACGTCATCAACTCATCTCTTCCATCCAAGGACAACAGACAAGATTTACCGAAGATTGTTTCGTCAGCCAAGCCATATAGCTTAAGTTTGCCTAGACTCATTATGCGTATTGAGTCATTTCACCAGCTTATGAGTATCGATCGAGTAGAACGTTGCATGAAGCTTTTGAGTTGGTTCTTTCATTTGGGAGTGTTCTTTCGGTCTATCCCCTTAGTTCTTCTTAGTTGTCTCTTCCCTATCCCTTGTTCTCCTTTCCTAAATCTTTGGAGAAACCAACAGATGGTGAACACTCGTCACTCTGGAAGTGGAACCAACACCAACAATAACGGAAGTGCCCCAATCAATGCACCAGAATGGCAGCAGATGATGGAAAATCAAAACCGTCTGATTGAACTGCTCTCTCAGTCCATCAGCAACAATCAAACCCGACAAGCTGCAACTTTCCAAGCTCCACCTCCACCACCTCGGAGGACCAAAGATGTCGAATTTATGAGGATGCGCCCACCCACTTTCTCAAGCGACCTGAGCCCATGGATGCGTATGATTGGCTCCGGCGATTGGTAAGAAGTTGGATATCGCTCAGTGCACCGACCGTGAGAGGGTGTTGTTCGCTTTGCACCAGCTCATAGGGCCAGCTTCTGAATGGTGGGACAACTTTAGCATCTCACATGCTAATGCTGAAGCCATCACCTGGAATGAATTTGTGCGAGCTTTCCGCCATGCACATATTCCTTCCGGCATGATGACCCTCAAGAAGAAGGAGTTTCGCTCGGTTAGCCAAGGCAACCTCTCAGTGAATGAGTACCTCCACAACTTCAACCAGCTGGCACGCAATGCACCGGAAGATGTTGCAAAAGATGAAGACAAGCAAGAAAGATTCCTTGAAGGACTCAATGATGACCTGTCTGTACAACTGATTTCCTAGGATTATTCTGATTTCCAACAGCTGGCCAACAAGGCAATTTATCAAGAAGGCAAGCACCAAGAGATGGAGAACCGCAAGAGAAGAATGGCTACACAGAAGTTCAACCCTAGAGGTTTTCCTAAAGCCAGAGGGACTTCATCGCAACAAGTCAGATTCCAGCCAGCAACATCAACAGCAACACCTACAATGAATGACCCAGACAATTTAGAATCTTCCAAAACACCTGAGGATGGCCACCCACAGAAGAACCCCTCCTACGTTGCAAGCATCACATGCTTCAACTGCCATGAGGTTGGGCATTTTGCCAGTAAATGTCCAAAGAAGCAGCAGGCAACAAATCCATCCAACTCCAAAGTTCCAAAAGTCAACACCATCCAAGTAAACAGGAATCCGTAGAATTCTGGAAAAGGACGTCTGTATAACATCTCAGCTCAGGCCCCATTCGATGAGGAGCAGAATGCAGACAACGACAACTCCAACTGAAAACCTTGCATCCCTAGTTTTCTTTCTAGCCGCTCCGAATCTCGGGGTCGAGATTCCTTTTAAGGGGGGTAGTTTGTAACATCCCAAAGTTATGTTACCAAAATAAAAATTAATAAAGTTATTATTTTATTGGATTTTCTGAAATTTGAAAGAGTTTATTTGCTTTATTTGAATTTCTAAAGTTTTAAAAGTCAAAAGGAAAATTTATTAAAGCTTTTGAAGTTTTATTTGATTTAAAGCAGAAAAATAAAAATTAAATTAATTTTGGAATTTTCTTGAATTTTAAAAGCTTTTTCCCAAATATTTTAAAACCAAAATAATTTATTTACAAAATTACAAGCCAAATTTAAGTTGTAAATAATTTTATTATGTAAATAATTTTATTAAGTCCAAAATAACTCTAGGAATTTCTGTGAATTTTTCTAGAATTTTTGATTTTATTTGCTATTTTCTAAGCCCCTTTTTATTTAATCGGAATATTTAAAATAAGAAAAACAAATTAAATCCTTCTTAAACCTTGGTAAAACCTCCTTGGTCTGTTTTCTCTTCTTGTGTTGCCACTTTTGGCCCGTTTAAACCCCCATAGCGACCAACCGCCTCTCTCTCTAACCCACTTTGGCCCCACCCGTCACCCTCTCCCCTCTCGCCGATAATGGGCCCCGCGTGCCTTCTCCTTCCTTGGCTTCTTCCTCACGGAGCCAAAACCGAGCCCGCCATTATCGACCATTCGGAGCTCCCCCAATCCCGTGTTTCCCTCCCCTTCATTGCCCCGAATCTTACGCATTAAGATCCACACATCACGCCTCTCCCAAATCCGGCCACCCCCCTCATTATCGCGCGCGGAATCAACGGGACCGTGTCGTCGCCGCCGCTAACCCCGCGCGCTCGATCTCCTCGTCCAGTGCCCCTCCGCCCCTATAAAAGGGAGCATGAGGAGCCCCTCCTCTCACACATTCTTTGCCCCTCAATCCCTCCTCCTCTCCCCTCCTCATTCGGCCGAATTTTGAGTTTTCGCTCACACCGCCAAAGCTCGGTTTTTCATCGTTTTCGGCGCCAGCAAGGCCTCATCGGCGTCCCCGACCTCACTGCCGCCATCGCAGCCTCACCACCGATGCCGTGCGCGCCTCGACCAGGCCGGAGAACCACCGCATCACCACGCCGCCGCAAGCCCGACCGCCGCCAAGACGTCTCTCGCCCGGCGAACCATTCGCGCTTCTATCAAACCGAGGTGAGCATCAAACTCCCCGCACGCTCCTCTTCTTGTTGGTGCCCTCGCCGGAGGCCAGCTCGCCACCGCTCGCCGGTTCCATGGGGGTCGAGCGCCGCCCTGTCCGGTAGCGACGTGGCACGCCATCGTGGCCGCCACCGCAACACTGTGTCAGCGCCACGTCCTCCCCTCTGCCCACGTCACCGCCTATGTGGCCGCAAGCACTACAAGATGAACACCTCTTTGCCAACGCATACGTTACAACGCTCTATGCATGCGTTGCGAAGTAATACTATGGCTACGCATAATATGTGTTGCAAAACCTATTCGTCGTAAATCATGTTGATGGCTACAGATAACATGCGTTGCAACCTTATGCGTTGCAAACATTTAAAATGCCTAATTTTTTATTTTTCTTTTTGCTGAAAAATTTGCAAAATAAAATAATTGTTTGGCACCGAAATTATCTACAAAAATACCATTGTAATACAAGTATCTTCCCCGATTGTTTGTTGTTGCTGTTTCATATGCACGTCGTCTTCACCGATTCCCCTCTGCCGCCCACGCCGCTCCCCTCCGCTCCACTCCCCCCCGCCGCCGCTACCCTCCCCCACGCCACCGCTCCCCTACTCCAACGCCGCCGCCTCCCCTCCCCGAAAGCCGCCTCTCCTCTCCCCCAAAGCCCGCCTCCCCTCCCACCCACGCCGCCGCCTCCCCTCCGCTCCCCTCCCCCCACGCCGCCTCTCCCCTACCCAACGCCGTCGCCTCCCTCCCTCCCCTCATCTGCCGCCCCCCCTGCTCGCCGTCTCGCCTCCCCTCGGCTCCCTCCCCACGCCGCCCTCCCTACCCAACGCCGCCTCCTCCCCCCCCCACGCCGCTCCTACCCAACGCCGCCTCCCTCCCCTCCCAACGCGCAGCTCCCTCCCTTGTGTCATCAAGTGAGTAATGTTTTTTTTTCCTCTGAAAAATAAAAACATTAACCTTTCTAGTCATGTCTGGTTTGCATTTCCCCATATCTTGCATGTATATCTCTCCTACTAATATCAAAATAAACTTTGTGAAATTGAAGATCGCAAAGGATTGGACTTCATTCATGAACGCGCATAGCACACCTTGATGTGAAGCCGATAACATATATGTCAAGAATGACGTTTATAAGCTTGGAGATTTTGGTTGTGCCACACTTATCGATCGGAGTTTGGCAATTGAAGAAGGAGATTCACGTTATATGCCTCTGGAAATGCTTTGAACGATAAGTTTGAGCGTCTTGAGAAGGTAGATATATTAAGGTCTAATACCATACGACTTTTCCTTTCTAGTGTTTACTTTGATTTGCCTGTATGCCTATATGCGTAATGACAATCAATTAATACCATTCTACTTAATAACGCCCCCTTCTGGGGAACTGAAACCGATATCTTAATACCTTCTTTAAAGTGAAAAATGGAGAGAGCAATCCTGTGTTTTAATTTTAAATATAATCTCCATACTTGCTAAAAGGTTGAAATTTGCTGTGATATCGCTGCAGTTTATGATACATAAGCAAATTCCTTCCATGTTGCAAATTTATTTCCAAGTTCCAACTGACACAACAGTAAAAGGATATGATAGTAGTTGGCTACTTTGATACACCATATTGCCTTATCTTTAGCGAGTTGAATCCAATGATTGCTTGGGTCAAGAGTATTGTCACAGGCCCTTTTGTTAGTAGCTTGTTTCTATGCCCGAATTAGAGCCATTAGTTGGTTGATTGTGAAATTGCTTTTGTTGCATACTTGCATACTAGCAGTCCCTTTTGTGAAGTACCATTTAATATCATATATGATAGCATGTAGCTCACGGCTATGTCTTGAGTTATAATAATTTTGGAGATTTTTTTGTTTGTCACCTTAATGAACTCTTAGCATCCTTCATGCATAGTGCATCTTTGCTTGACTCAAAGTTTGTAAACATTTGCTCTCTTATAACGAGCAATGCTAGTACATACTTAAACATTTGTTTACGCTTATTTTCAGTCCATGATGGATCTGATCCGAGGCGACCTTCTGCGAAAGAGATCTTTGAGACACCCCATCTTTGAGAAGCTTCATAAGGCCCCATGAGGAATAGAACGCTACATCCATTATTCAGATCCTAGCGATGAGAGAGTGGCAATGAGGTTAACACCATCACCGCCGCCAATTTTGTATATCTATTGAAAGAAGACTCCAAGAGCGCACTACCGATCAATTTGCTCCCAGCTACGGATGAGCAGATGTTATGTGTCTATCCCGCCCAGATCCGATATTGTATAGGTACTAAGAACAAAGCGTTGATCCGATTTTCTGGCAGGAATCGAGTGATGTTTGTAAGTTATGTTCGTTTTGATTTACGATGTTTTGTCGTGGTTTGGAGTTCGTCTTTGGAACTGGAAGGATGGACGGTCTTCCGTTCTACACACGCCTAACCCCTATTTTTGCCGTCTTCTCGAGGACGCCTGGAGAGTTGGAATCTTGGCCCCCATTTCCTTCCAATTCGTGTGTCACGAGTCCGCTTGAATGCGATTTTGCGACTACATTTGTTTAGTGGCCTAGCTCGAGTCTTCTCGTCTTCGGATTAGCGTCGAGATGCGTGTGTATAATCCTGATTTTGGCTCAATGGTTAAAAAAATATGGTTTATACCTAAAAAAGCATAAATTATCTCACAAATAGACATATCTTGGGTACACAGTACGAGATGTGGGAACTTATCAAACGAGAATTCATCTTTTCCATTAAGATCTTGTGAGATGTCAGCGAGGAAAAATATTATCGACTCGGTCATCGGAAGTTGGCAACCTTAGTATCTCCTCGGGATAGATCTCTTCAAATGCCGGGCTTCGGGTTGGGCCTGAAAAGCCTGGTCTCGAACAGATAGACCCAAATCCGGCTCGGCTCGGCTGGCCCTTTGAAAAACATATACTTCTTTTTAAAAATATTATTTAAATTATTTTTAGAATAAAAATTAATATGTAATTCATTTTGAGAACAAAAAAATAGTTTTTTTTATTATTTTAATTGCATTTCATCGGGCTTCAGGCTGCAATTCAAGTCCTGAGCTCAACCCTGGTCGGGCCGGGCTACCCGTGAACAGGTCTACCCCAGAAGGACATCGACTCAACTATGTGAGACATGTGTTTACTAGCATCCTTCGACATAGATTTGGCGATCACATTTCCTCTTAACATGGAATGACTTACAATTACTGCCCCCTCCAGTCACAAAAGAAAGTCACCCTAGGATGCGTACAGTCAAATCATATCTATTTTAACCAAAGATATTATCTAAACTATGTAGTTTGGATGTACGAAAATGGTACGTGTAAATTTGTCATGAAAAATATACTTTCATAACATTACACTCTTATAACCTTTTCCAAAAATATGATGATAAATTTTAGTGGTCAAAGTGACGTCTCGTTGACTTTGAAAGTTGTCATAGCAAAACGATCAGACAGTAGAAGAAATGGGACCCCCAGTGTCTACGCGAGGGACCGAGGTATCCTCGGAGAGGGGATTTTACCATGACATGAATACGAATAATGTCGAATACAAATACGGAGCAAATACGAATCGAACGAATATGATCACGAATATTTTGACCATCCTCGCGCTGCAATTTGGTTTCAATCCTGACCAAAATCAGAGTCTATTATGATGGGGGGCAAAAGCGTCTTTTCGCATGTGGGCCAAGACCATTAAACCATAAATAGTAATTAAATATTCGAAAAGGGCAAATCAGCAAAGTGCGAAAATAAGATGTGGCACATAGACTGTTGCGTCGAACTTAATGGCATTTTGAATCAGGCGTAGGGGTGGAAACGAGCCGAAGTGCCGAGCTCGAGCGAGCTCGTTCGGCTCGGATGAGCGAGAAGCTTCGGCTCGTTTCCGAAATGAGCCAAGAGAGGGGCTTGGCTTGGGCTTGGAATGGAGCTCGAGCTGGCTCGAGTGGCTCGCGAGCCCAAGCAGCATCAGTGCCGTCGGCAGCATCAATTCATCCGCATGGCAATCATCCATTCACAGATCTCCTCCATCCACCACATAGTCAGGTAAAATCGGGAGTTCCTTGTCTGGTTTCGCTTCTGCAGTTCAACATGCATATTTTGACTCCCCATTCCTCCTTGGTGCTGTTACTCCCATTTTATCTACTACTCTTCTAAGCTTCAATTTACTTTAATACTACTGCAATATCCTACTAATTTTTAGCGCATCAGGCCAAGTGTAGCCTGTTTAGCCCGACAGAGTGAAAAAAATCCAAAAAAAATTAGAAAAATGTGTAGAATTCAGAAGTAAACATGAAAAATTGAAAAAAAATGATACAATCATATTGAAAATGTAATAGAATTTTATTAATATTCAAATAGCTGGCTCGTTAAAATATGAAAAATTGAAAAACATGTAAAACAACCCTAGAAAAAATATATATTTTAACAGAAACCAAAATAAATTTATATATACTTATAAAATGAACTTCTACCAAAATAAACATTTGTCCCGTTTAACCAGCTCTAATCGAAAATAAATAGTCCATTTGTACAACTCCCAAAACTACTTTCATCTCCCTCCATTTCTTCCCTCCATTTTTTATTCCCTCCATTTTTTATCCCCCATTTTCACTCTAAAAATCTCTTCACGTCCCTTAAAATCTGCTCACCTCTCCCCCTCCACCTCAACAGCGCATAAGTTTCGGCCAAAAAAAAACAGCATATAGGTCGTCTTCTTCCCCCCATTCGCGCCTCCCCCCTACAACCGGCGATCACCGTCCACGCCTCCCCTCCATCTCCGCCTCTCTCCCCATCTCCGCGCCTCCCCTGCAACTGGTGATCCCCCATCCACGCCTCCTCTCCATCTCCGCCTCTCTCCCGTCTCATGGCGATCCCCGATCGTCGGCTGTTCACACCTGTAACCGCCCCACCTCTCTCCCCTATCCTCTCTAGCTACCTCGGACGGTGCAAGGTTCGCTCCTAGGGGCGACATCCCTAGTAGTATTCTTGATCTATCTCTGCATTCGGTATTGATCCTTGTTGATGGTAGTAATTTCCTTGCATATTTTGGCGTGAGATTTAGCTTATTCACTCATCGATTAAGTTACATTCAAAGGAAATCTCCACATTCAAAGATGAGATCAAGGAAAGGTGCAACCTGATCGATGATGAAGAAAGTGATTAGTTTTTGCTCCATTGCGTGGGTAAGGCGACTTAGATTTTTAGGAACTAATTTATAAGCATTGCGGTGTTTAAGATTTTAACTACGGATGTTGGAACTTCATCTTATAGGCCATTATTTGGCTATTTGCTACTTTGCTTGAAATAATATTTATGTTCTAGTGTCAAGCATTTATAGGTTATTCTATTATAATAAGGCGGCATCAAATCCACTAAATGTCCGAGTTGCTATGATGTGAATAACTTGAAACCACCGTAGGTAGACCCATCTTTAGCGCAAGGGCGCTTGATAGGTTAGCTATTTCACACTCTTGAAGGGTGGTGGGTAATTTTTCACATTCGCCAAAGAGAACAACACCAGAGGTTATCCTAATCTCATTTGTTACCATGATTCTGCTTCCATTGAATGCTTGTCACTTGTCAACACAAATAACCGATTAATGCAGGTCACTACATACTTGTAAAAACAGCCATGCTTATGATCTCTGCTTTGTTTGCAGATGAGAGTTGTCATGTTAAGTATGCCAAAAGTTATTGTTCTATAAGCACCTCTCTCCTCCTATGCGCTTCTTGCTACTTTGTGTGAACAGATGTGGTGAGAACCTATATGTAGTACCAAAATTCAGAATAATACACATGGAGATTGCGTTGCAATGGTGAGGTTGGGGTCATACCTAGATAACAATAAGAAAAATGCAATGCTTGGTTCAAACATTTGTCTTTGACCAAGCACAATGTAAAAAGACTACAGAGAATATGAGTTCTGCGATACTGAGCTAAATTTTAATTTGTGATTTACACTTTGGTGATTTTATATTAATGTGCATTTCATTAATAAAACATTCCTCGATAATTCTGCAATGCCCCTCCCTTTATATTAGACTTGGCAGTTGGCACAACCTCACTGGCCATGGCTTTAATGCCCTTACCAGTGCCTGATGCTTTTTAACATTGTAGTTAACTGTTGGCCGATGAGAATAGGCCTCGTGTACAATAATATATATTTCTCTTGCAGGGCAAAATCAAATTAAAACATTTTTTTTCAGGGTAACTATGACAGTACATCAGTACCCTTTTTCTTGTAAGTTTGGACCCATCTCATATTGCCTCATCATGCGACAAGGCTGGAGCAATGTTGGCTGCTCCTACGTTCATGGAGATGTGGCGACAACCACCATTTCGCATTCCAAACATGGAAATAATGCATTCTTATAGCACAAGTAGATATTTGAATGCACTCCTACGTTCATGGAAATTTTAGTTCCACCTTAGTGTTCTTTGATATTTGTCCGTGACAATAATAGTTGAATGCACTGTGTTATGGCAAGGAAGAGTGCCATGTGAAAATCACCGATATGATTTGTAGCATTCAATACTTAGCCTAGTGCAAATCTTTTTTATTCACATCCCTGTACCTTGTAATAACTATTTGATCTTGAATCCATGATATGCATTGTAGATGTGGTTCCTCTCAGGTTATTGGAATGGTCATTCCGTCATTTATGCATAGGTACCACACTCGATATAGACAACGACCAAACAATACGTGTTCTTGAAAAACAAAAGAACCTTCCAACTATACTTATCGGCTCTAGTGGAACTGAGATTGTCTTTTCGTTTTCTTAAGTTCTAATGTATGTAATAGACATATGTTTCCTATGTAACAATAATGTGAACACCTCGACCGCCTATTACATGTTGTTGCTTCCGGGAGAAACTACCACTTTTGTCAATACATTGTGCAATTGTTGTTAAGAGTTAATGGTCCAAAATGTGTGTAGGGTGTTTGTGTGAAAATGATTGTCTTTGGTGCCGAACATACATTGCGATGGATGAAGATGGTGACCTCTACGGATGAAATTTGGGTCGGTGTGGAAACTTGGGTCTTGGTGATCATAATGACCGATTGGTTCCGAGAAAGCATCTTCGTGGAGGTAAATAATCTAATTGACATGACTTGTTTAAGATTGACATCCACAGATACTCTCCTACTAACCCCTTCAACACTTACCGCATGAAAATGGAATATTCCATCTCTAGCTATGTTCGAGTTGTATTGTCGATCGACCACCATATCCTGTTATCATAGAATTGAGGATGAATTTCAAGGATACATCTTCAAAAACAAGAAGTGGTTTCATGCCTGGATCAGGACATTGTATATCATGTTTTCATCTTTAAATATGCAAACACTATCATAAGCCAATATTTTTCCTAGATGTAAACCACTGGAACACAAATTGTTCTTTGAGTCGATTAGTGGAAGCTTAGATGTGCTTATCTAGTCATCCTTTGGGTGATTTTATTCTTTGAAACTATATGCATGCTAGTATTACCACCTTTTACATTTACGCCTATGGAAGGCATTAGTACTAGCATTCAAGTACTGAGTTGGGGTGTGATATCGATTTGTTTGTTGCAAGTTGTAACTATGTCGCACATGTGCAAAATGGTGAATCTGACTCTTAACAACTATATAAGTGATCTATATTGTTCACAACTTGAACCACCATTTCACACTATTATTGTCACGGACTTCAGATGGAAAAGTTTGAAAAACATATTCAGAATCAAGATGCCATGATTCTGGAATTAAAAGAGAAGACAAAAAATTTGGATAGAAGACAAACAAATGAGGTAAATTGAAATAACTTCTCCATTAGTCACTTTCTGTTCTAATTTTTTTTGTTACAGGAAAGTTTAGATCCGGTATCTATACCCCGAGATACTCCTCATGTCGATGGACAAAATTCGAAAAGGAAAGTACGTAGCTAAACTCTACAAACTATTCATCTTACTCATTGTTGATCTATATAACTGTTCTACTACAAATGTCAAACATTTGTCCAGCGTTCAATTTTATGCTGATGTGCAAAGTAACAATGACATTCACTGGTAATCTACAATCTTATAAAAGAACCATAGTGTGTGCATTGAAATATGAAGTGCTTAAATAAATATCGTCTAACTCTCATTTTTATTATTGTACACAGAGAGTTTATGCTGATTGCTCCGGTCAAGAATTTAGTATGGTTGAGCAGCAAAATAATACGATGGTAGTGTATGGAAATAGTATTATTTTCTAACTAAGGTTTAAGAGAGTATTCATTTCTTCTCTTTCACTGTAGAGCAAGCAAAATGATTTCCAGGATGACGATTTGCAGCCACCAAGCAAACGCTCCTCTTCAGACAAGGTAAATGCTTCAGCAAGAAATTAACCAAGCTAACCAAATGCTTTTGGCGTTTATTTCTACTACAAATGCTTTTAGCGTTTCTCTAAGAATGTGAGGTTACTAAAACAGCATATACTACTAGTTGCTGATCATGAAGAACCTTCATATTGCTCAAAACATCAAATGGCTCATGACAAGGTAAAAATTATTCTTAGCAATTATATTTCTGCTGATTATATATTTAGCAAATAATTAAATATGAACACACATTCTGTTCTATTCAGTACTTCAATGTTTATTTCTAATTATTTGACCTCTTGTTATTAGCATGGCGTCCCGTAACAAAAAAACATAAAAGGAGCTAGTGCAACCATGCTTGTTGATGTATAAGATACACCTTCTAAATTTGTCTCCTCTATTTCTATTTTGCTAATAATTTATTTAAATTGTATACTAATGTTCCACATAATATCTTTTGTAGAAACAACAGCGCAATACATTTAATTGGTTGGCTACCAAATCGATAGCAGTACGACAATCTTTATGTTTATTTGAACTGTGCTTTTCTAAAAATATTTAACTGCATCCTTTGTAAAATATTTGATCATGTACTTATATGTGTGGACTAGGTTGGCACTAAAGTATTCTTGAAGAGCTGAAAAAATGCAAATAAGGATGTGGCTCTTGCTACAATCGTAAGTTGTGATCCAAAATATAAACTTGATGGCGTTCCGCTAGGAAATGAATTTTGGATGGTGCAGGTCGATCTTGCAATTGTGAAATGTGAAGAATTGATACGGCCATACAAAGGCAACAAATTGATTGGTCATGCAGTAGGAGCTAATATTGCGTGGCCATCAACTTATGTACGGTGCTCCTCTTAGTC
This sequence comes from Phyllostachys edulis, assembly GCA_036346405.1. NCBI lineage: Eukaryota > Viridiplantae > Streptophyta > Magnoliopsida > Poales > Poaceae > Phyllostachys > Phyllostachys edulis. Next base: position 38,078,201 of record CM070566.1, read on the forward strand.
TTGTTACTTTAATATTGTGATTCTGTTTCTTCCTAATAGTGCATTAATGGACTCTAATTTTTCATTGTAGGTTGATAAGATAAATGGATGATGCTATGGATGACATGTTCAATGCAAGGTGGAGAATGGTGATATAGGCAGATGATCTTCATTACATTTAGATTACATTTTGTTAGGAAATGATGTTCAAGATCTTCGTTACATTTAGATTTCATTCTGTTAGGAAATGATGTTAAAGTAAAATATTTATATCATGTCTTATGTGGATGGTTCTCTGTGTAATGCAACAATTTGTTTATAATATATGAGTGTTCTTTTTAACCATGCCGTGACCGATAATGATTTTTTTACTTTGACTTCTACACACTTATAATCGTTGCAGCAACCTAATTATATCCGTTGCCAAAATAGCAAAACTCATGTATGGCAAGTACCAACGCTTCTATGCGTTGTGACAATATAATTATATCCATTGTTAAAATAGTAAAAGTCATCCATACATGGTAAATAACAACGCATACAAGTGTAGTTACAACATGACTATATCCGTTGCTACTTCGCAACGCCTTTTCATATCTTTTACCAACGCTTATTTATCTGTTATAATAGACTCTCGCAACGGCCTCAATGGCAACGCATAGTAAATGCATTGGTATAGATCATCCCAACACTTATTTGGATTTTTACCAACGCATATATGCGTTGGCAAAGGGGTGTTCATCTTGTAGTGAAGTGTCAGCCTCACCCACCCCTTTGTACTGTTCCAAGAGCTGGGTCCGTCATGGACCATTGACTGGCCGTGGACCAGGTCTTTTGACCATAGGGCCCACTTGTCAGTAAAAAAAAATTTCAGCAGATTTGTTTTTCAGGCGCTGATGTCATCCGGCGTCATTTTTCGAGTATTCTTTAGAAAAACAAATCAGAAAATCCAAGAAAATCCTTTTTAGGGTTTTCTTTGGGGTTTAAACTTCCCAGGGTTCGTTCTCCTTCATACGAACTCCGATTTCATTGATTCAAATTGCTAAGTTCGTATAAAATCATTATGTAGCTAACTAAACTAAAATATTTTGATTTGGAGTTAGTTTGATTTGCCTTTTTGAATTTATTTGAATTTATCGTACTTTCGTGTATAGACTTCGACGATTCCGGAGAGGTAGATCCTTCAGGGGAATTAGAGTTTCAAGACTTCAACGAAGGCAAGTTATACCCTTGACCATATTGCCCCAGTATTTTAAAGTTATTTAATTCAGTTTTAAAATTATTATTGCATCGATATTTTTAGTCAATTATTTTTAATGCCCTGTTTAAATGCTTAGTTATTCCAATTGTTATTGTATGGCCAATCTTGAATATTGAAATGTCATTCCTTTGTCACCATAGATAAATTGGTTTGGAAATTAATCATGCTTAGCAAATGCTTAGACCATGATTTTGATTTTGGGGGGATTTAGCCAAATTATTACAAAATTGTTTTAAACATGAATCTATGGTATTGTTTCACCATAGAGAATGTGTAAAGGTGGTTTTTACTAAAATAAAATCAAAATGGTTTGGACTTGGGCGAAACGGATGTATGGTGGGTGCAGGTTTATGCACGGGCTTAATCTGGTTAAGATTAAGATCCAGGGTTTGATTTTGAAAGACGCCCAAGTCAATTAAGGACCGGTCTTTGAGCGTATTTTGCTACGCCTTACCGTACCACCACATGTCTTGTATGGGAAAAACCTGGCTTATTAATTTGAGATACCTCATAGATATTTGTGCCGTGTTGTATGTGTAGGTGTCGGTTAGACTATAGTCCCACCTGGCGCAAGAGGGGGCTTCCGGAGGATGGTCAGTCCAATGGAAGCGAAACCTTAGCGGGCATGAGTACTTTGGGGTAGATCATTGTAACGACCTTGTGATAATCGCCTTAGGAAGCGTGGATTGGCCGACACAAAAAGCATATTATCTCGTGTGGGTAAAGCTGTACAAACTCTGCAGAGTAGAAAACTATTCGAATTGCCGCGTCCGCAGTCATGGACATGCTAGCAAAGCCACTCCGAGTTAGACTTATTTTTGGTTTCAAAATAGTTTCAACAGATGATTTTGGATGGATAATCCTTGTGGGAAAATTGGGCGGTTAGCCATGTGATAGGAGGGCATCCTTCACCATTCAAATATGGAGGTTATCCACACTATAAAATTGTTATTTAAAATCTGATTTTTAGATATAGTATAAAAAATGGCCTTGGAAAATAATATGATTATTTAAAATTGAAAATGCTATTTAATGCAAATAAACCCTGCCAATACCCCTTATTTACCTTATGCATGCATTCAATCTGTTACTTGATGGGTGTAACTTGCGAGCACGGTAGTTGTGCTCATACTTGCTTTATGCAAACAAATTTCAGAGGAGAAGAACTTCACCATCAGTGTGGACCTCGACGACTAGGCCGCTATCCCAGTCGATTGCCTGTGGCAAATTAACTGGACTCTACTACACCTTCTTCGTCTTCCGCTGTGTTCTTTATTGTTGGCTTGTAAGCCTCCTTTTGTAATAAACTCTGTTGATTATTAATAATATCGTGCGATTTATGGATGTTACCATATCTGTTTAACTGTGTGAACTACCTACTGATCATGGGACTAGTTCAGAAATGCACAGAGGATTTGGGGTGTTAATCCCGGGTCCGACACCGAACAAGGTCCGAGTGGCAATCTTGAGGCTGTGTTAACTCTTTAACTCAATTGCTCAGAACGTCATCGGGATGCTTTGCAGGCCGAGGTGATGACGACTCTATGTAATCTTGTGATGTATTTTCCTCTGTCATTTTTTGATATCATGGTCCATCTCATTGTTCACCTTGTGAGAGAGATAAAGATATGCGGCCCTATGTTCCTACGTCATAGGTACCCGTTCGAGAGGTACATGGGAATTCTCAAGTCCTACATACGGAATCGATCTCGACCAGAGGGCAGCATCATCAAAGGTTATGCAACCAAAGAGGTCATTGAGTTCTGCGTCAACAACATGGCTTAGGTGGAACCGATAGGTGTGCCTCTATCTTGTCATGAGGGTAGACTGGATGGTATCGGGACCATCGGATGGAAATCAATCATTCCCGATCTGGATACGTACGCTCAAGCTCATTTCACGGTCTTGCAACACATGACCCAAGTGTCCCCGTATATCGACGAGCACAAAGACATGGTACACCAACAGAATTCAGACCGGTCGGAGGTTTGGATCACGAGAGAGCACAACCGTCAGTTCAATGAATGGTTAAAGGTGCGAATCACTGGGAGGTCATCAAGTGATGATACGTTGCTATGGTTGGCAAAAGGGCCACAATTTACAATTGTGGCATGGAAAGGATACGACATAAATGGGTACACATTTTATACGGCAGCTTAGGATAGGAAGAGCACAGTCTAGAACAGCGGTGTCCGCATAGATGTGTTTCACGAGTAGTTCAATACCGCTGGGGCACGTGGGTTGAACTCCTACTATAGGTTCATAGAGGAGATTTGGGAGCTCGACTATGTACTTTTTAAGATCCCCCTGTTTCGATACCATTGGGTTAAACTTCCACAAGGTGTAAAGGTCGACAAGTACGGTGTCACCACTGTGGACCTCAAATGTGTCGGATACAAGGATGAACCATTCGTACTCACTAAGCCAGTTGTTCAAGTTTTTTATGTTACAGACCCGGCAAATAAGAACCGCTACGTAGTTCTTCATGGAAAAAGAAGGATTCTCGGAGTTGAGAATGTCGTGGATGAGAAAGAGTACAATCAATTTGACTAGTTGCCTCCTTTCGGAGATGACATTAGGCTTGAGGAAGAACCCAGTGAGGAAGCTAGCCATATGCACGTTGATCATCATGAAGGGCTATATTTTAATGAAGAATTTACTCCATTGTAATTAATTTATTCCATAACATCATGTGTTATGGACTTGTAATCTCTCATATATTTTGATGTCAACGTGGAATTTTCATGTGTTAATGAGTTATGGACTTGTCATCTTTGATATTGATGTCAATGTGGACGTTCATTGTAATGTGGAGTATCAAAATTGGTTTCACTTGATTTCGAGTTGAGTTGAATTAGATATGAATTTTTGAAGTCAAATGAATTGTCAGTGGATAAATTAATTTTCAGTCAAATTATTTGGAGTTGTTTACCATGTATCAAATCCCTAAAGGATTTTGAGTAGCAGCCGCAACTATGTACTTGGAGAATAGTCAGCAAATGTATGGCATAATTGGGAGCAGGTCCAGCAGGTTGTGTTGTCTGAATTTGAAGTGAACACACAAAACAATAAGATGAGGGAAATGTTGCAGTTACGGCAAATTGCAGATGTGAAGCTATCACAGACGGTTCTATTATGGAACCATCTGTGATTACTTATCACGGACGATTCCATAATACAATCATCTATGATATGGAACGTATCACAGAAGGTTCTCATATCACAGACGATTCTATTATAGAACCGTCTATGATATGCCTTTATAAGACCCCTAGGGCTTGCCCGTTCATCTTCTCAGTGCACTTAGCCCCTTAAGCTCTCGCGTGTTCGTTTGCCTCCTCTAGAGCTCGCCCGTTCACCTCCCCTTAAGCTCGACACCGCCGCCTCCGACCTCGACGCCGCCACCTTCGACCTCGACACCACCGCCCCCAACATCGACAACGCTGCTCGGCCTCGACGCGCGGCCTCCTCCCCGTGTCGACATCCTCCCTCTGTCGGCCTCCTCCCTGCACCGTCCTCCTCCCTGTGTCGGCCTCCTCCCCTGCACCGGCCTCCTCCCCGCACCGTCCTCCTCCCCGCGTCGGCCTCCTCCTCTGCACTGACCTCCTCCCTTGCACCGGCCTCCTCCTTGCACTGTGAAGGTTAATCCTCGACTGTGAATGTTGTATTTGAGATTAATGTGTGATATGAGATGAATGGGGAGAACCTATCCTCTACTCCCTCCACTATGGATTCATGATATTGTGCTAGGTCAGTCAGATGCATGGTTAGGGTTTGGTCCCTGGATATTGATGGGGTCTGTGAGATATATCAAAGTGAATTTTGTGGGCTTAATATTGCTCGGTGATTGGAATGGTCTAATATTTCTGAAATTGGTAGAATTACTAGTTCAATTTTGAGCTCTACAAGATTGCTTGTTGCTGTCATAGTAATCACGAGTTTGCCTGCTGCTGTCAAATTGTATTTAGAAGTGGATATTGATGGTTCTTGATGATCTATGGTTGACAGATAGTATCATTTTGAACTTTCTCATACATTTGATTGTTATGTCAGTCTAGTTAAGATTTGGATAGAGCTCAAAATTTGAATTTTAGTGTTCTTATCCAATTTATGAGGAGAATAGACCTTAGTGCTGAGATGGCCAAGTTTGTTTCTTGTGCAACTCGCCATATGAGAGCTCACATTAATTTCAAGTTTTTGTGCTTTGTGCTAATTCAATCATATACATGTGGTATATGTTTAGCATTTAAATCAATTTAAATGACTTGAATGATTTACATTTGATTATGTTAATTTGGTCATTTAAATGCTGTTGGATTAATGCTTTAGTGTTTCATATTTATGCTGGAATTAATTATGATTATTTGCTGATATTGCACTTATATAGATAGATAGCAAGTAAGCGAGATGGCAAAGGCACCGTCTTCATCACCATCACCGACGGCGCTGAATGCGTCTGGATGTCCGACGATAGCGATACGTAAGCGAGATGGGAGAGGGAAATCGAAATTGCTTGCAAGCCGACTGATCACCACGGAGGTTAGTGACGTTGGGGTCCCTCTGAGTCCCAGAGATCAGTAGCGAGATTCTGTACCATCTGCGGGATACTTTCAAGGGAACAAGTCCCCATCACCACACCAAAATGGAAGTCTCTGACGAACGTAGAGAGAGGCGCGCTGTGGACAAAACTTTCAGTCTCGTTCACTATTAGGGATGGCAATCTTGCCCGATTACCCGCGTACCCACGGGTAAAAACCCTAATAGAGTTGGGTATGTTCTTCCTTTATTACCCATGGGCATGTTCATGGGGGGCAATCTCTGCCCGACGGGTAAACGGGCATGGGTATGGGAGAGCTCCACCCGTGCCCGTTCCACTCGATTACCCGCCATCTCCAATTGACAGGTGGGCCCTAGTTGAAAAACCCTACCCCTCGCCTCCCCCTCCTCGTCCACCAAACCTAGACACAGGCACATAGCCGCTCGCCTCCCCTCCACATCTCACTCTCTGTCTCTCCTCGAGTCCTCGTCTCCTTGCCTCACGCCCTCACCGCTCCCATTCCCTCCTCCTACCCTCGTCCCCCTCCTCACACCCGGCTACCGCGCGCCACCCCTCCTCATCGCCCGTGTCCTCCCGCCGCGCGCCATCTCCTCACGCTCGGCCGTCTGCACTCTACACTCCAGATCCAGATCCAGATCCGCCCCGTCCTCCTCCCAACCGCCGCCCCTCCTCACACCCGGCGCCCGCGTCGGCAGCGGCGATGCTGAGGACGGTGCTGGCGTGGCTAGGTCGGGCGGCGGAGCGGCGACGTTGAGGATGGTGCCAGCCCTCCTGCTCGCCAGCACCTCCGGCCTCCATGCGCATCGGTCTTGCGCCGCTCCTCTTCTCGGCCTCGGTTCCGGCCCACCATGCGCCTCCTCGGCTCGGCCCGGCGCTCGCCTGTGGCCCGGCTCGGCTCCCCTGCCTCTGGCGGCTCGCGCCCTTCGGCTGGTTACGGTTTTGGGGATGAGGCCAAATGCTTCTCCCCTTCATTAATTTGGTTTAGTGCTTGAGCTTGAGTTTGTTTCATCTTTGATTTGGGAGGCTTTGGGAGGCGGATCTGCTCTCTTCCTTCACCTCATCCTCCTCGTCTTCTCTAAGTCCGACGAGCTCCCACTGCGCCCGATCTGTTCATCCGCCGAGCTAGAGGACGGCACGAGGCTCGCCATCAAGAAGCTCAACGGCGACATGTGCCTGGTGGAGCGGGAGTTCCGGGCGGAGCTGGAGGACCTCCGGGGGCACTCGTCGACTAGGTCCGCACCGGGAAGGTTGATGCCGCGCTCGAGGTGCGCAACCTCACCCGTGCTTCCGCCAGGCACCGACGCCAGATTGCCATGAAACGCCAAGAATTGAACACCGAGGAGTGCTCGCACGCCGTGTAGCGCCAACTCAGTGTAAAGATGGGAGCCTCGTCTATTACTTCCTAATGCATAATTTTGGGTCCTGGTTTCCAATTCTGGTTGGATTGGAATTGCAGATGCTGTATGTGGAGTTACGATTGCATATTTGTGTCATTGCGTATTTGTGTCCTTTTCAGATTTAATTATCTTATTGTAGTTGATGAAATGATCATTAATTTCTTTAGCTGTCATGAATAGATTTCCTTTGGACAACTCTCCACCATGGACGGCAGTGCATTATTCACGGGTAAACGGGCATACCCGCGGGCGACGGGTACCCGCGGGCGACGGGCATGGGCGAGGTTCTTCGCCCGTCGTCCTTCGCGGGTATGCCCGTGGGGGGAAATCGGGGTCGCGGGCATGGGTATGGGCGAGCATTACCCGTACCTGCCGCGCCCGATTGCCATCCCTATTCACTATCCCAGAAGCAGACCGCGCATGCGTGGAACGGCATGCGTTGCTCGCGATGTGTCACGTGTGGAGGACCTTCAAGAGCAAGCTTGTCACGAAGTACGTGAACACGGGTCGGACGCCCTTCGCGAAGTTTCCATTCTTGTCGCGGGATATATGGGACGAGTTTGTGCGGATGAAGACGACGGCCAAATTTAAGGAGCAAAGTGTGGCGCACAAAGCTCTCCAGGCACGAAACACTCACCCCCACAGACTCAGCATCGCTGGGTACGCGGGTAAATCCACGGAATGGGCGATGGAGGACGAGAACGCAACTGGGCCATTTCCTGAGATCACAGACCCGCGTGCCCTAAGCTGGTTAAAAGCGAGGGCAAAAGTCTCATCTTCAGGCAGCATCTCTTTCACAAACCAGGCAGACTAGGAAGTGTCCCAACGTCTGGTAAATATGACGAACTACCTAGTTGTTACTAAGTCCATAACTTCATAGTGTCTATAATAACATGACGACCTCTTGCAGCATGAATTGACTGCCCAAACTTCCCAAGGCTCCTTCCAAGCAGGCAGGGAGAAGGATATGCTATCTACGGCCCTGGGAAACAAGGAGCACCCGGGTCGCACGTGAGGCCTTGGGGTTACCGTACCTTGGAGTTATGGATTCCGAGGTGACTACGACACGTATAGGAGTAGGAAGAGATCCAAGGACGAGCACGAGGACCAGTTGGTACAAATGCTTACTGCAAAATTTCAAGGACAAATAACACAATTGCAGGATCAAATGAATCAACTCCTGAACCAGTCGCAAGCCGCCCCCGTTATTTTGGGAGCCAGTCCTCCTCGACATCGGAGTAGCATCGCGTCCACACATAATTCTGAACATGATGACGTCCAATTACCTATTGACGACATCAAGGTAATGTACATCTCTATAATACTCCAAAGACAGACCTATAGGACGCCTTAGCTAATTGTGTATCATTTTGTAGGAGCCGACGCCCTGCAAGCTCCAAGTGAGGATGGCTGGGTCTATTTGTATTGAGGCTGGGCGGGGGATGGCATATCCATACCAGGAAGAGACAGTGCAGCACGGTGCCCAGCTGGCGCAGGGTTACGCCAGGGTCCAGGTGGACATGGTACTTGACAATTTCATGGCCGTCCCGCTAGAGATTCGCTCAAACAAAGACATCAGAGCACTAGGGGATGCCATCCACACTTTTATCCAGTGGCCCAAGAAGGACATCGCCCTGGAGCTAGTAGTGCCGCGATCTCCACACGACCATTCCTCTCCAACGGGACCCTCGATGACTCCACCTTATCCTTTGCCTCAGAAGGCCACCTCATCGGCTCCCGTGGAGAAGACGCTGAAGGAACAAGAAAAGCGTGCCGCTGTATCAGTTCTCGAGTCGTCTCGTAGGAAGATGTGTAGCGGGCAAGTTGTTAAGGCAAAATCGAAATCGATGAACATTAAGGCGCCTCCCAATCCCTTGAAATACTCCATCGGAAAATCATTGTGCTCTGACACAGTATTAACCCGCGCTGGATTAGGTTGTCAGGCTTTGCATCTCTGGTACATGCGGAAGACCAAAAAGAAGGGGTGCGATACTGGAGTCACCGTCAGATACAAGGATGAGCATTTCTTCAATGGGCCGGGCCACTTCGTCGTGGGCTTCAGCGACTTATACGACCTATTCAACCTCATTGCCCTCGACGCCTCACTTCTACGATGTTGGACACTGTAAGTGTGTACAATCAAGTTCTACATTCATTTAATACGGATAAATATCACAACTCATTGCTTATGTACAGATACATGATGAAAAAAAGCCAAGGAATGGTCCGAACCGGTGGGTTTCCTCGACCCACATGTGGTCTCTATGCAAACCATCGAAACAGACACATCCTTCGTCGAGAAATACATAACGGCAGGATTGCTTCGTTAAGACAATAAGGACTACATACTGGTGCCCTACAACCAGGGGTAAGTGCTTCACTACTTGCTATATAAATTTTATTTATACTTTATACGCAGCACGAACTTAGATTTAATGACTATAGCTGTTGGAAATATGCCCTAGAGGCAATCATAGAGATGATTATATTTCCTTATGTTCATAATATTGGATAAAATGTTATCTTGTTCCAAGAATAATATTGTTAATATTGATTATCAAGTATGTGACTTGATTGTGAAACTCTATATTTCTACGATAATTATTCTTATACGATCTCTAGTCAGAAACATATGGGGACACATATGAATAGACTAGCATATGTATTGGTTGATGACTATGTTTCACGGGTCATGAATATGGAGATATCAAACCAATAATATGGACACATGTTAGAGAACATGATGTTGGATTAGACCCGCCTTGAGACACTATTGAGAATGTTATGATTCTATGTGTCGTTAGTTGGTCTCAAGCAATGTTGATGTATGATCCTCAGACCTGAGATCAGCATGGTTTCCTACATATGTAATAGCACTCTTAGGGGTTGCCAAACGCTACACCGTAACTGGGTAGTTATAAAGGTAGCTTTAAGGTATGCTATGAAACATGCAGAGGAATGTGACTAGTCGGATATGGGATTTTCCCCTCCTAACATAACAGGAGAGATGTCTCTGGGCCCCTCGTTGTGATCGGATAAAGAAAGTGCATGGCCATGCCACTAGTTGTCGAAGTGTTCGACCACGTGAAGTTATCCGACACCTGATCGAGTAAGTATTGAACATTCCATGGATGACACAAACATCTCATCTGGAGTTCAACTAGACATCGTGAGGCAAAGGGAGTATACACGAGTAGGTCGCTTAGTTCGAACAGTTACGAACTGGTCGTATGGAGATACGAGCTGGTCGTAGACTAGTCGAACGTAATCACAAAGTGGTCGAAACCTGGTCGTAAGGACTTATGAACTGGTCGTGACCAAATACAAACTGGTTGTATAGAGATAGGACTTGGTCGTAAGTGATGAGGACCTGATCGTAGATCATATTGCATTAAGGTTCTCCGATATAATTTGTGTGTATTCGGGAATCGCTATGTTCTACTAGGAGCCACTACGACTCGTGATTGGAAAGGGTTTCCGAGTCACAACTGATTACGCATGAACCTACAGGGTCACACACTTAACGGGTTGGAAAAACCAGTACGAATACGATTTGTCAAACGTGTTCGGATAGGATTTGTCACGAGCACTATATAAGGAGATGCATGAGGCTTTTGGGAGGTATGCGTGAATCACCACCAAAACCCTAGCCGCCATCTTCTTGAGAGCTCTGCCGTGCGACTTGGTGCTAGTACACCGGCGTACGGTTGTTCCTTCCCTGGACGTGTGGATACCTAGAGGTGCTATTGCGACTGTTGCGCTTGAGGACGATCCGTGATCTTCACAAGGAACTGCAGACGTTGCTGGAGGAGACGATCGACTCGTGAGGATGCTGGACGATCGACTACGACCACTACATCGATGCGCTCTACGTTGGACCAGGCTGCTCCAACCCTTCTTCCACTGCTCTGTGCATCTGGTGGTAACGATCTATGATCATCTACTTGCTTGGCTTCCTGGTTTGCGTGGTAGAAATTTTTTGTTTGTAGCTATCGTAGCCTACCCTGTGGCCCAATAGTGGTATCAAAGCCATCCTGCGTAGTTTTTGATCTGGATCGATCGCATATACTTGATATGTGGTAGTAGTAGATTGGATCTATTACTGGTCGGGTCTGATAACCTAGATCGGTTCATATAGATGAAACGATCTAGACCCTGGTCGATAAGATCGATCAGTTCTCGGTGGTAGTAGATGGGTTTACGAGGAGGTATGAGCTATAAGGACCAGATGGTTTATTGCGCTTGTTCACGACCACTCTGCATAACACTCCTATCGGTCGGAATTTCGCCATCGGAGTTTGCCGCAGTGTGTGGTCGTATCAAAGGCAATGATCAGAGTGGTTCAGAATAGTGGGACCACCGTGCTGGGTATTCGTAGCGCGCGCTGATAGGTAGTGTGTGCTCATGTCATCCGATAGAATTGGATTCTATGCATAACTTGTGTTTTGCAGGGATTGATGTGAATAGTATGACCCATAATGGTTCATGTATGAGATGCATGTATGTATGTAATTTTCATGACCTGCGTGTCATGCTTATTGTAGCCCAAGGCTGTAAATATTTGTATAACGGCCTGCGTGTTGACTTGTGATGCTTCTTCACTCCTTGTGATTCATTACTAGCGCTATTAGGAGTAATGGCTTAGTGGGAGTGCTTGGAGGAGTCGACCACTCGGAGACACGGCGAACAGGATGCATGGCGATGGGGATCACCATGGAGAAGGGTCATACTATATCACAATGCAATTTGATTGTCTATGAATGCCTTTATATTCCTGTTCATTTATTTCTATACATGTTTTTTGCTTTAAATACTTTTGACATGGTAGAAGTAAAATTCCCTCACATAATATTAAGTTAAATTGATGCCCTCCCAAATATGCTGCACCATCCAAAGTCATGTATTTTAATGGTAGGTCTTGCCAAAGCAGAGTGCCATTAACTCTACTTGACTAGATGGGTTTGTGTCAGACACATACACGCTGGTATTGGTTTAACTTAACAAGGTTATCATAACAGTTGTAGACCTTGGGGCATAAAGGTTGGGTGCTGAAGCATAAAGATGCTTCCCAACAACAAGAGTCATATGGAGATATGATTAGCAAAGGGTTGCTTACCATTTTCACTAGTCTTCTAGTAGTGATGCCAAAGCTCACTAGTAGATTAAATGATTATGGATCTTGAATCACTAAAATGTCATAAGAGGGATATGGTATTTAGTGGGAGTATCTTTGTTAAATTGTTTAATAGAAGTTACTTTGATTGAACATATGTCTTAGTTTTGCATAATTTATTTTGTAGATCATGGCACCTACTGTTGTACCTACATTAAGTTTTACTGGTCGTAGACTGGTCGAACGTAATCACAGAGTGGTCGAAACCTGGTCGCAAGGACTTACGAACTGGTCGTATAGAGATAGGACTTGGTCGTAAGTGATGAGGACATGATCGTAGATCATATTGCATTAAGCTTCGTCCGATATAATTTGTGTGTATTCAGGAATCGCTATGTGCTAGGAGCCGCTACGACTCGTGATCGGAAAGGGTTTCGAGTCAACCGACACGCATGAACCTCTGGTCACACACTTAGCAGGTTGGAACAAACTAGTATGAATACGATTAAGTCAAGCGTGTTCGGATAGGATCCGTCACGAGCACTATATAAGGAGATGCATGAGGCTGTTGGGAGGTACGCGTGAATCACCACCGAAACCCTAGCCGCCATCTTCCTGAGAGCTCTACCGTGCGACTTGGTGCTAGTACACCGGCGTACGGTTGTTCCTTCCCTGGACGTGTGGATACCATATAGGCGCTACTGTGACTGTTGCGCTTGAGGACGATCCGCGATCTTCACAAGGAACTGCAGACGTTGCTGGAGGAAACGATCGACTCGTGAGGACGCTGGATGATCGACTACGATCACTACATCGCCACGCTCTACGTTGGACCAGGCTGCTCCAACCCTTCTTCCACTGCTCTGTGCGTCTGGTGATAACGATCTATGATCATCTACTTGCTTGGCTTCCTGGTTTGTGTGGTAGAATTTTTTTGTTTGTAGCTATCATAGCCTACCCCGTGGCCCAACAATAGCGACATACATGAGTAGGTACCACTGGATCCTTTTAGTCATTATACCAAAGAGGAACAAGGTAATATACCTTGATTGCCTAATCAGCAAACAGCACGGCTTCAGCATTTTGACAGAAATACTCGACAGGTATGCTCATTTCCTCCATACATAACTCTATTGTAATCTTCCTTTGTTTGAAATGGCCGAGGATAACTTTTTGGAAACATATAGTTTGTTCGCCGCCTATGTTGATGGGGGAGGACTATACAAGGGGGGATCGAACAAGACACTAACATACATGATGCAATTTCCAGTACACGCTGCAACACAATAATGCTATATCATACTTCCTAATAATGTGTCTCAAACTGACTATACCTATATATGCAATTCTATTTTTGCAGTGCCGCCAGCAAAAAAATGATGAGCTATGTGCATTCTACGTTTGCCATCATATGGAGCAAATCATTAGTGCTAAGATGAAGGATTCCAAGGTTTGTCAATCTCAAAATAATTATTTCTGAATTATAAATTTAAATATATATGCTTACCACTTTACGCTTGCTAGCGACAGGATTTGATGATAGAATTAGATCCACTCGTTGTGAGAGAGATCGTGTACGTTCGAGGGCACCTCTGCGCCTTCATCAAGACAACTGTCATTAACCCCAACGGGGACTTTCACTTCGTCGCTGACCGAAAGTTTCACCCCATCAACACCTCTCAACCACGTGCTAACAATTGATTCAATTGTAATCCAATTATAATTATAGCGAGAATACTTGAACAAATTCTTTTGTAATTTATTTTGAGTAATGATCACTTTGAGTTGTCAATAATTGATTATCTGTGATGTATCTATTTTCTGCATGCTTGTTTTCAGAAGGCATGGCTAGCAATTACTGAGGTTAGCCAAAAATAAACAAAAAAGTAGTTAGGGTAATGAACAATCACAGACGATTTTGTGTTGAAAACGTGTGCGAAGGTGGTATCACAGACGGTTTCCATTAAAAACCGTCTGTGATACCTAGCATATCAGAGACGGTTCTATTTAGAAGCCATCTGTGATATTCTCAAATATCACAGATGGTTTCTAAATAGAACCGTCTGTGATATGCTAGGTATCACAGATAATTTTTAATGGAAACCGTCTGTGATACCATGCCTTCACAGACGGTTTCAACAAAAAACCGTCTGTGTTATCACAGACGTACAAATTCAAATAGTTCAAAAACCGTTTGTGATGACGATTTTGAACCGTCTATGATGAGGCTGTATGTAGTAGTGACTACTATAGAAAAGGTTATGTAGTAGTGACTACTACAGAAAAGGTTATCACAGACGATTCAAAATCACCATCACAGACGGTTTTTTGAATTGTCTGATTTTATTGGTCTGTTGATGAGGACATCCCGATTGGACCGATTACACGAGCAAGGGCTAAATTAATTAACCAACAGGTGAACTCGCTCCTACTTAATTTTAGTCTTGATTTTAATAAATATATGTTACTGCCTAATAGTCTTATATTATGTGTGCACAATTTTATACGTATAGAAGCATAGGAGACAGGCCGAAGAAAAGAAGATACCGCTACTAATCACCAACCGAAGCATGCTCATCAAGTCATATTTGTTGGCATGGAAACCGAAGCTAGCTAAAGAAATTATGGCATGGAGCAAAGGAATAAACCAATCATGGTGCATGTTTGTTTCACGTGGACCAAGTAGAGAAATCATGGTGCATGGTTCGGTCATGCATTTAATCATGTGCATGGTTGTTCACGTGGACCAAGAAGAGAATTCATGGGGCATGATTCGGTCATGCAATTACTTGTTGCATCCGAATTCAAGACTGTACAGTCCAGATAAGATAGGAACTTTACTTCTGGTCTCTTGACCGAGTATGAAGCGAATTCGGTCAGGCCGAACCAATCCCGAGGCGGCGGCCTTGCGTGCGCGTGCTTTTAAATAGACCAGCCCTCTTGTAACCTTACACCACTACGAATATGAATCTATTATTTTGAGAGAGAGCTATACGCTTGTTCTTCTTAGGGTTTGATACACAGTGCAACCTAGAGGGGAATTGGGCGTTCTCAACCCCGTTGTTCTTGTGATTCCTTGTGTTTTACAGGAGCAACGACACGTCTGCTTTGTGTGGTCAGGTAGACGGGATCACGAGCGTGTGGTTAGGCGAATTCTTTTGTCGCAGGTTGCTGTTTTGACAGTGGTTGGCGCCATCGGTTCGTCAGGTTGTACGGATCCAAAGTTATCATCGATCCTACGTCGTGAAGATCGGGCATTCCCCCGCATCATCTTGGTATCAGAGCATCGGTTGCCACGGTAGGATCAATTTTCCTGTAGTTAGATTTATTTTGTCCTTTACATAAAAAGCCACAAAAAAAATCCTATAGTCGTAGTTTGGTCTGAATTTTCTTGTGAGTTTTGTTAGGTTTTTAATCCATTAGAAACTGTGTTTAGTCGCTGATCATAGTTTCCTTTTGCGTTGCTTGATCTTATGTTCATAAAAAAAAAATCAATCTGTGCCGTAATGTGTGCTACAGTACGTGCCGATACTTCAATCTGCTACAACGCCGCCGCGCTAATTGCGTGATAAAAATCGGCGCTACAGAAGCGCTTGCTACTGCTTTCAAGTTCTGTTCCTGCGCTACAGTGCATAGCAAGTAGATCTCTAATTCCTACGGCACTGTATTAGTCCGCCGCCGCAAATCGCTGAGGAAAAAAAAAACGCGCTGCTATAGCAGCACTGCTACAGTTCGCGCGGGTACTGTACATGCAACAGTGCCGATTGCTACAGTAGTTTCCAAACAGTGTTTCGCTGCTACATTTAGTATTGCTGCGGTGTTCCAAAAAAAAAAACAGCAACGCTGTTTCAGCACGGCTGCAGCATCCCGCGAGGAAAAACCTTGCTCAGTTTGCTACAGTACGCGATTGTTACTGTTCATTGCTACAGTGCCATGCAAAAAAATACCTCGCGTATCTTTTGTGAGCCAATTCAATTCTTTGCGAATACTTTGCTCCTATTTGAGACTAGCTTGTTGATATTGCTCTAGGGCTGCTCGTTTTCATCTCATTACACAATCTAGCTTGTGAGTTTTTGCTGTACCTAAAGGGCTTGTGCTGCTCTTTGTGAACCTTTTTGTTGGCCGAGTACAAAAAAAAACCAGAGAAAAAAAATAGAGCAAAAAAAAAAAGACAGTGACAAAAAAAAAAGATAGTGACAAAAAAAGTTCTTGGCCGACATTGTTTTGAGAGCACACCTAGCTGGTACCTATTTTCAGATTGTGCTATTTCATTGTTTTGAGCAATCTTGTGCCCTAATTTATATCATTGAGCAATTAGCTAGCGTCTCTCTATAACTTGTGCAATACGAGCTAGTTATTCATCACTTATATTTTATATATTAGCTCATTCCTTTTATTGCACTAAGTTCCATCATCTTTGTGTGTGAGTTGCTTCGTTCTTCGCTTATATCTTAAGATCAGCAACTAGGCATTGAATTCTAGTTTGGATTGTTACCTAGCTTAACAATATCTAGAAATTTCAGATTGCATAGGTAAACACTTTTCCCTCCTAGCTCCACAAATAAGCCATTGTCTAACAGTGCTTGTGCAATTGAATTCGCTTAATCTATCACCTTGTGTTGTCTACCGTCACCAAAGTGCGTGCAGCTCTTCAATTCCATCAAGGACGCATAAGAACTTCGGACGGTAAGAGAAGGTGAGGTTGAGTGATTTCCACAAATAAAAAAAAACTTCCACATCCACATCCACATATATAGTTTGTCTTTGCTTTGTTACTAACCATGGCAGATCGCGAGTATACGTATATTCCCTTCTATGGTAGTAATGATCTAGAGGAGTATCTTGAGTGGGTACAAGACATGGAGTTCGAGCTTGAATCCCAGAAGTTCGAATCAGAAATCAAGGAAGTGAGAGTGGCTACTTTGTTTTTTGAGGACTATGCCTCTAGTTGGTGGCGACAACTAAGTGGGAAATGACTCATTACATCTCGGGTCAAATTAAAAGGGGCCATGAGAAGAGAATTTGTTCCATCCTATTATGAGTGGGAGCTACTACGCCATGTGGAGAGCATTACACAAGGGTCAAAAGTTGTCCAAGATTATTATGATGAGCTAAGTCATGCAATGCGCCGTGCCAATATCACTAGTGCATCTCAAGAAAAGAAATATTTCAAAGCACGCTTGAATTTTCAGATCGTTGCTGCACTTCAAGATAAATATTTTCGTAGTCTGCAAGATCTTGTGAAATATGCTATGAAGGTGGAAAAGAGACTTAAAAGCATGCACGCATATCAATTAAATCTGCACCGACTCTTTAGTTCTCATTCATCCACTAGTTTGTCACTTAAGAAGATGGACAAGCATGGGAATTCTTCTTCGGCCAAGGAGACGAGTAGTGCTGCCCCGTCACAACCCGCAGTACATGAGGAGATCGTGGTTGAAGGCAATTGCACCATTGCTGGCCCACGATTAATGGAAGATAAGATGCTTCAAAACCCATGTGAGGATGAGAGCCACATAGCCAAACTGAGTGAGAGTGTTGACAATTGTGAGCTGTGTGATTCCACCATATGTGAGGTTGAGAGTATCCAATTTGAGAGTGTGAGGGATACACCAAAAGAAATGAGTGAAGTAGAAGATAGTAAAAGTGAGGTTATTGCTGAAATTAACAATTCACTCTCTACTTCTAGTGTTGTTTCTCACATTGTACAGGTTGATATTGAAGAAGATGAGTTGAAGTTTCAACAACCGACATTGTTGGAAGTAAAAGATGAGAAGATAACCACGGTTGGGGATGGAGTGCTCGCTGCCCCGTGGTTTCATCATGAAGATTTGATACCTACAACACCTACAACAACTGAGAAGGACGTTAAAGGTAACAATAATGGTGTTGAATTGAATATTCATCAAGAAGAGGTAAGTAAGAGTGAGAACTCTAGTGTTCCTTTGAATATTCCATATGCTGAATTTAATGCGCTTAATTTACATAATGTGGAATTGATTACTCATGATGAAGTTCTTACTAGAATACACCCTGATGATTCTTTATGCTATATCATGTTCGATGAGCCCATAGAGCTATCTAGTGTGATTGAAAGAGTTTCTGAAATTGCATGTTCAAAATCACTAGTTAGTACCTACACCTCCACTTATAAATTCAATTTGATTGGAGATTATTGTGTGGATAACAAGTTTCATGTTTTTCGAATATGCATTACCCGTGATAAGCGTGCTGAATTAAAATTGCATGTTTTGGACAAACCATCTTTTGGACAAAGCCATGATCACTTAGAGGTGAGTATAAATATGAGTGCCTACTGTTTAGAAAGATTTATAAAGACTACTTGGTCATCTTTTGTTGAACAATCATGTATAAGAAATCATAGTAGCGTAATTGAAGCATGGAAGGCACAAACCATTTTCTCATCTCCATTACATAAAACTGATGTTGTAAAGTCGAAATATGATTATATGAGCCACTTGTATGTATTAGAAAATGATTTTGCCCATAAATAATTTGCATACATGCTTACAAAAGTCGAAGACAACTTCTTTTCATGGGTGGGGGAATAATGTGGATGAAAGGAGTGTTAAGATGAATACATCACATATATCTTATGGTTATTGTGCTGAGTACATTGTGCAAAAGAAGCGGAACACTATAACAATTGACGATGAATACATATACCACGCATACACGTTGTTTTCTTTGTTAAGCACATTTTCAGGTTATCAAAAGCCGAGGATGGCTTTTCTTGAAGAAGGGAAGGATGATACAGATACATAAACACTTAGTGTTTTTCAGTTAAATATATTATTTGACTGGAAAGAATTATTGAGCCGCATTAAATATTACCAGGTGATCTCTAATTTAATTCGGTCTTTAATTATCATACTTAGAGACACAGAGCTACTACTATTTTATTTAATTATATGCAGTCGTATATATGATCTGTACAAGCCTAAAGTGAAGATGCGCTTCGAAGGTCCTGAAGGAATACATATATCATTTTTTACATTCGGAGTTCAGCTGCGGAAGGAGCAATTATATTCATCTTGTGCACCCGAACAATCAGAGTCGAGGACGACTCCTTTTCAAGAGGGGATGGATGATGAGGACATCCCGATTGGACCGATTACACGAGCAAGGGCTAAATTAATTAACCAACAGGTGAACTCGCTCCTACTTAATTTTAGTCTTGATTTTAATGAAGATATGTTACTGCCTAATAGTCTTATATTATGTGTGCACAGTTTTATACGTATAGAAGCATAGGAGATAGGCCGAAGAAAAGAAAATACCGCTACTAATCACCAACCGAAGCATGCTCATCAAGTCACATTTGTTGGCATGGAAACCGAAGCTAGCTAAAGAAATTATGGCATGGAGCAAAGGAATAAACCAATCATGGTGCATGTTTGTTTCACGTGGACCAAGTAGAGAAATCATGGTGCATGGTTCGGTCATGCATTTAATCATGTGCATGGTTGTTCACGTGGACCAAGAAGAGAATTCATGGGGCATGGTTCGGTCATGCAATTACTTGTTGCATCCGAATTCAAGACTGTATAGTCCAGATAAGATAGGAACTTTACTTCCGATCTCTTGACCGAGTATGAAGCGAATTCGGCCGGGCCGAACCAATCCCGAGGCGGCGGCCTTGCGTGCGTGTGCTTTTAAATAGACCAGCCCTCTTGTAACCCTAGACCACCACGAATATGAATCTATTATTTTGAGAGAGAGCTATACGCTTGTTCTTCCTAGGGTTTGACACACAGTGCAACCTAGAGGGGAATTGGGCGTTCTCAACCCCGTTGTTCTTGTGATTCCTTGTGTTTCTGAGAACAACGACATGTCTGCTTTGTGTGGTCGGTAGAAGCGGGATCACGGCGTGTGGTTGGGCGAATTCTTTTGTCGCAGTTCTTTGTTTTGGCGATGGTTGGCGCCATCGGTTCGTCAGGTTGCACGGATCCAAAGTTATCATCGATCCTACGTCGTGAAGATCGGGCATTCCCCCGCATCATCTTCAACACAATAATCATAAGATGTATACAATGTATTTATTGAACTATTCACATTAAATTGTTCTAGTATGGGTGAGAAAAAATTTATCATCTTCCATGCCAACAAATTCTTTGTTTCCTTTGCATAGCTTTATTTTCCTTGTTTTCAATCTGTTAATCGGTTCGTCAGGTTGCACGGATCCAAGTTATCATCGATCCTACGTCGTGAAGATCGAGCATTCCCCCGCATCATCTGTGATGATATGAGGTCATCACAGACGGTTTTTGAACCGTCTGTGAAAAAGCTATGACAGACGGTTCTAAACAATAGCTGTCTGTGATAATCAATTATCACATATAGTTCTTGTTCAGAACCGTCTGTGAAAATATACTATCACAGACAGTTTTTTAGTAAAAACCGTGTGTGATAGTTTTTTCTATGGTAAATTTTTTTTTTGAATTTTGTGCCAAACCAATCAATTGCTGGACAATCGATCTCAGTATTTGCATATGGTTGATTACACAATCTAGAATGAAAGAAAACTCAAACTGGACGGCGAATGAATGGCGAAAACGGGTGCTGAAACTTCGGAGGCCGTTTTGAGGCCCTAAACGACCCTTTTTTTGGGGTTTTCACTTTTTTGGGGCCTCACTAAGAGAATTTGACCTCAACTTATGGATTTTTGGGGCTTTCCAAGGAGCCAAAGAATGTCGCAATTCGAGTCCGTATGCAAACGTTATGGTTGTTTTACCATACAGTGCGCGAAACCAAAATTTATTCGGTTCAGATTTGTGTCCGAGGAGGAAAACGAGTCCGAGATGAAGATGCACACGATGGCCTGGTACTCGGAGTCAGGGATGCCGAGGTGCTCGCTGTTGATGTCCATAAGTTTCATCTTAAAATCCGTAATCTTATCTTGATCTATTCATTCACAAGAAAACCACAGTTACCACTGAGAGCCACCAAAAGCAACATGCACTACTACAGAAAAGGACTTCACAAACGGTTCAAAAACATCATCACAAATGGTTTCGTGAGCCATTTGAGTTTATGGGTCAGTAATGACATGAAGTTATCACAGACGGTTTTCGAACCATCTGTGATGTATACTATCACTAACAGTTATTAACTCAGAACCGTCTGTGATAATTTCCTATCACAGACAGTTTTTATATGAAATTGTCTATGGTGGTTGATTTATCATAGATAGTTTGTAGATGAAACCATCTGTAATGACTGATGTATCACAGACAGTTTGTAGATGAAACCGTTTGTGATATATATTCTCTATAAAGTCTCCAAGCAGTGGCTGCTTGTGCCTTTAGAACCGGCTTCACAGATAAATAATTGATGATCAGAGGCACAAGCTAGGTAAAAATTTCATAAATTTGTATGTTAATTGCAACTTTACAAATTAGCCTAACATTTACAAATCTGAAAAGTTAATTGCAGCTTTCAAAACCAGAATACCATATAGGAACATACCATAAGATTGGTTACAAATTAGCATATTGTTTGAGATACAATGTAGCAAAAGGACGTTTTGTAACCTTGAAAGAAACTTGAAAACTTATAATACGCTGCTATTGAGTAAAGCTAAAGTGATACAATGCTAATCCAGATCTGTTAAGAGTAAGTTTCACAGATAGTTAGCTCTGATTTGTCCCAGTAGTTGGGATGGTTTTTGAAAAAAAATGTAAATATATCTATACATTTCTACCTTACTTTAGTATATTCTAACGCTAAGGCTGTCCTCTACTATTTTCCCTTCTAAAAAAAAAATCCAAAACTGCCGCCAATGAAATTAGGAGGTCGTGAGCTCGCATCGATACCTAAACTGGTAAATATCTCATGTATGTTTCAAAGAGGCACATATCTTACTTGGGTCCAGCTGACATTATTGGGCCTATGGTAGATGTGTAGAACTCCATCAAAGTACCATATAAGATGTTCACCTGGTTGAAGAAATCAACAGGTATGAACAACCAAAACATAAGGCATTAGTACATGAAACACTTACATGGTGTTATTTATCCTAAGAATAGATGGTGATTATAGACTTACTATTAACAGACAACCATTTGTTAATATCCACTCCAGGAGGCAACCAAATAGCCTCCCTTAGATTGCCACTTCTTAAGGTTGCATCAATGTGTTTTTCCAGCAGCACGCCCTGCATCATACGTATCAAAAACAAAAATGTCTTTAGGAACATACCAGCAGTCACACCCGAACACAACCCCATTCCCCACCTCCAGATCCATTCATCCATCCAGCCAGCCAGCAGTCACAGAGGGCAAGACAGCAAGGCCATGGGTGTCCAAACCGACCATCAACCGACAAGGTAGCCCACATTGCAGCTCGGTTCACATAAATACCAACAGCACAAACCAATAGGTGATAGATCTGTCTTACCCCGACATCGCCGGTGTCGGTGGTGAGGTAGCTGAGGCCGAGGTCAGTTTAACTAGAGGTAGCCTGGGGAGGTCGGTGAGGTAGCTGGGGTCGCACACATCGGGGGATGGAGGAAGAGGGGAAGGCAGAATCACCATAGTTATGGCACGACGGTGACACTACACAAGACACTCTTATCGTATGAGTGTCTTGTGCAGTGAACCGTGGTGTCACAACCGACAGTGATGGGAAGAAGGGCGGCGTCAGCGACGAGGTCACTCGGTTGGGGAGGGGAACGGACGAGAGTAAGGACGCTGGGGAGTGACGAGTTAGGGCGCAAACTCTAGCAGACTCCTACTAATAAAGAGACTTATCATAGACAGTTCTACTATGGAACCGCCAGTGATACTTATCACAGACGCTTCCACAATGGAATCGTCCATGATATGGTCTCATATCACAGACGGTTCTATCGTGGAACCGTCTGTGATATGAGACCATATCACTAACAGTTCCATAATAGAACCGTCTGTGATATGGTTGTTCTCAAGTTCTATGTTTTGAGCATATTAATTATCATGTATACATTTACATGACATGAAAAAATTAATTGTTTATATGTCAATTTTGTCATTTTAAATACTGCTGAATTTTTGCTTTAACTACGATACATATCACAGATGGATATTTGTTCCACTAAACCGTCTGTGATATATAGTTCAACATATAATATAGTAACTTCACCTCCAAACTAGATTTTTTTTTTGGAATTTACATATGGCCAAACAACGTGGCCAGTCACTTCTTACAAAGATTAAAAAAAGTAGAAACCTAAATAAACAAAGTTTTTTAGAAACCTAAATAAACAAAGTTTTTCTTGTGGCAGAGGTATGCTGCTATCTCCGTCTTCAAAACTTCGTAGGCGACGACGTCGGCATCGGACGGTTCGTGATCATCAGCGAACGAAGCCTAAAATGCGTCCACCCACTGACGTGCTCATTTGAGTGTCTCCCGAAGACCCTCGGACTGTTGAATCAAGAAGAATTGAGCCCATAGGCTCTCTTCCCTTGCTTGAGGCGTCTCGGCATGGTCAATTCGGTCGCCCACCGCCTCGATTAAGCAGTCCATGTGATGGCAAGCCTCCTGGAGATGTGCAATGTCATTGTGGAGGACCACGTCGATGACGCGGTACACTCGCCGGAAGTGGGAGATCACCCAGAAGACACGGCGGAGGAGGATGTCAAGACGGCGGAAGGTGGCCGTCACCTGCTCTGTGAAATCATCAGATAGAGGAGTGAGGACACTATTGAAATAGTGTCCTTCCACGGTATCCGCCAACGTACGACCAGAGAGGTTCTTGTACAGTATGGCCAGGAAGGCCATCGTTGCCAGCGACAAGGGAACAGAAGAGAGAGCCATTTCTGCTTTAGAAGTATATATATTGTAGAGTTATATATGGGGATGATCTTCGATGGCAGATGATCCTTTTTATAAAACAAGGAATAAATTCGGCGCGTAAGACGAAGAGATGCATTGGGGAGCCAAAGCGGCATTGATGCGACGAAGAGACGCATCGGTGACGAAGAAACTCACTAGGAACTGTGGCGATATTATGACAGACGATTCGTGTTAAGAACCGTCTGTGAAGTATCACAGACGGTTGTTTGTTGAAAACTATTTGTGATATTTCTAAATATCATAGACGGTTATTGTTAAAAACTATCTGTGATATTTCACAGACAGTTTTCATCATGAACCCTCTATGATATTATCTCTTCACAGATGGTTTTTAGCGCAACTAGTAACACAGACGGTCTCTAAACCAAAACCGTCTTTGATTGCTTGTAATACAAACAGTTTTGGTCAACCGTCTGTGATGAGGTGTCCAGTATTAGCCTTTTTGTAGTAGTGAAGGCAGGGGGGAGGCGACAAGCGATTGATCACTTACTGGCATGGTGGATATCAACAAGGAAGAGAGGGGAGGGGATCGGATGGGGGATATCACCGGTAATGAAGGAGAGGTGGTGGTAGCGTCACCGTTGTGTCACAACAGTGACACTACACAAGACACTCTTACGACAAGAGTGCCTTGTGTAGTGAACCGTGGCGTCACAACTGGAGGCAGAGGAGCTCACGGCGGTAGTTGGCGTTGTCAGGGGGACGGGGAGCCGCTTTGATCGGTCCTGCGCGTCCCTCCTTTTCCTCCTCCTCGCCGTTGGTTGCATCTCCTCACCGAACCGCACTGGGGAATTGAGGGCGGTCACCGAAGCTCGGCGTGGGGAGGGGAGAGGGAGAGATTGATGGAAGACAAGGCGGAGGTGGCTATAATATATAAGGACAACGCCAAAACATTTCGCCTCCCGCGCACGTATTCAAAAATTTCCGCCATCCCGCGCTGCGAATCATAGACGGTTTCAAACAAAAATCATCTGTGATGACCATAATATCACAGAGGGTTATAATTAAAAACCGTCTGTGATACTTCGTAGACGGTTATAATTAAAAACCTTCTGTGATAATTGCAATTATCATAGACAGTTCTTGTTAAAAACCGTTTGTGATACTTCATAGACGGTTCTTAACAAGAACTGTATGTGATAATGATATATCACAGACAATTTTAGTCAGGGCTAGTAACATAGACAGTCACGCTTGTAAAATCGTTTGTGATAATTACAACACTGGCGGTTTCCAGAAACCGTCTGTGATGAAGCGTCCAGTATAGCTTGTTTTGTAGTAGTGTAAGTGACTTGTAGGAATAACGGGCTCTTTTTTTCTTCTTATAAGCTACTCGATCATGTTTTTTCTTTTTGTTTACATCTAAGTATCTAATATAAATTTCAAACAAGTATATCAATTGTGATCTGCTGATCGAGCTTATTTATATTTGGCACCACTTGTAGACACAAAGGGTTAATTTCGATAGCTTAACAAAATGAGGTTATATATAGTTTATTGAACCCATTGTATTACAGTTTTGGCAGGAAATATGGTCGGGAACCATTCATGCATTGGCGAGTGTTCATCTCATCCACAAGAGGGAACAAAGCAACAGGTGTAGGGCAGTGTCAGCATTGGTCAATAGGACCATGTAAAAAGTTGTACAAGTTCATAACATGCAAACTAGAGCTAGCACCTTTTAAATGGGTGATTGGACACTTTGATCTTGCAGTTCATCACTCAAAATCAGTGCTGCTAATCCTCCCATTCTCCAACTGTGAGATGTGCAGAATGTGGTCCAATTGCCATCCGATCGATTAGGGTTTTCTGGTTTTCTTTTGGTCAGTGCCGTGTCATCTAATCTACTTAGTTTTACGGAGTATTTCTGAGAGAGATGCATGTTCAACAAACTGAAGTTGACTGTTAATCTTTCAACTTGACATAACAAATTAATGGACTGTTGATAACATATAAACTCCCAATTAAGTCCCAACTAGTTGTGCGTCACAAAGCAAATTGGGAAAGCCAACTATAGTCCGGACATGATCAGGGGTAGAATGAATGACCCGATTGTTAATTGCTGATATTTCAGTCGACAATTTTCATGGGAGTGAAGCTGATACTGAAGTTCGATATGAACCATTTGCCTATTTAACTTAGGCATGGACACTCTTTAAGAAACTTTCTGTAGCTAAAAGTGATTAATTTGTACCATATGAAAGTGGTGGAACATTTTTGGAGGAAAAGATAGACTTAGAAAGAAATGGAGAGGGCCAAAAGAAAAAAAAACAAGCCCACATAGGCCCAAGCCCATCATCTGATTTGGGCATGACGGAGGTGGGAGATGAAGCCTCACTCTCACGGTCTGAAAAGTCAAAAATATTGCTCAAACCGTATGCTACGTAGAAAGTTGTGGTACACCCCTCCCTTCTATTTTACTTGATATTTTTACTTTTATGGTTTCCGATATATAAATTTGACATTAATATGTATTAATAAAATTATAATATTATGAAAGTATTGTTAAGGACAAATCTTATGTGATAATTTTCATATAGCCGGTCTCGATAGTTTTTGAACCTATTATTGGTCAAACTTCAAAAGTTTGGTGGCACGTAGAGTAAAAAGGAAGGAGTACCATTTAATAGAAGCATATATGATCATTATCATTAACTATTTCTTAAACTATGAGTATGGTAAGATTCGACTTACATTGTGACATATCTACTCTTATTATAGCAAAGTTCCTAGCCGGCCTCCCAGCCCCTCCACGTCGCTGTTTTTGTTTGGAGCGTCCGATCGCCTTTCTTTCGTTTACTGGCCGTCCGATCGTCGGCAGCATTGGCCGTGTGAGGCTCCAGCTCCAGTGATTCCTCCCATCCCCTCTTGACCCTTCTCGCCCTTCCCACACACGGCCAAATCCCCTCCCCCCACCGACCGGCCGCCGCCTCCTCCCCTTTGTCTCGCCTTGCCGCGGCTCTCGCCTCGCCTCGTGTCATCTTGCTCCTCCCCTTGCCAGCGCAGGCCGCCGCACTTACCCCTGCGATCCCTTCCAACAGGTGACCTTCCTCA
Organism: Phyllostachys edulis; assembly: GCA_036346405.1. NCBI lineage: Eukaryota > Viridiplantae > Streptophyta > Magnoliopsida > Poales > Poaceae > Phyllostachys > Phyllostachys edulis. The sequence continues at coordinate 38,105,419 of CM070566.1, forward strand.
AGTTCATTTCGTGTCAATCGCTGCCCTCACAAGATGCCCGTGAGTCCCTGCTCCCTCCCCCTTTGCTCCTCCTCCCTCCAAAAGCCGTGGCCGCGCCGTCCGCGCGCCACCCGCCTCCGCCATTGCCGTCCCCGCCGTCTCCGGCGAGCTCTCTGTTTGCCACCCGCGTCCCGACGTGTTCCGTCTCTCAATAATCCATTTACCCAACTCAGTTTCTTTATTGATCCACATGATTCGCTGGAACGCCTTTCTTCCCCAAATCCGGCCTATTTGAGCTCCACCACCGCCATGTCCTACTCGGAACCCCTCGGGTCAATTACTTCGAGTTGGAGCACCACCTAGATGTCCTCGACCTTCCCCAACCGCCGGCCAAGACTCGTTGCCGCCCTAAACTAACGCCACCGCGAGCCTTCCCGTGCCGCACCGGCCTCACGTCGGCGGCCCGCTCCGGAGCTTCTCCACCTCCACGGAACACACGGTAGGCTTCCTTGCGGCTCCCCCGTGCATGTGCTCACCTCCTTTTCCTGTCCCCTCCCTTCGGCCGCCGTCGCCTCCGTTCGGCCGCTACACCTGGCCGCTTCGCCGCTGCCATCTCCTCCTCGACGCCGCTCCAGCCACGACGCCACCTCCTTGGGCCTCTTCCCTCCCGGCGTCCTATTTCTTGGTCCCGTTGTCTCTCGGCCGCTCTTGCGGTAGCCTTGCCGCCCTGCGCCCCCCGGCTCTAAGTAATTTAGTACATTGCTTGCATCAATTAACAACACTGCCATAGACTTCCCATAGTGTGTTCTTCACACAGCTCGATCCTTTGCAAAAGCTGGATCCTGAAGTTGAAGATGTTCTTATTGACATTGTAGAAGATTTTTTCGAATCTGTAAGTTCTTTTCCCCCTTTTTTTTCCTTTGGCGATTTTTGTCTAAGTATGCTTGTTATTGAGAATAAGTTTTCCTTCTGTAAGAAAATACACATGGTTACTCTAGCTTTTTTGCATTCTTATGCAACCCAAGGATGTATATATTGGTTTTTAATGCTTCCCTCTTCTTGGTTCATATACATTTATATTTCTTTGATGCCAGTGAAAGACCATGACGATGCAAAAACTAATGGCTGGAGTATTTCCAATATACTAAACAAGGAGAATCCAGATAACTTTGCTCCACAAAAGAGAGCTGTATTAAAGTGCACAAAGAATACATCAGGTTACTTGAGGAGATACAATAGTTTGTTAACGGATGGAAGGTATAATGTTTGACAGATAATCACTATAAATTTTTTTCCAACAGCACTCCTTGAGTTACTATATGTAATGTTCATTACAAATTATTCACCCTTTGCATCTGTCAATTTTTCGGTTGAGATATCAATTTGTTGTTGCCAGGTTGAAAGACTGTGTAGACTTGTTGGAAAGCACGGAGCAGAAGGGATTGCTTGGTATCAAGAAGGTAATACCCATTTTAATTGTCCAATGTTTTTAAAAAATTATCTTTTATAGTGTCTTCTTCAAGTTCCTGATTTCCATCTATTTTCAGGTTCAACATGCTAGCTTTTTTAGTGACTGTAAGAAGCCAAGGGTTGTTATGGAAGTTGTTCGCTTCTGCAAGTTGATTGACAGTCCGAAAATGAGCACCATTAATATGCTTTTATCTGTTCATGCTAATTCGCAAGATTTTGATGGTAACTGACCTAGCTTCGAATTTTACCTTTTCTTATGAGATGTGCTAGAGTGGGAGACGAGACATTGAATATAACCAAATGTTTTAACCTTTACAGGGGCACTCTAGGTTATGTTGGTCCTAAAAGAGGCTGGTCTAAAACCTAATTGTAAACTTTACACCACAGTGGTATCAACTTGTGCAAAGTGTGCAAAATTGCCACGTTTGAGGTAACTAAATCGTAAATTCAGAATAGGAGGTTGCCATTTAAATTTTGGTAATACACTATACCTCACGTTATATCACTTATGGTGTGCTTTTATTTTAGGTATTCCATGACATGGTCAGTGCTAGAATAGAGCCAAATGTTAAGACATATAATGCACTAATTGATGGTTGTGCTAAAGCTAGACAAGTGGCAAAACCATTTGGTGCTTATGGTATGCTGTATCCTATAGAGTTACACTAATATATTTCTTCTCACCGATCTATTCAACAGCTTTAGGTAAATTTAGGTAGGCTCGGTCAATTTATAGTTACTATATCATGCTTTGATCATATAACATGGTGATAAGAAAAGCTTCATATCCTCTGCATTATATTGTCACTATGGGTACTGGTATACTCTATGAACATTATTCCGATCTGGATTGTAGATTGTGCTTAGGTTGATAATAAATCACTACTGAAAATTTTGCTATACTAATCGTATCCTACAACCTCTAGAGTTACATTGATTTATTTCTTCTCAGCAACCTGTTCGGTACCTTTCAATGATTTTTTTAGGCTCAGAGTCATTCTCTAATTACTCTGAATAGAGTCATTGCTTCCAACCGTATTCCAGTTTTCACGTTTAATTTTGTTACACATCGTCTGTCATGCTTTAAGCATAGAACATGGTGATACGCCAATTTTCATACGCTCTACATTACGTTGTCGCTGTGAGTGCTGCTATGCGCTATGGACATTATTTTGATCCAGATTGTAAATTGGACTTAAGTTGATAGTAAATCACTACTAAAAATTTTCCTGGACTAATTTTTTTATTCTCACCAAAATGTTCAATAGCTCTCAGTTATTTTTATAGGCTCAGAACCAATCTCTGAGTACTACAGATAGTCATTGTTATAAAACATATTTGAGTTTTCACTTTTTTATTTTGTTACACGACGTGTAACATGCTCTTATCATAGAACATGGTGCTAAGTAAAAATTTGTATGCTCTACATTATATTGCCGAATTATAATTCGTTGCTACTATAATCCCTTAATTTTGTCATATTGAAAAGGAAAAATTAAGGATTTGCCACTACTAAAAGGTGATATCTAGGATTTGCCACTCCTTGTGAGGATAACATGTAGGTTCAGGACCCATATGTCATCCTCACATGAGTGGCAAATCCTAAATTTCACATGAAAGTACAATGGCAAATCCTCAATTCTCCCGATTGAAAATGGTCATGGAATGGGTAGAACATGCAATGAAACATAATACACTTTTATCGACTTCTTATCTTCTTCAACAAAGTTGTTTCTACTCCATCTAAAACCAAAAAACAAACTACCATCTATTCAATGGTCGGGTGCGGCGTAGTGCACCTTACCACCTAGTAGAGAAGTATTTGCAAACCAAATCCAGCTTAAACGTTGAGATGACGTCTGTTTTGGACTGATGGTACTAATTAGATTTAGCAGGTTATACACGGCATGATTACTCCAATCTAAATCATCACTACTACAGAACAGACCTTTGGTCGAACTGCCAAATGGGCAATAGTCTCGGAGAAAATTGCGTCCGGGACGAAAAAGATCTTTAGTCCCGGTTGGTAACACCAGCAGGACTAAAATCCCCTTAGCGGCACGGTGGCGAGCTTTGCGGGAGAACTTTTAGTCGGTTGGTGTTACCAACCGACTAAATGTCAACCTTTAGTCGGTTGGTACTACAATCCGAGACTAAATCTTTAGTCGGATTGTAGTACCAACTGGACTAAAGGTTGGCATTAGTCGGTTGGTAACACCAAGGGACTAAATGTCCTTCTATTTAAACTCTGCTTAAATGGTTCGTCACAGAGCCGGAACGCCGTCGCCATGGCAGGGACACTTGCATGCCATTGCCACCACCTGCCGAGCCGTTCATTCACTCAACCGTATTCACTTGGCGTGTTCGCATGTAAGCTCTGATGCTAACCTGCCGTCCATTATGAAAAATATGAAATGTGAAATTTGAATATTTTTATATGTTATAAAATTGCCATTAATTAATTCATAAATGGAACTTTCATTATTTTTGTAGGCCACAATAAATTTCCAAAAATCATGAAATTTGTTTTTCCACTAAGTTACACTGTGAACAGTCCATATAAAAATTTTAAGACTATTTGGACAAAGTTGAATTTATACCTATTTTATGCTTATTTATTTAATTATTATTCCATGAATTTTGTAGGCTAAATTAATGATCCAAAAATTCTGAAAATTGTTTTGCCATCTAATTAGGCTATGAACTATCTGTATAAAAATTTTGGGATCAATCTGAAGACTTTTATTTTTCACCTTATTTAATAATTATTTAAATAAATGAAAAATGACTTTTACATGTGTTAGTTAGGTTAAGCTTTGAGGGGTGTTTGATGAGATAAGTCTTATCTTATCAGATCCAACCTCTTGGGTAAAAATAATAAATATTAATTTTGTTTTAATAAATAAGTTTAATATTTAATTATTAAGTAATTAGTTAATCTCTTAATTAGCTTAATCACTTAGTTATTGTTTGCCTTTTGGATTGATTGTTGACCTAGGGTCATTCACCCTTAATGACTTTGGGCAATTTAGTTAATTATTGACCTAGGGTCAAACGTCATCAAATAGTCTTGATTTTTGAAAATTCAAAATAAATTCATCTTAATTTCAAAAATTCTAAAATTTTTGGGTAGCCTCTCTATCATGTGTACTATCTGGGAAAAATTTGAAACTTGAAATTTAATTATGTGATATGTCATATAATGCAGAGCGATGACACGCCATTGGATGTACAATGTCGATCGCCGCTCAAAGAGTTCATTGATGGCGTGCATTATTTCTTAAGAGTGGCCGAGGCAAACAAGCGGGATGGTTTCATGTCTTTGTCCATGTGCCTGTGTAAGAATTTGAAGGAATATTCTAGCTCAAGGAGTCTTCACTCACACTTGTTGAAGTCGGGTTTCATGCCAAACTATATTTGTTGGACCAAGCACGGAGAAACCGGGGTTATAATGGAAGAAGGTGAAGAAGAACAATTGGACCCTAACGACATTATTGCTCAATACGGTGACTTCGATGATCTTGCAATGGGCGAAGTCAAGAAAGGCAAAGGCGAAGACACACTCGTTGAAGATGATGCTCTTGGTGATGTCATTCGTGATGCACAAAGAGATTGCGAAAGTGAAAAGGAGAAGGCTAAGTTTGACCGCATGCTAGAGGATCACAAGAAATTACTATACCGTCCGTAGAAGATGGGCAAAAAAGTTGGGTACAACACTTGGAGTTGCTACAATGGAAGGCATGAGAATGGTGTATCCGACAAGGCATTTGGGCAATTCTTGAAGATCCAAAAAAGATGCTTAGAAGCCTAACGAATTGCCCGCCACTACGTCTGAAGCAAAAGCAATTAAATCGCCCTTTGGGATTAGAAATCCGGAAGATACATGCATGTCCTAATGATCGCATCTGTATCGTGGCAAGGACTACGAGAATTTGGATGAATGCCCGTATGCAAAGCGTCGCGGTATAAGATCGGCGAGATGACCCTAGCGATGTTGAGGGTGAAGAACGCCCCGGAAGAAAATCCTGCCAAGGTTATGTGGTATGCTCCTATAATACCACGCTGAAGCGTCTGTTCATAAACAAGGACCATGCAAAGTTGTCGCGATGGCACAAAGAAGACCGTAAGGTAGACAACATGTTGAGACACCTGGCGATGGGTCCCGGTGGAGAGCAATAGGCGAGAGAATTCCGGAGTTTGCAGATGGCGCAAGAAACCTAAGGTTAAGCTTTAAGCACGGATGGTATGAATCCTTTTGGGGACGAGCACTAGTCATAGCACTTGGCACATTACTCTATGTATCTACAACCTTCCTCCATGGTTATGCATGAAGCGGAAGTTCATTATGATGCCGGTGCTCATCCAAGGCCGAGGCAACCCGGCAGCGACATCGATGTCTACCTAAGGCCATTAGTTGAGGAACTCCTGCTTTTATGGAGCAAACCGGTGTACGTGTGTGGGATGAGTACAAGCAGAACACTTCGACTGCGAGCATTGTTGTTCGTAACAATCAATGATTGGCTGCTCTAAGTAATCTTCGGAGACAGACAAACAAGGGATACAATGCATGCACACAATGTTTTGATGACATTGACGGTATATATTTGAAAAAATGTCGAAAGGTCGTGTACCTTGGCCATCGTCGTTTTCTTCCTATGAATCACCAACTAAGAAAGAAAGGCAAGCATTTTAGCGGTAAGGCGAGAACACGAACCAAGCCTCGCAACCGCTCGGGAGGATGTACTTGATATGGTCAAGGATGTGCAAGTAGTCTTTGGAAAGGGACAAGGCGACAAACACTGTTCGAAGATGCTAAGGGACACGCACCCATGTGGAAGAAGAAGTCCATATTTTGGGAGCTACCCTATTGGCAAGTCCTAGAGGTCCGCAACGCGATCGACGTGATGCACGACAAAGAATCTTTGTGTGAACTCGCTAGGATTCATGGATGTGTATGGAAAGTCTAAGGATTCACTCGAAGCACGCACGGGACTTGCGGCGCATGAAAGAACGAGACAACTTTGCATCCGAGAGAAGGCAGACGATGGGCGCCATTACTTAAGACCTGCTAGCTTCACTCTTAGCAAAGAAGAGAAGGAAAGCATGTTTGAATGCCTAAATGACATCAAGGTCCCATCTGGATTCTCCTCCAATATAAAGCGTATAATAAATGTGCCGAGAAGAAATTCCTACACTTAAAGTCCCATGATCGCCACGTGCTTATGACGCAATTGCTTAGGTTGCTTTAAGAGAATTCTACCTCCACATGTACGTCGCCACCGTGAAGCTATGTGCATTCCTCAATGCAATTTCTCGAAGGCAATCAATCCAATGGAACTAGCTACTCTCTGAGAATGATGTGGTTCAATGTCTTGTCGACTTTGAGTTGGTGTTCCTCCATCCTTCTTTAATATCATGACACACCTCCTAGTTCACTGGTCAAGGAGATTAATATTCTCGGTCTGTGTTCCTACACAACATGTTCCCCTTTGAGAGGTTCATGGGAGTCTGAAGAAATATGTTCACCGGCGTGTTTCGGCCGAAGGAAGCATCGCCAAGGGCTCTGGGACAGAGGAGGTCATTGAGTTCTGTGTTGACTTCATTCCCGACCTTGACCCGATTGGTGTTCTGAATCGCGACACGAGGGAGACTTAGTGGAAAGGAACACTAGGGAAGAAAACATATATCGATGCAGGGACGATTATTTCAATAAAGCGCACTACAGTTCTTCAAAACTCCTCCGTGGTGGAGCCGTATGTCAAGGTACACAAGGAGTTCCTACGATCGGTTTCTAGGAAGAATGAAGCTTGGATTAGGCATCATCACATGGAAACTTTCAGCGGTTGGTTGCGAAAAGAATGTCGGCGTGATGACAATATTGATGAGCAAGCTGTATTTGTTAGCTAGGCAACCATCGTGGCACATCCTCACGTACAAAGTGCGAGATAAATGGAAATACATTTTACATCGTAGCCCAAGATAAAAGGAGCACGAACCAAAAGCAGTGGTGTCGCGTAGATGCCATGCACCCAAATGGAAAGAGGCAAACATATTATGGCGCATAGAGGAGATTTGGGAACTAGACTACGCACCTAATTTTAAAGTCCCTTTGTTCCAGTGCCAATGGGTGAAGATGACCGGAGGCGGGGTAACAGTCGACAAGGAGTATGGAATGACAACAGTGGACCTCAACAATATTGGGTACAAAGACGAACCATTCGTCCTTGTTGCTGATGTGAATCAGGTGTTCTATGTGAAAGACATGTCTACAAAACCCAAGAGAGGGAAAAACGACGACAAATCAACCAATGAGCCAAAACGCCACATAGTTCTTTCAGGGAAAAGAAACATCGTGGGAATTGAGGACAAGTCAAACAAGTCAGAAGATTATGAAAGGATGACCGAATCCCGCCTTTGATGTGACCAAAGACCCAAGCATCTCCGCTAAATGCCGAGGACACTCCATGGTTACTGGCATGATCATAACCAAGGGTCATCGTCAAGAAGAAGTTCACCCTGTGCCGCTTGATATATAGTGATGTTTAATAAATAGTGTGTATTAGAGATTTTATGTAATAATTGTAACCGGATGTTTCTATCATATTTTTCTTGTTTTTATCGTTTCAAATGAAATTCCTATTCGATAAAAGGACACATGTACCTCTGTGAAGCATGTCTTCTCCACGGTGTCAAAATGACTTGAAATTTTTTAGCAAGTATTTATGCCTTCAAATGAAATTCGACTTGTGGTTTGAGCCCTTCATTTTGTTTATAGTTGGCTCTTCACTTCCCGACTTGTGGTCACTATAAAAGTCGTTTGAAATGTCAATAAGATAAAAGGAAATGCAACTATTATTTTTTAAAAATTTATGCCTAGTATTTAATTTACTATGCATTTAACAAGAATTAGCATATTTATACAAATAAACTTAATACAAAACCCAAAGCTGTGAAATGGCTGGGAATCGAATAGTCTTGGACCTTTAGTCGGTCCAGTATTACTGCTTGGGACTAAAGGTCACACTGACCGGGACTAAAGGTTCTCTGGAAAATATGTCCCAGCATAAAACCTTTAGTCGGGCCGTGGAACCACCCGGGACTAAAGGTCCGACCTTTAGTCGGTCCAGTATTACCACGCGGGACTAAAGGTCTTTAGTCGGTTGGTATCTGCCGACTAAAGGTCCCCTCGATACTTAAGCAACGATGGCTTCTTCTCTTCTCCACCCTTCCGTCTCGTCGCCGTCTCCTCGCGGCTTAATTCGTCGGCTCCGGCTCCTTGCGCCGCAGCAAGGCGCCTTCATCTCGGCGGCGCCGTGCCCCATCTCCGTCGTTCTCCATCGTCACGCCCGCGTCACGGAAGCGCGTCGCCTTCCTCTCCGTGTGGCGCCCACCCAAAGAACGCTCCGAGCCGAAGTTCGCCGAACGGCCTCATCTTCGCCAGCGCCGCCATCATCCTCATCGACCGCCTGCAGTCGGGCATTTCACGTTTTGCATAAATTAGCATTGCGCCCCATCGATCCAAAGTGTAATTGGCTCATCTCAACCCAAACCCAATTTTAGATCTTTGTTATCTAGAATATCTATGCTCTGGTCACATCGATTACTCGATGAAATGGATGTGTGCCGTTTGAATTTATTTCCTATAGCTTAAGAGCGATAAGAGAGCCACGGATGAATATGGGAACCACTTATTATGTTGTTTGTGATTGCTATCCGCCGCTTAATTTTCTTGAGGAATGCAAGCGATGATTGGGATCTTGATCTTTGTTCTTGCTCGTTCATCCCGTTGATTGCCCTGCATTATAAGGATTTGAGCGGGATGTATTCACGATTATTTTTATGATGCTAGTGCACACTTATGATAAGATATTCAGCTTTGTCGATTCAACCCATTTATCGTAGTATTTTTCTGTGATGTTATTTAAAGCCATTTACCGAGTTATTCTTAGATCAGCGTATCCTAGTTGCGTTTACGACCTGTTGTCCCGGTCCGTATTACCACGCGGGAGCCCTCTTTTTGTGACCGGCCATCGAGCCGAGAAATCATTTTTGGGGTGGATATCAAACCGCAGATGTCTTTGCTTGATATTTCTGACTTTCTATTTTTGTGGGATATATTTGTTTTTATTGATATGGAATTTATAGCAACCTAATGCTATGCTCCTCCTATTTTATTTTGGCCAATGTACCAAGACACTCGCGTTCGCGGGCTATGAATTAGAATCTATACACATGATGCATGCATGGCCATCCTCGGGGCAAGCATATGGACTCAGCAAAACTTAATCTTGGACATTAGTTTCAAAATTTTGTGGCTATTTGTATGTGATGTTCTACCAAACAATGTGGTATGTGTGATTTAATTTGTTGCTACTTTTGTATGTATTGCTGATCTCAGTTAAATGTAATAAAACGAGTGGTGAACCGTGCATTTTATAGACAATCAAGAATTGTCTAATGCACATGCATGCCTCTCCTACGTACCTTGGATCAAGCAGGCATTGAAGTACTATGGGCGTGGAAACTAAATCACTGAAATTACTTTTACCACCACCTTCCGTTCTCCACTAACGCGTAAATCGTTGTTAATGAAAGCAGACGGTCAATTTCCCCAAAGTTTGCAAGTTTGTTATAAGTTCGCGAATTAAGCTTGGCGCAAGAAGGCACCAACCATGTATTTACACTATCAATGGCATCCTGGCATCACGGTGTGTACGTGGACAACGCCTTTGGTGCGCTTGATCTGAAGGTTTCTTTCGGCTTGTTTAGTCTAGACTCTAGAGACTTTACGGTCGTGGGACACATATATTTGGAGCGCCGACGGGCCGAGCATACAAATTCAGGTGTATTACACTAAACCGAGATAATACGGTGGTATTAAAGTGAACCGTCAGATTCGAGATAGTACCAAACCGATTTTACCTAAAAAATTGGAATACAAGACGAAGCGATATTCGTTCTTATGCGCTCCGACTTGAGTCGCCGCGAACCCCACATGCATCAACATCTCCATGAACTCAACACGCGACACGAAAGGGCACGGCACGCACGTCGTCGTCGACCGGGGAGGCCCGTGCCATCGCATCCTTCTTCGACTCACGGGCTTGGCACGGCGCGCTGAGTGCACCACGTGCTCACGTTGCCATCAATATGTTGTTTTCTTTTGTCGATGCATGTCACGAACCGCACGCCACTTGATGCGAAATCATAACCCGATCACGAACCGTTCTAACGTCCTACACATATATTTGCGAAATGGCCGACCGAATGACAACATGGGCGATGCCATGATGGATATTATCAACAATGGCGCCTTACAAGGTGCCCAAGGTGATGACAACAATCAAGAAGTAGATGGCGGAGTCGATGCTTTGCCGATTATGAAGATGAGCAAGACAATCTTTGGCGAGGTCTATCTACAATCTCTTATGTATACATGAAATTGAGAATAATTTCATTTGTCGTATAAATATATTTATTTAAATCTTTGTGTTTCTACATTAAGTAGCCCTCCGGATCGGCGACAACAACGGGAAGAGTAGAAATGTACGAGGCAGAAGAAGCCGTTGGAGGGTCGGTTCATTCTCTCGCAATTCGAGGAGGATCTGAGCAAAGTACTTGGACCACATGCACGAAATTTGTCACCCTTGTGGGTACCTTGTAAGGGACAGGATCGATCAATGCTCGTGAATGGAAGCAAAAGAAAGTTGCTCCTCATATTAGTTTTGTCTCTCGATCGTGACAAGACACTAGTTTGGCAAGATGTCCTTCAACATTTCGCTCGTCTGAAGATGAAGCTTTGAAGGAGAGAGTTAGGAAGCGGGCTATGAAGAAGATGGCCACACAATTCCGGTGTTGGAAGAAGAAATTGTACAACACATTTATCGGGAAGAACGACGCTTGATTTCAACACTAAGGCCTCGTCAAGTTGAGGCCGTTTTGGGATGAGTTTATGCAGTTCAAGACATCGGAAGAGGGTGAGGCACGGGTGAGAAGGAACCAGCAGAATGCCGACAAAAGCAATACCACCATCACTTGGGATCGGTGGCTCTGAGTGCCATTCCTAAGTGGGAAAGAATGGAGCAGGAGATTCTTGCCAAGGATCGAACGAGAATCAATCAACTGCTTTGGCAGCGCCAAGTATTGGTTTTTCGGTCATGGGGAAGCTTTGGACCTAGAGGCCGGAAAGATAGTGTATGGCATAAAACTCCAAAGAGCAGCGAAAGATTTGCTTATGCTCGAGGCTTGGTGAGAGTGGCGGTGGCACCGAACAGAGATAAGGATGGTGACATCATACTGGAAATCTTGAACACTGTGGGCGAACAAGAGGCTATGGGGAGGTGTCGTGGGAGCATACCTTCCCTAAAGACAAAGCCACCTATAGAAGCCGCCAGAGAAAGAAGTACGAGGAGGCAGAGCGGATGCGCAGGATGGAGAAATGGTTCTTGAGTCACGGGAAGTGGCTCGTGAAGCGATAGAGCGAGAAAAAGCACTTGAAGCCAAAATGAATGAGGAAATCAAAAGGCAAGTGCAGATAGCGATAAGTTCCATCCAAAGGCAAAGCGCATCGAGCCGGAGTCAACATCAGCCCCTAATCGGTTGAAGCGATTCGCTTCCACGGAGGTGCCGGTGATTCAAGATGACGCAGGCTGCGCTTCCCGTGGATGACATCACCGATCCTCTCACGACATGTGAGTGCACATTCGAGGGGAATGCCACGGTCATGGTGGCTATCGGTGTTGTATCTCGTATCGACCCTACGAAGACACCAAGATGCCATGGGGCATTAATACCTCTGGATATGCTAGCGTCTCGGTGGATAGAGTTGTGAAAGGTAATAGCAATGTGCCTCTTGACATTGAAGGAGGTGATGGGGAGAAGACTTTAGGAGAAGCGGAGAAGACATTCATATGTTGGCGCAAGCGCTATATCATTATTCTGAGGCGTCACCTCCTCCTCCTCAACAACCTAACCCTAGGTGCGGATGAAAGTGAGCGAAACATTTTTCACTAATTATGTATTGGCTTAAATAACGGTTTACTCATACCACGTTGTTTTCACAGCAGAACCTCCCCAACCTAAGTCCAATTATCCATTCACCACCAGTCACAGTGTTGCAGGCGATGACAATGAAGTGGAAGACACAGTGCATCCCGCCCCATCGCCTCCACGGCGGGCTCCAACGCCGACGCCGCCATCGCCCCATCGCCTCCACGGCGGGCTCCAACGCCGCCACCGGCGCTCCATCGCCTCCTGGCGGGCTCCGCCGCCGCCATCGCCGCTCCATCGCCTCCACGGCGGGCTCCAACGCCGACACCGCCGCCCTTTGCCAAAGAAGAGGCGCACCCCACAAGCAAGCGTCGGCCCCACCGCCAAGAAAAAACCCTCGGGGAGAACACCGGCTATTTCTAAGGCAGCGAAACTTTCCTATGAGAAGGCACGAGAAATAGATGCTTGAAAACAGATGTGGGCGGTTTCTTCGCGAAAGTCAAGGCTAAAAGTGAAGCGGCGAAACCACGAGAAGCCGTGCTTCTTCGTACCTCGAAGTTCTAAGGCAAAGGGTGGGCGCTCACCGAAAAAGTTACGTCATGCTCGTAAGGATTCGCCACTATCGGACTATGACCGCACTCTCACGAAGTCAATTGAGGAGGCGAAGAAGAAAGAGAAGAAACACGGAAGGGTGTTGCACTGCTCCGGGAACAATCACAACAATCGGTGCCCCGCTAGTTATTGGGAATGAATATGGTTCAAACACGAGCGTGCTAGAACAGATATCAGGAAATGTGCATTTGGATCAACTTGATGAATTTTTCATGAAGCTGGTCTAAGCATTTCCCAAATACTCGGCGGAGCACACATCAAAAGTGCTCAGGAAGTTGATAATTGGAAGAAGGAATATGTATATGGCAAGAGTCTATACAACCCGAGAAGCTCATGGAACTTAAATGCATAAATGTACTTGTTAAACAAGTGGTACATGGCGCGTGTCGCAGTAAAAGCGGATGACTATATTTGCGTCAAAATTAGAAACCATCATTACTTAGTGGCGATGACATTATAATGGTTCAGTTTAATGAGTTACACCAGCTATGCCACATGAGCGCTCTAGACAAATCTCTCATCATTTGCTTTTATGCATGCGTGATTCTTTCTTTTAATAATCTCACTCTAGCATATGTATATGTATAAGTAATTATCCTCACACTAGCTAGCATGTCTATACATATGCAGAGACATGATGAGAGACCTCACACGTAAAGCGACAAGAACATTGGTTTAGTTGATCCATATATCGTATTCAAGGACCCAAACACTCCCTACGATCAATGGAGACCTCAAGCGGAGAGGAATTTCGGAGGTTCTTGATCAACCAAAAGAACAAAAGATTTATACTCTTCCCTACAACTTTGGGTGAGTGTTGTTATCGTGTGCACATTTTACTTTACTTACTCAATCCAACATAAAGATATATATGTTGACTCTATAAACAAATCGACTTTCCTTTGGATCTTGATTGTCTTCGATCTCTCAAGCGGTCATTTGCTAATCTATGACTCGTTGAGAAAACCGCAGAAGATTACCAAGATATGATAGACATTATCCGGGGTAACCCGATCTTTAAATATTTATTCCTGCTCTTTAACTCTGCAATAGTTAATTAACGATCAATTATTAGGCGGGGTTTGGGCTTGGTTCGTTCGGCTACACCGTCCGGATCTGAAAGCGCCACTTCGATCCACACCGATTGGATGTAAGTTGTACTAGCTCCCGCATCTTTACCTTATCATGCTTGACTCCACGCGGGATGACGAGAGTAATCTTTTATATCGTCTGATGGGTTCTCTGGCGACCACCAGCAACAATTTGTGTGGATACTACGTTTGCGAGTTCCTCATGGTGTATGCAAAAGAACCCATCTACAGATCTGTAAAATGCGTAACAAGTATATATAATAAATCCATTTTATTTATTTGTTGCTATTAAATAAATCTTATGTATATTAATACTTCTTTCGTTTAATGCAAATTGAAGGAGATATGGTTGAAGGAGCAGTGTTGGATATGGACCGCCTCAAAGGAATTCAAGAGACTATGGCGGGATTTCTTAATGAGCATGTCCTCAAGCCCGCACCGAGTTCTACTTTAACCCGGATGAACAATTGAAGCCAAACCGGGGCGAACATTTGTATGACATTTAAGTGGAGGACAACATTTGTGTTGTAAATACCAAGGATGCATGAATAATGTTGTAAATTTTATGTGCATATATATATTATACATATATATAGCTCCATAATATATATAGTTTCATACTTTATTTGTGTGTAATAATGTTCCAAACTAAATTATATGTGGGCGTATACATATATTAGCAGCGAAGAATCGCATTTGAAAACCTAATGTAATTGTAAAACCAAAATCAATAATGAATTGAAATGGAAACAAAAAAAAAAAAAAACACCTTTAGTCGGTTGGTAATACCAACCGGATTAAAACCAACCCCGGGTGAGCCAATGGACCTTTTAGTCGGTTGGTATTACCAACCGACTAAAAATCGTTTTAGTCGGGCACTGGGACCGGGACTAAAGGTGAACATTTAGTCGATTTCCTAGTCCCGACTCTATAACCGGGACTAAAGGCCCTTTAGGCCGGGACCAAAGGTCTGTTCTGTAGTAGTGCATTGTTGTCCTTCGTTTCCTAATCTTAACTCAATCCCAGCACGTGTCCATTAAAGCCTTGGATACACAGAATGTATAGGTCACCAACACGTAGCAGGAACTGTTGGGCATTGAAGAGAATGCGGGCAGACGGAGAATCGGAGCTAGCTAGATGCTACATGAGACCTAGGTTCGCGGTGACAAAGACAAGTGATTAATTGGACGTCATGGGCGCCTATCTGTCTGCGTCGATCAAATGGACAACGCACACACCAATTAATTGTGGGATTTGTCGTTAGTTTTTATTACAGGAATTAATTAATCTTCCTCATATAAAAGTTTTTAAAGAGCTTCTCTGAAATAGTATGATTTACGCGCTTAATAGCTTGATACTCGAATAACCTTATCTATTTTTGTGAGTTAATTTGTATATAATTTTCTTGTGCATATGGGTGCCCTTTTCTTGCTTTTCGCCAATAATATCATATAAGCTCTATCAGAAGGGAGCTTATATGTACTAGGATAAGAACATAAGGAGAGAATATTCTGATTTTACCAACAAGAATACACAATAAATTCAGACATTTGGTGAAAAAATATCGCCTTAAAACTTTTACAAGTATTCGCACAACAAAGACAACTTCTTACTAAAATGATATATATTTTGCAATGGAGGTAGTAGTAGTTTTGTCAGGAAAAGTAATTAATTTGGTACTTTGATAATTCTTAATAACATAAAATTAATAAAAATAATGGTTAAATCTGTGTGCCTATACACAGTAGGATATACAGTGAAACCCTCATGTGCGCGTCCAAAATGGCAGTAAACCCTCACGCATGTGTCAAAACGACAGTAAAAACGGCCTCATGGGCACCAGCGCCACGCCTCCCGCTCGAGATCAGCAGTAAAACCCGCACGCGCATACGATACAAACTTACTGACGGAAACTATGGACGTGGTGAGGTCAGGGTGCAGATCGAGTCTTGCGTACGATAGAGCCATGGAGGTCCTCAAGGTGCTTCGCATGCAGCTTCATACCATACCCAACGACGTTGGCCCGGTGGCTGATGAGACCGCTGAGCCCGATGAAGAGGATGGCGATATGATCAACCCATCAGCGCCTCCTCTATCACAGACCAGAGATCGCAAATGAGCCGATGAAGAACCAGAGTAAAGTTCTACACCAGTAGGGAAGTGTCGAACCTGAGAGTAGAAGGATCACAGATTCTCTATGTTTTCCATACTATCCTAGGAACAACTAGTGTACACAGTTCAACCAAAATGATAGCAAGTCCATATCACACATTTTATTCATATTATCAGTTTTATTACTAAAGGGCACAAAGCCTAAAGAAAAGTATAGCAGAAACATAACGAAGTAGTAGGCCACACGATATGCCACATGCAATTGTCTAGGGCACAGCCTAGTCATGTAAGTCTTTACCAGCAGCGTAGTACTCCTCCTTTGATCAACAATTTTATTAAGAAAGGTGAGGACGAAACGTACTCCGCAAGTTACACCCAATAACAGGATATAATGCATGAAGGTATGACAAAAGATGGCTTATATGGTTAAGTTTGCGTAAAGCAATGTTTTTAGATTAAATATCTTTACTAAGTTTCAAGGCAATTATATTATATCTAGAAATTGATTTGAAATTTTTAATCATCATTTTGAGTGTAGGATAAACCTCCATACACGATTGGTGAAGGAATAACCCCCTTAACACTGGTTGTTTGCCCAAATTTCCCATTTAGATAAACTATCCAAAAACATTATGTTAAATCATTTTAAATCAAAATCCAAAATCTAACTTTGAGTAGCTTTGATCAGCATGTTCATGACCATGGACACGGCCATTCGAATGGGTTTCTACTCTGTAGAGTTTGTACAACTTTACCCACAAGAGATAGTCTGCTTAATATGTCAACCAAAACACGCTTTCGTAGGTGTGCGACTAAGCAACTATCACAAGGCCTTTACCCTACACTATCCCAACGTAGTTATGCCCACTAAGGTTTAATACCATAGGTTTCACGCCAAATGGTAACCCCCTCTTGCGCCTATGTGGGTACTAAAAGTAAGTCTTCACGACACCCACACCTCAAAATGACACAACCACGATGAAATATTGTAGTTTAGTTAGCAAGGTCTGTCCCATTCCAGACTTGTGGTAGTACGGTGGAGCTTAGCAAAAAGCGGCTCTCATACCGGTCCTTATTTAACTGGGCAAGTTCCAACTAACCCCTGGGCCTCAACCATTCGATGAATTGATCTCGTGCATAAACTTGTACCAACCATCTATCCAAATTAGCCTAGTCTGAATCGGACTGCCCAGATTCACCGCGCCTTTCCCCGTTCCGCCCTCTCTCTCGCTGACCTGCAGGCCCGCCATTAATGGCCGACTTGACCTCTCCTCCTCCTCCTCCTCTGGGTCTCCCTGAGGCCTATAAAAGTAAGCATCGGATGCGCCTCCCTCTCCTCTTGCTTCCCCAACCACTCACTTCCCCTCTCTCCCTCCGAGCTCGCCGTATTTTGAGCTCCAACCGCCGCTGCCGAGCTTCGCTCTGCCGCACCCACCACCGCCGTCAAGCCTCCTCCAGCGCCGTTGCCCTCGCCACCGCCACCTCCTCGTCGCGGCGCACCCGGTGTGCGCACTCACTCCTCCCGGAGGCCACCGGAGCCCCGTCGTCGCCACCTCCACCGCTCTTCGTCTTCGCCGCCGGCCTCCCCTTGCCGCCGCGTCCTCGAGACCGCACGCACCAGCTCCACTGTGTTCTCCTCTTCGCCTTGCCTCCCCGCATCGGGCAAACCCGTGCCGCCCCGAATGCCGTGTCGCCACCCATCTCTGCCTCCTGCCGCTTGAGCCACCACCGTCGTGTCCTCTCCCTTCCTCACCTCTGGGGCGTCCCATTTTGCCCCTCAGTTACAGACGATTGACCAAAACATTTTGTATTAAATACAATCACAGACGGTTTTGGTTTAGCGATCGTTTGTGTTACTGGCTGTGCTAAAAACCGTCTGTGAAGAAGTAATATCATAGACGGTTCATGTTGAAAACCGTCAGTGAAGTATCACAGACGGTTCTAAACAAGAACCGTCTGTGATACTACTAAATATCACAGACGGTTTTTGTTAAGAACCGTATGTGATACTTCACAGACGGTTCTTGTTAAGAACCGTCTGTGATATTATGGTCAACACAGACGGTTTTTGTTTGAAACCGTCTGTGATTCGCAGTGCGGGATGGCGGAAATTTTTAGACGCGTGCGCGGGAGGCGAAATGTTTTGGACGTGTGCGCAGGAGGCGAAATGTTTTGGTACTGTCCTTATATATTATAGCCACCCCTGCCTTGTCTTCCATTAGTCTCTCCCTCTGCCCTCCCCACGCCGAGCTCCGACTACCGCCAACTACCATCGTGAGCTCCTCCGCTTCCAGTTGTGACACCACGGTGATGCTGCTACCGCCTCTCCTTCATTGCCGGTGATATCCCCCATCTGATCCCCTCCCCTCTCTTCCTGGTTGATATCCAACATGCCAGTAAGTGATCAATCGCTTGTCGCCTCCCCCTGCCTTGTTGCTTTTGGTGGCTCTGAATTGTGACCGTGGTTTTTTTGTGAATGAATAGATCAAGATAAGATTGCAGACATCGACAGTGAGCACCTCAGCATCCCTGACTTCGAGTACCAGGCCATCGTCCGCCTCTTCGTCCCGGACTCATTTTTGCGCACTGTTCGGTAAAACAGCCATAACTTTTGCATACGAACTCGGATTGCGGCGTTCTTTGGCTGATTGGAAAGTTAACAAAAAGTCAAGGTCAGATTCTCTTCGCAAGGTCTCGAAAATGTAAAAACCCCAAAAAAGATCGTTTAGGGCCTCAAAACGGCCTCCGAAGTTTTAGAATTCGAGAATTTTTTTGCAATAGAAAATAGACTATCACAGACGGTTATTGTTTAGAACCGTCTGTGATAGCTTTTTCACAGATGGTTCAAAAACTGTCTGTGATGACCTCGTAGTATCACTGACCCATAAACTCAGACGGTTCAAAAAACTATTGATTTTGAACCGTCTGTGATTACCTTTTCTGTAGTAGTGTCGTCTGAGCAGCCAACTAAGGACTTAACCTTGAACCATTGATCTGGGTCATTATCGTACAACCACATGTCTGGACTGGGATAGACTTGGCTGACTAATTAGTAATATTTTGGTTCGGTTCGGTTCTGTTTTGGTTGGGAACGACGTAAGAGGGGGCCCAGAATGGCGAAACCTTAGCGGGCAGAACCGAGTCAAAAACAGAACTTTGTAAAGGCCTTGTCACGTGCTCTAGACTGCTTACCTACGGTAGTGAGCAGTGGTATCGACGGATGCCAAACCAACTAGAGAATTCGTGTCTTGTGGGTAAAGCTGTACAACCTCTACAGAGTGTAAAACTATTCGAATAGCCATGTCCCCGGTTATGGACATGCCTAGTGATTTCATGCAAGGGGTAGATTTTCATAAAAATATTGGAATTGTTTGGATGGATATGAGTAGTTGTTGGTTGTTGATTGGGAAGTGAACAAGGTGTTCACTAGTTGCTTCAAAGAAAATTGTTTACTTATGTATTTCAATCTAACTACTGTATTAACTGTCAATACTGCCTTTCGCAAAATAGCCATAAAGCTATCCTTGTCAAGCCTTGCATAAATACTATTTGCATACATTTCCTTATGACTTGCTGAGTACATTCAAAGTACTCACGGCTTTATGCCCTCTGGTTAATCAGTCACAGAAGACGAACCAAGGATTACAAGAATCTAAGATAAGGCATACTTTGAAGACCTAGCGAACTAGGATGCGTTCTCCACTCGATTGCCTGTGGGCATGTCAAATGGCTTCCACGAGTTTGTTTATTTTCCGTTGCAACTTTATTCTGTTATCTTTAGCCCTCTGTGGCACCCTTTGTAAAACTTGCCCATAAGGTCCTTTTTGCTATTAAATATTAATTTTTCTGCTTCATCTATAGTTAGGTGTACGGTTTTGATTACGCCAATGTTGCAACTGTGTGCACTAGCTACTGATATAGGGAATAGTGTAGTCATACACAGAGGGTCCTGGATCCGGAGATCCGGGGTCCCGACAAAAGATGACGAGGGTGTGTAGCATATGCGGCCTAAAAACCGGTCACAACAGTGCTACCTACCGAACCCTACCCCAGAATAGAGGGCGAGGGGGCAGGACTAGCGGTGGTAGTGGTAGCGGGCGGGGGCAGGACTGGCGGTGGTAGTGGTAGCGGGAGGGGGCAGGACTAGCGGTGGTAGTGGATGGCATGACTACGGTGAAATGCTGTAAATTAGTTAACCAGGTCCCACCCATTCGAGACATGTGGTAGTACGGTGGAGTTTAGCAAAAGCGGTTCTCCGGTTCGTCCTTAACTGACTTGGGCGACTTCCAATAAAAACCTTGGGCTTCAACCCTGACCGGGTTGAGCCCGTGCATAAACATGCACCGACCAACCATTCATTTCACCCAAGTACAAACCAACTTTTTCTTTTTGCTTTTCAAAATCATTTACAAAATCTTCCATGACAAACCAATGCCATAGATTTTTAAACAACATTTGATTTTCGGCTGAAAGTTCCCAAATTGAATAATTTTGGGTCTAAGCATTGCTAAGCATAATGTTTTACAATCAAGAGCATCTTGTTAATACTATTGTATTAACCAGAGTTTTATCTAAGGCGACAAGGTATGAGGGATTAATGTGCAAGACTTGTCAAGTACGAGATTAGTATGTAGACCATCAGTATTGTGATAATCCAATCTCCAGCAATTGTAAAATCTTATACTCCAATATCAACTAGTCCAATCTACACCATAAAAGTCTATTTCTATGATCCAACTTCAATCGATCCAACGTTTAACTATACTCCAATTCTATAATCTGATATCAATCCTTTATTCTTTAATAAACTATTTCTACTAATTCAACATCAACCCAATGACTATGTAATCCTATAATCGAATTTTTAGATAATCTGATATCCAATAACAATCTATTTCTAGAATCCAACATCAACAATTCAATATTTGACTATAGTATCTATCTATCATCCAATCTTTATTAATCCAACATCAACAATAATCTACCTCTAAAATCCGATATCTACTAATTATTTATTTCTATAATCCAACCATATTAATCATGTAATCCTAAAATCTAATCTCCAATAATTATATAATCCTATAATTCAATATCCAACAATTACTTCTACAATCCAATACCCAAAGATCATATATATCTAAAAATCAGACATCCAACAATTATTCAACCCTAATAATCCAACAATCAACAATTGTATCATTCTATAATCAATATCCAAGATTCATGCATTCTAATAATCCAACTTCCATCAATCTTGTATTACTATAATTCAACAATAAGGTATCTCCTCCAACAATAATGTATTCTTATAATCTAGCCTTTTCAATTTCTAACTCCTAAATACATCACAATCGGAAAGATTCTTCATACTGTCTGTCTTGACAATAAAAGGCTATATATTGGAATTGGTAATAACTATAAAGTTTAAGACATGTTTTTAAATTGCATTGAATAGAAATAAGCATGCAGTAATAATTTAAAACGGAATTTAAATAATTTAAAATACTGGGATTCAAAAATGATCAAAGGTATAACTTGCCTTGCTTGATTAGACAATGTTGTTTTTCTTAACAGGTCACCTAGTACTCACAAGTACTCTCTCCAGGTAGTCTATGTGTACAACCACAATGATCATACAGTCAAAATCAATCCTCTTATATGTTCTCCAATGGCGTCAAAATCTGACTCTCCGAAGTCGTCGAAATCTATATGCGAAAATAAACCAATTGCAAACAAAATTCAAATGAAGATTCAAATGAACTCCAAATTAAACAATTTTAGCTTATTTAGCTAGATCTTGAATTTATATGGATTTAGAAATTTGAATCGATGAAATCGGAGTTCGTATGAAGGAGAACGAACCCTTGGAAGTTTGAAAATCACATGAAATGGTGAAATAGGATTTTCCCAAATTTCTTGATTTATTTTCCTAAAGGAAAATCTGATTTATGACGTCAGCGGTGACTGTGTGCGGGTGCTGCGCAAGGGCTGACGTGGCCTTGCCACATAGGCGCTGACCCAGCGAAAACGCGCACGTGGCGCTAAAGTGGCATCGCGGTGGCGGCCACGGTGGCGTACCACGTCAGCAAGGGGCCGGCGGCAGCTCGGCAAGGAGCGCAAGAGGAAGAGGAGGGCGCGGGGACCTTGGTGCTCACTATGGACGTGTGGGGACGCGAAGGATTCATCGGCGGTGAGGTTAAAAGTAGCGGCGTGTGTGGGCTTGATGGCGACGATGGGCTCCAGTGGTCTTCGGGCCGGGGAAAGGTGCGCATGGGGACGGCGAGGTGGCGGCGATGCCCTTGGTGCGGACGATGGTGATGGAGGGACCTTGTCGGCGGCGGAAGTGGTGGAGGAAGAGCTTGCGGCCGGCGGCGACTAAAACCCAAAATCCGGCGACTAGAGTCGATGAGGTGGAGGGTGAGTGGTGGGAACGGGACGAGTGAGAGGAGGGGCCCCCGGGGCTCCCTTTTATAGGGGCTAGGGAGGGGTGAGGGAGGAGATCGGGCGCGGAGTCGGCAGCGGTAGCCGTTACTCAATCCGGCGAAACGGGCGCGGGAAAAGGGAAAACGATCGGGGTGAAGGCGGCGTGATGCACAGAAGTGAATGCGCATGAATGCATGTGAAGAGGGGGGAGGGAAATGCGGCGGCGAAGGAGCTCCTTGAAGCATAAAGAAGAAGGGAGATGGGGCGCTGACGGGTGGGCCCGCGTTGACAGCAAGAGAGAGGGAAAGGGGAGCGGCTGGCCATTGGATCTCGATCCGATGGCGCGGAGCGCGTTCGGGTGGAGAGGGCTGCGCGTGCGTGCGTGTTGGCTGTCCGATTCAGATCGGACGGTCGAGAGTGAATCGGACGGTCGAGAGTGGGCCGCGCGGCTGAGCTAAGCGAAGCCAGCCAAAGTGGGCTTGGGGCACGGTGAAATAGGAATGGGCCAAGGAGGATTCGGCCCAATCACTAATTCCGGAATTTAAATGATTTATCAATTAAACAAATCGGTTAAATCGAATTAGGCTTTAGAAAATAGCAAAATAAATCCAAAAATTCTAGAAAAATACACAGAAATTCCTAGAGAAATTTTGGACTTCAATTAAATATTTCCAACTTAAATTTGGTAATAGGTTTTGCACATAATTTATTTTGGCTTTAAAATAATTAGGGAAAAGCTTTTAAAATTCCATAAAATTCTAGAAATTAATTTAATTTTTATTTTTTTCAACTTAAATCAAATAAAACTTCAAAAACTTCAATAAATTTTTATTTTTGACTTTTAAAACTTCAAAAATTCAAGAAAAGCAATAAACTCTTTCAAATTTCAGAAAGTCCAATAAAATAATAACTTTATTTATTTTAATTTTGGTAACAGAACTTTGGGATGTTACAAACTACCCTCCTAAAAAGGAATCTCGTCCCTGAGTTTCAGAGAGGCTAGAAAGAAAGCTGGGAATACAAGGTCTTCAATTGAAGTTGTCATTGTCTCCATTCTGCTCCTCATTTGACGGGGTCTGAGCTGAGATGTGGTATAGACATCCTTTTCCAGAATTCTGTGGCTTCCTATTTGCTTGCATGGTGTTGACCTTTGGAACTTCAGAGTCAGGTGGATTCGTTGTCTGTTGCTTCTTTGGATATTTATTGGCATAATCTCCTATCTCTCGGCAATTGAAACACGTGATGCCTACAAAATAGGATGAATCCTTCGGTGTTTGGCTTCCACCAGAGGTGTTGGGGAGAATCAAGCTAGCCGACTGGTTCATGGTTGTTTCTTGAGGCATTGGCAAGCCTAAACTTCTTTATTTCTGCAACTTTCACATGTATCTTCTGTTGTTTTTACCACCTGCTTCTCGTGTTATTGTTGCGATCAAAGTAGCTTCTAGAATGCTATCTGAAGTGACTGCTGGATATCTTTGTGGGCATTTATTGGCAAAATGTCCCTTCTCCTAACACTTGAAACATTAAATTCCTGCCCTTGATATTTTGTTTTGCTGAGATTGGCCAACATTCTTGTCATGGGATAACTGCGTCGGTGGAAGTGATATTGATCCTGGAATCATGAGTGTGGTCATCTTTGGTGCTTGGTTGAGTTGGGGTTGGATCACACGAGCCTTGGAGTTTCTTGCAACATTCTGCTCTTGATCTACCATCTTCCTTCTATAAAGATTGTCTGTCTTGTGTTTGACTTGGCCGGAATTCTGCTTATCTGATTCTTGAGCTTTTTCTGTACTGGCTTGTTCACTTGACTTCTTATGATCGATTGAGATATCCTTGCTGCTTTGTGTGTTGTTCGAGTTTCTTCTGATCTACACTCCAGTACTGAGGTTGCTTGTGGTGCCCTGAATGCTGATGAGGGGCATGGTTTGACAAGGTGCCCTTTCTTGCCATAGTAGTTGCATATTTTATACTGGATTACCTTCCTCTTGGAACGCTTGATGGAACAGTGTCCATTGTTATTGCAGTTAACACAATTGATATCTTGTTTTGGCTTTCCCTTTTGAGGGTATCCATAAGTGAAGTGTCCTGATTCTCCACATCTGTAACAAAGAACATACTTCCATGGATGGTGACTTTCAGGAAGAAAGTGGCTTATGTCATCATTATGTGATGCTTCTGTTGGCTTGTTCCTTGGTAACTCATCGCAGGAGCACTGTTCATGTGATGTAAGAGCAATAGCTATGGGAATATTGTTGTTGTTGTTCATCTGTTGCATTATTTGCTGCATTAGTTGAGTCTGGGTGATGAAAAATTGATTCAAATTCTGAAGTGTTATTGCTGTCAATTGTTGGTTGCCTTCGGCACTAACATTCTCAGGAATATCATTGTTGGTATTGGTACCACCTTCAGAGCGATGAGTGTTCACCATCTGTCGTTTATTCCAGAGGTTTAGGGAAGGAGACAAAGGATAGGTAAGAGACAAAGAAGAACTGAGGGGATAGAGCGAAACAACGCTCCCAAATGAAAGAACCAACTCAAAAGCTTTCCCGAAAAACTTTATTAGTTTTATACGATGTTCTATCGATTGATACTCTTAAGCTGGTGAAACGACTCAATACACAGAATGAATCTTGGCAACTTAGACTATATGGCTTGGCTAACATCGCATCTTCTGCTCAGGGTCTTCGATGTTTCTTGTATGATGATGCTCTCTTGACAGCTTCATGCCTTGTGGTCTTGAATGTAATGGTTAATAATCGTGTTGACCATCTATAGAAATTTATAAGGGAAAGGGGATCCATTTAACATTACAAAATGGTGAAGAGAGAATTAGGTAAGAAAGAATTGCTATGAAGAAGCTAAAGATAGATAAACGACTAAGATGAGGAGAGAACAAATTATTCTTTTTCTTGTTATAAAATAAATTTTGAAGTTTTGCAACTAATGGCCATTCTAACTAGGTCACGACCTACAGTCGATATGGTTTTGATACCACTTCTGTCGAACCCGGGATTAACACCCCAAATCCTCTATGCATTTCTAAA
Organism: Phyllostachys edulis; assembly: GCA_036346405.1. Lineage (NCBI taxonomy): Eukaryota > Viridiplantae > Streptophyta > Magnoliopsida > Poales > Poaceae > Phyllostachys > Phyllostachys edulis. The sequence goes on from CM070566.1 coordinate 38,131,139, forward strand.
CTAGTCCCATGATCAGTAGCTAGTTCACACAGTAAACAGATATGGTAACATCCATGAATCGCATAACTTTATTTATAATCAACAGAGTTTATTACAAAAGAGGCTTACAAGTCAACAATAAACAAACACAGCGGAAAATGAAGAAGTAAGTGAGTCGGTGATGATTCGCCAAGCAATCGATTGGGAAGCGACCTAGTCGTTGAGATCCACACCGAAAGCGAAGTCCTTCAACTCTAAAATTTATTTGCATCAAGTAAGGATGAACACAACTTCCGTGCTCACAAGTTACACCCAATAACAAACTATAATGCATACAAGGATATATCAAATAAAGGCTTATTGGTTGAATTTACGTAAAGCAAACAATGTTTTCTTTAAATATTTGTACTAAGTTCTAAAGTAGTTATTCTATAACTAAAATTCATTTTATAAATTCTCAATTTTATTGTCAGATAACATTCACACAAGAATGGTGAAGGATACCCTCCTATCGCATGGCTTCCTGCCCAAATTTCCCATTTTTATAAACCATTTGATAAAGTCTTTTCAAAACAAAATCAAAGTCTAACTTTGAGTGGCAAATGCTAAACATGTCTATGACCATGGACATGGCTAGTTGAATAGTTTTACACTCTGCAGAGGTTGTACAGCTTTACCCAAATGACATGAATTCTCTAGTTTGTTTGGCATCCGTCGATACCACCGCTCACTACCTTAGGTAAGCAGTCTAGAGCACGCGTCAAGGCCTTTCCAATACTTCATCCCATCGTAGTCCCGCCTCGCTAAGGTTTCGCTTCCATTGGATTGTCCATCCTCCGGAAGCCCCCTCTTGCGCCAGGTGGGAATAAAAGTAGGTCATAACAGACGCCCACGCAACCGGATGGCACGACCACGGTGAAATGTTGCAAATTAGTTAGCTAGGTCCTGCCCATTCGTGACATGTGGTAGTACGGTGGAGTTTAGCAAAAGCGGCTCTCCGGCCAGTCCTTAACTCACTTGGGCGACTTCCAATAAAAACCCTAGGCTTCAACCCTGACCGGGTTGAGCCCGTGCATAAACCTGCACCCACCAACCATCCATTTCGCCCAAGTACAAACTAACTTTTCCTTTTTGCTTTTCAAAATCATTTACAAAATCTTTCATGACAAACCAATGCCATAGACTTTTAAACAATATTTAATTTTTGGCTAAAAGTTCCCAAATTGAATAATTTTGGGTCTAAGCATTGCTAAGCATAATGTTTTACAATCAAGAGCATCTTGTTAATACTATTTTATTAACCAGAGTTTTATCTAGGGTGACAAGGTATGAGGGATTAATGTGCAAGACTTGTCAAGTACGAGATCACTATGTAAACCATCAGTATTGTGATAATCCAATCTCCAGCAATTGTAAAATCTTATACTCCAATATCAACTAGTCCAATCTATACCATATAAGTCTATTTCTATGATCCAACTTTAATCGATCCAACATTTAACTATACTCTAATTCTATAATATGATATCAATCCTATATTCCTTAATAAACTATTTCTACTAATTCAACATCAACACAATGACTATGTAATCCTATAATCAAATTTTTAGATAATCTGATATCCAATAACAATTTATTTCTAGAATCCAACATCAACAATTCAGTATTTGACTATAATATTGTAACACCCTGGCTATTCGGAAGCCAAGATGTCACCTAAATAATCTAACATACAACCATAATGCAGAAGAATTTGACAAAACACAACTAATGACATAAAAAGATCAATAATTATTAGAACCATGGCATGAATATAGTCTGAATCCAAGCAAGTATATCGAAGGAGTGATCAAAAGATCACAAGCAATACTTAATCAACCATAACATAGAGAAGGCACTACTACAAAAAGGCTAATACTGGACACCTCATCACAAACGGTTGACCAAAACCGTCTGTATTAAATACAATCATAGACGGCTTTGGTTTAGCGACTGTCTGTGTTACTGGATGCGCTAAAAACCGTCTGTGAAGAAGTAATATCACAGACGGTTCGTGTTGAATACCGTCTATGAAGTATCACAGACGGTTCTGAACAAGAACCGTCAACACAAACCGTCTATGACTTCCCATCCTCATCACAGACGGTTCGTGTTGAAAACCATCTGTGAAGTATCACAGACGGTTCTGAACAAGAACCGTCTGTGATACTTCACAGACGGTTTTCAACATGAGCCGTCTGTGACTTCCCATCCTCATCACAGATTTTACCATGGCTTGAAATCACTAACGTTCTGATTTTACCATGGCTTGGAATCACTAACACTCTGATTTCAAGCCATGGTAAAATCTTCAAACCATGGTAAAATCAGAGTGTTAGTGATTTCAAGCCATGGTAAAATCGGAGTGTTAGTGATTTCAAGCCATAGTAAAATTGCAAAGTAAGGAAAATTCAAAGCCATGGTAAAATTAGAGAGTAAGGAAAATTCCAAGTCACAGACGGTTTTTAATATGAACCGTCTGTGATAAGATACATATCACAGCGGTTCTTAATACTGGTATGCTGTGATAAGTATCTTATCGCAGACGGTTCAGATAAGAACCGTCTGTGATATCGTCTAAGCGGTTTTTGTATGAAACCGTCGATGATTCGCAGCGCGGGAGTTCGAAAAATTTTGAACGCGCGCGCGGGAGGCAAAATGTTTTGGTGCTGTCCTTATATATTATAGCCACCCAACCTTATTTTCCATCAGTCTCTCCCTCTCTCCTCCCCACACCGAGCTCCAACGACCACCCTCGATTCCCCGTCGCGGTTCAACGAGGAGACACAGCCGACGACGCAATCAGGAGGGATGCGGAGGAGCTCATTATCTACTAGAAGGTACGTGTACATCCCCATAACATATATAATTTGTTGGCTATTTGTTGTAAAGAAAATTATCTTAATTTTGTGTTACCTAAGGTCGGAGCACCGCTGGAGGTTTTCAGTCGTCTCTCCTTGCTGACGAGCTTGAGTCGAACTCGACGACATGCAAGGACATCTTGTGATATGCTGGTGAGGTACAAAGAGGAGCTCACAAGACCAATCCAAGAAGCCAATGAGTTCTTCAGGAGCTTGGAGGCATACATGGTTTCTAGCTAGTTTAACTTTGTAACTTTATTCTTTTTTTCCATTCGGAGGGGACGATGTGAAACCTTTTGGTTTCCCTTTCCTATAATGTGTTTGCCATCAGAATTTTAATTGGATTTTAGTTGTCTTGCTAGAGGTTGCATATGGAAACTACTCTCTAGCACTTGATTGGTTTGGCTCAAAACCCAATTTTTTTACAATAGAAAAAACTATCACAGATGGTTCTGAACAAGAACCGTCTCTGATAAGTAACGGTTCTTATTCAGAACCGTCTGTGATAGTCTATTTTCACAGATGGTTCTGAACAAGAACCGTCTGTAATAGCTTTTTCATGAACGGTTCAAAAACCGTCTGTGATGACTCATGTCATCACTGACTCATAAACTCAGACGGCTCACAAAACCGTCTGTGATGACGTTTTTGAACTGTCTGTAAAGACCTTTTCTGTAGTAGTGAGGTTATCAACCACATCTAACTTTATTTATTATAGTTCATCAATTAACAAATGAAAGATAGAACCAAGTTCTATTATGGAAACTGGAATATGGTGAAGTGAACAAATAGTGCGTGTCTACTCCCACCCAGTAGAGCCATCAACAACGATCACCTAAAATAAACAAACAAAGTAAGAATGAGTCCGAGACTCAGCAAGTACAGTGAATAATTAGACATGCAACAAATATGAACAAGACAACATCTTTAAAGAATATGAGCATAACACTGAATGAATATATGTATGAATGGAATGGATGGATTGAATGAAATGAAAGGGCTGCACACATGCTTATACCGGTATAGCTAGTGACACACCCGTCGGTGTTCACTTAAGCCCGCAATTAACAAAATACGGGGATCCAAATCCCATATGAAGAACGTTTCATATGGGTGTCCAAATCTGCCCACATTGGAATGGTGGGTCTTACGTGCCCATACTGGAATTGATGGGTCTTTATAATCCACTCCCGTGGATGGAACATGACAATGGATGCATGGAATGAACTATGGTTAATGAGAGACATCATCTCTAATCATGGAAATAACACATATGAAAGGAACATAAACATTTAATATTCTCATGGATCATAGAAAAACACAATATGAACATCGAGCATTTAGCATTCACTAATCATAAGAACATCAAAGTACTTGCCTTCCGCGTTGCGACGCGTTTGTAGGCAACGAAGGTGCCCCTAAACCCGAAGCCTCTTCGCCTATACAAGTAAGTATTCGAAATAAGAACAACATGGTATAGGACACTACCATCAACATCATACAACACCTTCCCAAAAACCCAAGAGTTAGCTATTAGACCTATTATGAAAACAGACAACACAAACACAGAAACGAATCTGGACAGCAGCACGGAAAAAACCATAACTATTGATCTGGGACTCGAAACGAGGTGAGCCCAGATCCTATGGAAACTTAACGAACATAACTACAAAATCCTAGTTGACAAGATCTCCCAATTCGGCCAAAATAAAATCCTAACAGGCAGATGAACTTATAAGACAGATTCTGTCTAAACGAAAAAGATAACAGTAAAGAACAAAGCACAACTTTTGATCTATAACTCCGATTAGGGCGTTATTTAACATTCTGGAAATGTTATACAAATTTCCACAAAAACCTAGTTGGGTGAAGACCCTGAATCTGCAACTAACATAATCATAATTTAGGAGACAACTTGACAGATCAATCACGTCAGAATTCTGAACAGTAGGAATGGAACTATCATAACTTTTGATCCGTATGTCGGAATTTGGTGTTCTTGGCGGCCACGGAAAGATAAGAACATTATATAAATATATCTAGGAGATGGAAACCTCCAATTCGGCCTCTAAGAACCCGAAATTGGCCACACAATCTACTGGACAGAACTGAACTACAACAGGAGGAATTCGATCCAAACCAACTAATCTAATTTCACATCTAATCATCATCAAATAGCAGGGAAAACATCTCATTACCCTTGAAGACCCATGGGATGACGATGAATGATCCTTGAAGAAGAAGATCCTCCTTCTCCCCACCCTCTCCTTCCCTCCTTTGGCCGACTAAGCTGCTGCCCCCGCCTCTTCTCCTCGCGTTGGCCGGCAACTGGGAGCTCCGATGGCGAGATGGGGATGCACCATGGCAGGGCAGCACCCAGGGGAGATGGGGCGGTAGCAAGGGGCAGGAGATGGGGGCGGCACCAAGGGGGAGGAGGCGGCTTGGAGTGGGAAAAGGGGGAGGAGGGTTGCCGGCCTAGGGTTAAGGGGTGGGGGCTCATGGGATTGGGCCTTGGGGCGCCTCCCCCCTTCTTGGCCCACCCGTGGCCAGCCACTAGGCTGCTCTAGCTTGGGCCGGAGGCCGAGGTTCCAAAATTCCCCAAAAATCCTTGAATTTTCAATTAATTCCCTCACCGGATTAATATTCTCTCTAATTGAAACTCGGGGTATTACAAATATCTATCTATCATCCAATCTTTATTAATCCAACATCAACAATAATCTACCTCTAAAATCCGATATCCACTAATTATTTATTTCTATAATCCAACCATAATAATCATGTAATCCTAGAATCTAATCTCCAATAATTATATAATCCTATAATTCAACATCCAACAATTACTTCTACAATCCAATACCCAACGGTCATATATATCTAAAAATCTAATATCCAACAATTATTCAACCATAATAATCCAACAATCAACAATTATATCATTCTATAATCAATATCCAAGATTCATGCATTCCAATAATCCAACTTCCATCAATCGTGTATTACTATAATTCAATAATAAGGTATCTGCTCCAACAATAATGTATTATTATAATATAGTCTTTTCAATTTCTAACTCCTAAATACATCACAATCGGAAAGATTTTTCATGATGTCTATCTTAACAATAAAAGGCTATATATTGGAATTGGTAATAACTATAAAGTTTAAGACAGGTATTTAAATTACATTGAATAGAAATAAGCATGCAGTCATAATTTAAAACAGAACTTAAATAATTTAAAATACTGGGATTCAAATATGATCAAAGGTATAACTTGCCTTGCTTGATTAGACGATGTTGTTTTCCTTAATAGGTCACCTTGTACTCACAAGTACTCTCTCCAGGTAGTCTATGTGTACAACCACGATGATCATACAGTCAAAATCAATCATCTTCTATGTTCTCCAACGGCGTCGAAATCTGACTCTCCGAAGTCGTCGAAATTTATACGCATGTGTGCGTGTTGGCCGTCCGATTCAGATCGGACGCCGAGAAATGGGCTTGAAATGAAGCCGAAAGAAGAGCAGTCGAAGTGGGCCAGGGGTGCGGCGAAATAGGGATGGGCCAAGGAGGATTCGGCCCAATCACTAATTCCAGAATTTAAATGATTTATCAATTAAACAAATCGGTTAAATCGAATTAGGCTTTAGAAAATAGCAAAATAAATCCAAAAGTTCTAGAAAAATAGACAGAAATTCCTAGGGACATTTTGGACTTAAATAAAATATTTTCAACTTAAATTTGGTAATAGTTTTTGCACATAATTTATTTTGTCTTTAAAATAATTAGGAAAAGCTTTTAAAATTCTAGAAAATTCTATAAATTAATTTAATTTTTATTTTTTAAACTTAAATGAAATAAAACTTCAAAAACTACAGTAAATTTTTATTTTTGACTTTTAAAACTTCAGAAATTCCAGAAAAGCAATAAAACTCTTTCAAATTTCAGAAAATCCAATAAAATAATAACTTTATTTATTTTAATTTTGGTAACAGAACTTTGGGATGTTACATTTGACTAGTCACATTCCTCCGTATATTTTATAGCATACCTGAAAGCTACCTTTATAACTACCCAGTTTCGAGTAGCATTTGGCAACCCGTAAGAGTGCTATTACGCATATAGGAAACCATGCTAATCTCAGGTCTAAGGATTATACATCATTATTGCTTGAGACCAATTGACGACACATAAAATCATAACAATCTCAACAGTGTCTCAATGTGGGTCAATCCAACCCCATGTTCTCTAACATGTGTTCACATTATTGATTCGATATCCCTATATCCATGACCAGTGAAACATGTCATCAATCAATACACATGTTGGTTGATAAGTCACTAGTGTTCCGACCAGTGGTATCTGACCAGGGATACTTTTATAATGACATCATATAAGTTAAAAGAGTTTCACCAACAAGTCACATACTTGTTAATCTTATAACCAATGATTCATCCAAGGAACAGAATAACATTTATTCAATAACTCATTAACATAGATGTGATACAATCATCTCTATGATTGCCTCTAGGGCATATCACCAATAGTCGGTGCCGACGAACATCGTCTTGAGCGTGTCCCACACAACTTTTGTCGTCTCTTTTACGGCGAGTAGGAGCAGGGTCTCCTTTGGGACACCTTGGAAGATGGCCACAAGGGCTATCTGATCTTGGCGCTCATCAATGTCGTCGGCCACCACATCTTCCCAAACACCTTGGGCCTTCATGAACACCTTCATCTTGATTTCCCACGTGTTGTAGTTGCTCTTGCTCAGCATAGGGTATTGAAGAGAGACGTTGCTTTCTCTTCCCAGTAACCTCGACGGACCACTGCCAGTAACAATGGTGCGGCTCGACGTCGTCTTGTCACCGATGACACCACTTCTTGGAGAGCGCAACATGATCTTGGGCATACACAGATCAAAAACTCAAGCTCTGATACCAATTGTTGGAAATTCTTCCTGTGGACGCACACTTTCACAGGGAAGACGATGAACTCAGAGAGATGGTGACGCTGCCGCTGCGAAGAGGTCAGCATCTACTGATGCAACTCGCATACACAGATCAAAAACTCAAGCTCTGATACCAATTGTTGAAAATTCTCCCCGTGGACGCACACTTTCACAGGGAAGACGATGAACTCAGAGAGATGGTGACGCTGCCGCTGCGAAGCGGTCAACAGCTACCGAGGCAACTCATGCGATCACGAGTACAAATGCACGCTAACACACTGGAGCACTGGGAGAGAATGAACACGTGAGACAATTTATTTGTGCTGCTCAACTGCAGCTTTTCTGTTTTGCATCTCCTCTTATTTATACTGAACAAAGGAACTTAACGACATGCAAAAATGTGGCTGGTAACTCCACCTATTAACCCACTAGTAATAGTTGCATGCATGGCATTACTTCTATAGTGGGCACACTAGTAAGATGAACACATACTCAATGCTATGCATGAACACATACTCAATACTATGCACTCAATCTTGATTAATGCACCGTGCACTCAATCGTGATTATTCATAACAATATATGCTTCACTATAAAATTAGAAACCTCCAAAACAAGGTACAGCTATTCATAACCCTTTTTTTTGAAAGTTTGAGTCAATCACAGTGTAGTGAATAGTGACTCCCCTCACTGTAACACCAACATATATATTGTCAGATAACGATCAAATTAATAACTCGTGTATCAGGGGACGACCATTAGTTTCTTCCGGCACATCTTTTCTATTTCACTGTCGCGGTTATGAATAGCTGTACCTTGTTTTGTAGGTTTTTTTCTTGGCGGTCTCTTCCTCTTCCTCCTCTTCTTCTTCTTGGAAGGAAGGAAGACAGCATGGGAGACCCAACTCAATTTGGCATTCTCTAAACTTGGAAACTATGTTATTTGCATCATTTTGACTTTTATATTAATTATAATGTTGATAGCAGGGCTGTGGTTGGCCTTTGCAATCCTTGTGTCCGTTGCCATCCCTAGCACAATATCACTTGGAGAAAGAGGAAACTTTGGAGACCAGGGAGTGAAGTGAGGTCAGAGGTGAGGTAGAAGTTTTTTTTTTATTAGGCAACCGCAAAAGTCTTTTTTTAATTAGGCAACCGCGACAGTGAGGTAGAAGAGATGTGCCAAAAGAAACTAATGGCCGTCCCCTAATACATTGACTCCTAAGAGACGAGTTATTAATTTGATAGTTATCTGACAATATATATGTTGGTGTTACAGTGAGGGGAGTCACAACTCACTACAGTGTGATTGACTCAAACTTTTTTAAAAAGGGATATATATATATATCCAAAATCGCATTAGGAGGATTAAATGAAGTAGAGAGAGAATTAAAAGAATTCAACGGACATTACCTTTTTTAAAAAAGTGTAACGTCTGTTATATGCGATTTAATCCTCCTAATGCCATTTACCTTTTACTTCCCTTTCTACTTCATTTAATCCACCTAATGCCATTTACCTTTTAAAAGTTGGAATGGACGGTTATGGATGAATCAATCCGATGGTCATCGTTTGTCTCGTTAGTTTTGTTGTGCACGGTATAGTGTTTTTTTAGTTTTTCTCTTTAATTTGTGCTATATGATGTAGGTACAGTGACAACAGAAGAGCTCAGCTGCTCCATGACAAGAAGTAGATTGAAGGAAATTTATGGGAGTGCCTAAAACTCTACCTTACAAAGCTTCTTCACCTATCCGCACAATTTTTTCAAGCAGTTACACCCCCATACTGTAAGTTATTCTTTTTTAGCAATCGCACTGTCAACTTTCTTTGCTAATTTTAATAGGAAAACATGGAATTTTTTTAATAAGTCTTTAAAAATGTTGGCATACATGTCGTGATTACAATTCAAAATATAGTTTCTTCTCTTCCAGTTATCTTATATCTCCTTGCTCTCACGTTCATCTGTCTCAACTGCATTCGAGTATATGGTTCGCAGCATAGACATATATATCACAGAAGAGATCATCTATGTCAACTGTTCTCCACAGTTCAGTAGTACATTATAATTAATAGAAAAAAAATTATAGCTGGGGGTTTGCAAGCCGAGGGAATTAATGCTGTGTAAATGCCACAAAATAAGTCATATGGGGTTTTCTAAACTAAAAAATGGCCATAAACGCGAAATGCCATCCAAAAGGCCTTTGTAGTCTGGTTTTGCCACACCAATTTATGGCCATTTTTAGTTTAGAAACCCCATATGACACATTTTGTGGCATTTACACAGCATTAATTCCTCGGCTTGCAAACCCCAGCTATAATTTTTTTTTCTATTAATTATAATGTACTACGGAACTGTGGAGAACAGTTGACATAGATGATCTCTTCTGTGATATATATGTCTATGCTGCGAACCATATACTTGCGAACCATATACTCGAATGCAGTTGAGATAGATGAAAGTGAGAGCAAGGAGATATAACATAACTGGAAGAGAAGAAACTATTTTGAATTGTAATCACGACATGTATGCCAACATTTTTAAAGACTTATTAAAAAATTTCCATGTTTTCCTATTAAAATTAGCAAAGAAAGTTGACAGTGCGATTGCTAAAAAAGAATAACTTACAGTATGGGGGTGTAATTGCTTGAAAAAATTGTGCGGATAGGTGAAGAAGCTTTGTAAGGTAGAGTTTTAGGCGCTCCCATAAATTTCCTTCAATCTACTTCTTGTCATGGAGCAGCTGAGCTCTTCTGTTGTCACTGTACCTACATCATATAGCACAAATTGAAGAGAAAAACTAAAAAAACACTATACCGTGCACAACAAAACTAACGGGACAAACGATGACCATCGGATTGATACATCCATAACCGTCCATTCCAACTTTTATCCACATCCGCACATACGCTGTCCATCCATATACTCACTCATGCATTCTTTCTTCTCCTCCTCCTCCTCTCTCTCTTTCTCTCCCCACCGAGGATTCAGATCTAGGAGTTGTGATAGCCAGAGGATGGGAGCAACGGTGAGTGGGCGTTGAGTTCAGATGCGGTAGCAGCTAGCTTGGCAGAGGAGCAAATGGCTTGTAGTCAATGTGTGAGAGCAGAGGCACTAGGCATCGAGCATGCGAGCAGGTGCAGATGACTCATGGCAAGCGACGTCAAGCAAGCGCGGGCAGGCGTGATGCGTGAGCGCTGTAGATGCCAAAGCGGCGGTCGATGCGGTGTGCTCCGCCACCACAAGGACATGAGGATCATCCACCGAGCTCATCCAAGTGGCATATGACCACATGGGCATGGCTAGTGAGGACGTCAAGTATGTCCAGATTTGATTTTTGTTGAAACTTGTTCGAATTTTGATTTTGTGAATCTGCCTCAAACGAACCTCAAACATCATGTTTTAGACCTGAAACTCATTGAAATACCAAATTTCATATTTGAAACTCGGAGCTCATTTATTGAAACTTCGTGAAACATCAGGGTTTGGATGTGAAACTTGTTGAAACACCAAGTTTGATATTTGAAACTTGAAGTTCGTTTTTTGAAACTTCATGAAACACATCACATATCGGAGTTGAATCTCGTTGGAACACCAAGTTTTAGATTTGATACTTGAAGCTCGTTTTGTGAAACTTCGTGAAACATCACATTTCGGACGTGAAACTCGTTGAAACACCAAGTTTCATATTTGAATCTTGAAGCTCATTTTAAAAAAAACTTCAGGAAACATCATGTTTCGAATGTGAAGCGCATTGAAAAACCGAGTTTCAGATTTGATACTTGAAGGTCGTTTTTTTGAAACTTCATGAAACATCACGTTTCAGATGTGAAACTTGTCACAACACCAAGTTTAATTTTTGGAACTTGAAACCACTCGAAACACTATGAAACTCCTTGAAATTTTTACTAAAACTTGTATTTTTGGAACGTGAAACTCCTCGAAAATCTTCGAAATTGTTGAAACTCCATGATACTTGGTTTGTAGAACATCAAAAATTGTTGAAACTCTACGATACTTGGTTTAGATCCTCCAAGTCTTGTTGAAACTCTGTGATACTTGGGTTTTAGAACCTCCAAAATTGTGTGAAACTCTTTTGTTACTTAGCTGTGGAACCTTCTAAATTTTTCTAAAACTCTATGATACTTGCGAATTTTAGGAACCCCAAATTTGTTGATGAAATTCTATGATACTTATGGCTTCTGAACCCCAATTTTGGTGTGAGCTCTCACGATACTTGTGGCTTTGGAACCTCCAAATTTGTGTGAAACACTTTGTTACTTGGCTTGAAACACACAAATTTCATATTTGTAACAGTTAAAACAATTGAAACTTGATATCACCTTTGAAATTTAAAGTTTTGGATATGAAACTCAAAGTTTCATTTTTTTGAAACTTGAAACACATATGAAACTTTAAGCTTCATTCTTTTCGAATTTTGAATAATTGTGAAGCTTGCAGAAGTTTCATCCTGTCTCGTTCACGATTGAAACTTCGTTGAAACATTTTTTTGAAACTTCTTGAAACTTGCAAATTTTTTTATGTAACTTACTTGAAACCTTTCTCAAACTTAATGAAAAGCACCGAAAGCATTTTGAAACTTTCACAAAACACGTTGAACACATGCTTGAAACATCAAACTCATAACATGAAACATTTTTGAAACATTTCATGAAACACATTGAAACCTAATCGAAACTTCAATTCAAAATCTGAAACTTTTAAGCAACTGAAACTTCACGAAACTGCTATACCGTTGGAAATGCATTCCAACGGTATAGCGTGGGCTCGTAGCTCCCCAAATTAAAATAGGTATAAATTCATTTTACTTCCCTCGGCTATCTAAAAAGTCCATTTAACCCCCTTAAACTTTAAAACGGTTTGTTTAACCTCCTAATCTTCCCAAACCATATCAAATCACCCCTATGGTTGTTTTGCTTAGTGGTTTTGCCAGTGTGGCTCATGTTGACATGCAATTTTGTCACAGGGGCATCCATATGGCAATTGAGGTAGTTCTCTTGCATATCAGCCATATTTGCATGGTACAAATCAATCTCTTTGTTGGCATCTTTAATTTCCCTCTTCAACTCAACTATGTCCCTCCTCAAGCCCCAAATTGAATCACGCAAATCTAATAACAATTGATTCACAAATGGGAGATTTTATGGATCATGCCAAGCCCAAAAACGACAACTAGCAATCTGTTCCATGAGCAACTCCAATGAACTCCTGAAAAAAGATGTGCAAGAAAAACAACAAAAAAAAACAATATCTGATTTAACTCAATGATACTTACCTATGATCTTGCGCAAGTGTAGAACCTCCTTCCACACCTCTCTTTATATAGAGCCCCTAGTGGATCCCTACGTTACAAACTCATTAGGACTCTTTTGCACTTATGGATCATAATCCGATTTAAGCCACTAATCCATCAAATCCTAACTAGTTGTTCCAACCCGTTAAGTGTGTAACCCTGTAGGTTCAAGCATACTCAGCCACAACCCAGAAACCACTTTCTAATCCACAAGTCGGTAGTGGTCCCTAGCAGGACATAGCGACCCCTAAATATACATAAAGATCATATCGAATGAACCTAGGTAGTAATCATGTGCTGATCCCTTTGCCAACCTAAAGAGCTACCACCCCACACGTCTAGTTGCAAACCCCCCACTGCGTGCGCCATTATTTTTATTCCCCCACATGCTACAGTCACATGCATAGCTCACCCCGGTCCAACCGTAGCAGTTTTCCTCCGGTTCAGTAAGGAACTGGCCGGTTTAGCCACCACTAATCACAATCCATTCCATTTTTAACTAATATCTTTATTTCCCCTTGCTTAGTTGCTTAAGTTACCTTTGCCTTCGGACTTGGGGATTTGAGGAGGAGCCATCTCCCGGGTCTCTGCCTTTTTCGTAGCTCACTAGTCGTTGTTGTAGCCTGCGACGGTGCACCATGCGGTTCACACCTCACCCGCCCACCTCGCCTTGTCAGCTAGCCCCGTACCATGCGCCAGCGTGGCCTCACCCCATGGCCTACTGCCTACGACTGCCCGCATGCAACGGCCTCTCCACTGCTCGTGGCTGTGCTCGTGAGATGCCCCTCAGCCCTTGACGCGCGCCGCCTCCAGTCTCCATACAGATGCCACATCACCACGAGTCCACGAGGGAGATTTAGAAAGTGACTGTGTAGGAGTCTAATTGCCTTGGTGAGCTGAGTTAGTCACCTTGGGTAGCCCAAGAAGCAAGCCACAAGCCAACTCCCTGCTTCTTCTTCATTCCTAGACATGGGCAAACATCACAACACAACACTACAATAGAGCTCTCGGTGCTAGGCCATAACGAAGGGAGGGAGGTGCCTGACTGATGGGGCACCTCAAGTGACTACCTGACCTTGCACGATTCTTTGGGTCCGACCACCGCCGGTTTGATTTTTTGATTGAACCGTCAGTCACATCCGGCTTAAATAATTGTGCTCCATGAAAGCCACCTTGCTGCCTTTGTTCTACACGAGCACCACCTTGTAGGTTCATACTCCACCGACTTCTCCTGGTAAGGCATGAGAAAACAAGGTACCTCTGTCATGTGGCGGGTGGATGATGAGGCGGATCGAGAAGATCGACTGCTACCTTTACTCCTCTCCACCATGCTCACCATTCGGTTCCTAATTTGGGGCAAATGAATGTCCACTACTGCAGAAAAGGTCATCACAGACGGTTCAAAAACATCATGATATACAGTTTCATGAGCCGTCTGAGTTTATGGGTCAGTAATGACATGAGGTCATCACAGACGGTTTTCGAACCATCTGTGATGCAGACTGTCACAAACGGTTATTAACTTAGAACCGTTTGTGATAGCTGATGTATCACAGATGGTTTGTCCTAAGGAACTTTTTGTGATATTCTTTTATATTGTTAAATCTATTTCTGTTTATTGGCTAGCCCCATGAAATGCTAGCCATGCCGTCTGAAACAAGCAGAAACACAACAAGTACATGTGTACATCGAATTCACATTCATTTTAGAAACATGCACATCTATTTCACAAATGAATTAACTCAAATAAACTAAAATTAACCATTCATGAACAAATACACACATGTACCATTAAGTTCAATCTTATCCCAATCAAGTTCAATCTACATTGTGCAACTCCACTTTTGGGTTTATGACCTCACGCAACAAGAAGGACACAAACTGCCCTCAAATGCTTGTGAGCTCTCCCAGTTCCAATGTAGTTGTAGCAATGGTCGCAACCTGTCGCTAGGATGATTAACGTCGTGTATATATAAATTGATAAGTATGAAATAATTATTGCAAGATCAACAAACATGAGGATCATTAGTCATCACGGAACCGAGGAGTAGTTGCATGTTGTGGCAAACATAGTATCCATAGGTGTTGCTCGGTGGCTGCTAGTGGCACTGTAAAAATAGAATTGGTTAGTTTGGGAGGCATTACTACGAAGTGTTATGTAGGATTAATGTGTACTAGCAAATACCAGGAAATTTAGATCGTGTCGCAGGATCCCTCCCTTGGATCTCCCTCGAATAGCAAAGTACACTGTGAATGACCTACGTAATTCCAAAAAGTTTGCCTTAGCCATTGCAAAGGAAGGAAAGACTACAATAGAGTTATCTATGGAGGAAGTGTGTTTACCCGTCGATTAATTGTTGGACAACTGTGAAGTCTTGTTTGGCCATATTTAGGGAATCAAGGTATATCACCTTGTTCCATTTTGGTATAATTACAATTAGAATCCAGTGGAACCTACACAGGTATGTCGCCATGGTCATTAAACCTAAGTTCATGTTGCTTATAAAGTACAAATCAACAAGTATAGCCACTAGTGCAGCACTTACCCTTAGTTGTAGGGAAAAAGTATGAATTCCATATCACGGTGAGCCAGCAATGATGCCGTCATGTAACTCTCGATAAAGGATGCATCCTCCTCGATGCTTTTCATGGAGACCAAGTGTGGGTCGAGGAAACCTATCGGTGATTTCCTTGATTCGGCTTCAGAAATCATGTGTGTGTGTGTATATATATACACACAAAAGCAAGGAGTTATAAATAACATTTATCGGTATTACATGAACGTAGACCGTGATTGTACACACTTACAATGTCCAACATCACATGAGTCAGGCATCGAGGGCATCGAGGTTGAAGAGTAAGAACAAGTTCTCGGAGGTCACCGTGAAGACACAGTCTTGAACCTCGTGGTGAAGATGATGCTGCCTAAACTTGATGTTGACACCCGAGCACCGTTGTCCATCCATCTTGTTGGCCTATTCCATGTACCATGAATGCAATCTCTTGCAAGCCAATCCTAGGGTTTCGAGGCGCTCTACCGACATGACCAATGGCTCGCGTAGCACGAATTTTTGGGCCAACGACAAGAAGGGGATATCATCGGGCTTCTTTGATTTGCCCTTGCCGCCTCACCTTTTACAGGTCAACTTCACGAGAGTCAACCGGGCACGAGGTGTAGATGCATCTGATGCACCAGGCCCTTGTCGCATCGGTGTAGGTAATTTCGGTGCATGTAGCTCCTATGGACATGGCACCGTTGCAGGACTGTCCCGTGAAGTTGACATCGATGCAGGTAGCTCTAGGCAAATGTCCCTCTTGGGCCACTAGATGAATGTTCCAATGGCTTGCCCTACAGTCACGACCTCGTCGTTTGGGGGCATCTGCAGTGGGACAACCTTGAAATTTTCATGAACACCGTCCACATTCACTTTTGCAAAACCCAGCGCTAAATTTACACCGTGCACCAAGGCCCCAGCACCGGATGGATACGCCTAGCCCCAAGCAGCGTCCAGGGCAATGGAGGCATATCTCACTTGGAGCATGCACGTCGTAGCCACCTACATAACGATACAAAATTAGCTACTCCAACAGGCCTATCAATGGATCGAGCATTCTAGAGATAATAATTATTACTAGGATGTCATCGATAGGAAATCTGTTGTCGCTTTCTAAGGTAGGGTTGGACACGCAGCTACTCCGACGGATGGGGGGCTAGCTAGCAAAGTAGCGGCGAGGGCTTGCAACTGATTTCTCCTAAGCCTTTTCCTCAATGATATCTATCTGCTATCATACCTCATCGCTGACAGCATCAGTGATCTCCTCTTTAAAGGATTCACGAATCTCCTCTCATAGTCGTGCATGGCACTTGGCTTTGGCTCTCTTCCTACTTCGGTATGCTTCGGAGTCCTCTGAGAATCTATATTTCTATGGAACATAAAGACCAAGGCCTCTTATGCGACCCAGGTGCTCCTTGTTTCCCAAGGCCACAGAGAGTATATCTCTCTCACTGACTGTTTGGAATGAGCCTTGGGAAGATTCTGCATTCAGCGCTTCCTGCAAGAGCCCGACATGTTATTTCACTTCCTATGAAGTTATGGAGTAATTACAAACTAGGTAGTTCGATATCTTACCAGGCACTGGGACACTTCCTCGTCTATGATTTTTGGAAAGGAGATGGCCTCCGAAGACACAGTAGATGACCTCGCTCTTATCCAGTTTCGAGTGCGCTCATCAGGGATCCCGGCAAATGGCGGGGAGGCCTCCCACAGGATTGCCTGCACATCCTGCATCCTCCATTGCAAGATTTTACCCGCGTACCCAGTGGTGCCGAGTCTGTGGGGGGTGCGTGTTTTTTTTCCTAGAGGGCCCTGTGTGCCGCACTTTCACTTCTAAAATCATCTGTCGTATGCTTCACCACAAAGTCTTGCTAGTACTCTTCTACGAACGGATACTTCTGAAAGGGTGTCAGATCATTCTCCACGTATTGCTTAATAAGCATGCTCCTGAAGTTTTTCCATGCTTTGCGCGCCGCTAGCAACGCATGTCATCGCACGGAGATCTAGTGTTCATCCGGGATCTCGAACGATTAGAAAATTTCCATCACCAGCGCACTTTTTTGTGCTTTGGTCAACTCCTTCCACAAAACGTAGGTGATCCTGAACTATTTCCATGCAACTATTTCAACCATTCTCTGGAATGCGGATGCTGCTCGATGAGGATTGAGAGGGGTCCCAGACGCATCGACCTATGTGCTGGTAAATCGGCCCTCGGGCCTTTTCAATATTTATCTTCTATCGTGCTTGGATTTTCCAGAATTGCGCTTGGATTTTCCAGAGGACGGAGCATCAGACGCATGAGGCAACGATGACGGAGAATGAGCGGACGATATCTTCACAAGAAATAGAAATTCTGACACGCATGAACATACTATCATAAGATTCTCTATGTGTATGGGTAATAGACTAAATGCTAAAGATTAGTCAACAATAGTAAGTATTCCAATTAGAGCTTAAGTTCAAACCCGATTATCAAAATAATTTAAGTACAAGACTATTATTATCAGAGAGCATTCATCTCAAGCCCACCACACCACATTGCAATTTATTCTAGTAGCAGTATCAAAACAAATACAATATCAATCCCTGACTAGGACATATCAAATGCAAAGGGGTAATTAAATTGAAATGCTGTGATACTCACGAAGCAGATGGCAATCAAAGCCACTGAGCAATGTAGATATTCAGCATGGATTCATTTTTAAAGGTGATTATAGATTTGGGCTGAAATAATTAACCAGATTTCCACCCCTATTAAGCACAATTTTTTTTGTTAAGTTATGGCCAAAATTCCTAAAACAAGTACAACACGTCATACTACTTAGCGTTTGAACCAGATACCAAAGTAATTACCATCAGTCCATGAGGACCATGACAGCATGATGGCATGACAGATTATTGATAGCAAGAGGTGAGGGGAAGGGGCGTCGGGTTTGGCAACTCGGCATCAGTTACCTTTGGGCATTGAGGAGAAGAACAAGCAGGGAGCACCAGAGTAGCAAGGCAGCGTTGAAGGGGAGGCGCACTAGGCTCAGGGGAGGAGGAGGCGACACGTGCTTGGGGGAGGGCTGGAGGCGAGCTCGGGGAGGAGGCATGCTGGGCTCGGGGGAGGAGGGGTGCTGGGTTCAGGGAGGCGGCGGCTCGTGCTCGGGGAGGATACGGCGGGCTTGGGGGAGGAGGCACGCTAGGCTCGAGGAGGAGGCACGCTAGGCTTGAGGATGGCGGCGGCAGGCTCAGGGGAGGAGGGATGTTAGAGAAACTTAATCGTTTGAGTGAGGGGCGCAAGCAAACTATAGAGTCTGAATATAAATAGGATTGGACATCACAGATGGTTCTACTTTCATCTGTGATAAATACATATCACAGATAGTTTCAATAAATAACCGTCTATGATAGCTGATATATCACAGACGGTTGGTAGATGAAACCGTCTGTGATAGATGATGTATCACAGATGGTTGGTCCAACCGTCTATGATATTCTTTTGTATTACTAAATCTATTTATGTTTATTGGCTAACCTCAAAAAATGCTAGTCATGCCCTCTGAAACAAGTAGAAGCACAACAAGTATGTGTATACATCCAATTCACATTCATTTCAGAAAGAAGCACATCCATTTCACAAATCAATTAACTCAAATGAACTAAAATTAACCATTCATGAACAAATACACACATGTACCATTAAGTTCAATATTATCCTAATCAAGTTCAATCTACATTGTGGAACTTCCCATATGACACATTCTCATATACATAAATGCAAATTCACATATGGCACATTCTCATATACATAAATGCAAATTCAGATCATATGACACATAAGCATTTTATTCATCATTCCACTTGCTTATCTCCTTTAAAAATTAGCCCTTCATGATGATCGATGCGTATGTAGCTACTTTCCACATGTTGTTCTTCCTTAACCCTTATGCCATTTACGAAAGGAGGCAACTCGTCAAATTGATTGTATTCTTCCTTGTCCACTACATTCTCAACTCCGACAATCCTTCTTTTTCCAAGAAGAGCTATGCGGTGCTTCTTAGTTGCCTGGTCGGTTACATAGAAGACTTGAACAACTTGGTTAGCGAGTACGAATGGTTCGTCTTTGTATCCGACATGTTCGAGGTCCACAGTAGTGATGTCGTACTTGTCGACCTTCACCTATGGGAGATAGACCCAATGGCACCGAAACAGGGGGATCTTGAAAAGCATGTAGTCGAGCTCCCAAATCTCCTCTATGAACCCATAGTAGGAGCTCCTCAACCCATCGATCTTGAACGCATCTATCACGGACACACCGCTGATACAGTTAGTGCTCTTTATATCCTGAGCCTACGTATAGAATGTGTACCCATTTATGTCATATCCTTGCCATGTCACAACTATAAATGTTGGTCCTTTTGCCAACCATGTCAGCATATCACTTGACGAGCTCCTAGCGAGTCGCTCCTTCAACCATTGGTTGAACCAACTATTGTGTTATCTCATGATCCAAACGTTCATCCTTTATCGGTCTTTGTCGGTGCTAACTCAGATCTAATGTCCATATCAACCAAGTTAAGCCATGCGTTGACACCATCCTTTGTTTTGTCATGAATGTTCAGTAAGAGACCAGTCAAGCTGTCACATGCATTTTTCTCTACGTAAGGTAAGTCCCAAAATATTGATCTCTTCTTTCAGATGTTTTTCTCACGGGACCTTGATTTACGTCCCTTTTTTTAGCACAACATCTAAATCCTTAACCATATCATAGACCTCTTTTCTGCTTAAATGCCTTGGAGCTAAACCATCCTCCTTCTCTTCGTCGAATTATTTCTTCATCCTACGGTATGGATGAGCCCTCCGAAGGAACCTACGGTTACACGGTTTTGTGCGAATGCTTTAGCCACACACTCTCGATATCATCTAAGCAGTGAGTACATGCTTTGGCCCCTTTTTTACTCTAGCTCGATAGGTTATCAAGGGCAGGATAATTATTTATGGTGCAGAACAATAAGGAGCGTAAAGTGAAGTTCTCTCATTTGTACGCATCCCATAATTGCCCTTAGGTCTCTGATATTTTTAGATCTTCCATCAATGGTGCTAGGTACACATCAATATTATTCCCAGGTTGCTTCGGCCCTTGGATAAGTATCGACAAAAAAATATGCTTCTGCTTCATACACAACCAAAGAGGAAGGTTGTAGATAAAGAGAGTCACGAGCCAAGTGCTATGTCAGCTGCTCATGTTACCGAAAGGATTCATTCCATCTGTACTCAATCCAAACTTTATATTGTTTGGTTTCGTACCAAAGTCTGCAAACCTCCTATCGATGTTTCTCCCAGGGCGGAATTAGCAGGGTGTCTTAGCTTTCCATCCATCTTACACTCCTCTGAGTGCCAATGAAGCAGTTTTGCCTCCTTTGGGTTCGCAAAAAACTACTTCAAACGGGGAATTACAGAAATACCACGCCACCTTAGCAAGAGGTCCTTTCTTCAGCTCGATTCCCTCACCATCATCTGATTGATTATTACGCTTGTATTGGGATGCGTTGCACACCGGACATACATGCATGTTTGCATACTCTTTACGGTAGAGGATACAGTCGTTCGGACATACATGCATTCTTTCTACTTCCATTCCCAATGGACAAAGAACCTTCTTGGCTTTGTACGTGGTTTTGGGCAACTCGTTTCCATCCAGAAGCATATCTGATAAGAGACCTAACTACGTCGTGAAACTCTTGTCGGACTAACCGTTGCTTGTCTTCAATTTCAACAGTTCAAGCACGGATGACAACCTTGTGCATTCCGGCTTGCAGCCCGGGAATAAAGGTTTCTCCAAGTCCCATCAAGCCCCGGAATTTAACATACTCTCTCTCATCACAGTTCCCTTTTGCATCGTGAAGCATCTGATCCAAATTATCATTGTGCAGCCTATCCGAATCGGAACCACATTCGACATCATCCGGCGGCATATCGTTGACTTCGTCGGCGATGTCGTTATTACTACCTTCCTGTATAATATGCTCTTCACCATGAGGGGTCCAACGTGTCTACCCCTTTTTGAAACCCCTTCAAATCAAGTGTGCTTTGATCTGCGCTTGGTTCTTAAGCATCTTCATATTCTCGTAGTCAATGCATGTACAGTACATATATTCCACCCCCTTATTCAACATATCCTCCTCGACAGCTCTTGTAAAAGCAGACATGTCATTAATGTACTCTTCACTCACCCGGTTTTCAGCGCACATCCAGCTCGGTTCAACTACGCTACGCATATAACAATTTAGTGTTAAATATTGAATTAATTAATTAGTATACTATATATGATCTAAAGTAGCTATATGTAGCAAGAATTAATTAAATTGAATTAAGTAGAAATAGACTATGAATTGGCTAAACCCTAAATCATGCTAGATGTAAATAATCTTCTCTCTACGTCAAGTTAGATCTAAACCATCTTCAATTCTTCCTTTACCAAGCTAGATCTACAATATAATGCAATTAGGAATAGATTACTAACCATAGATAGTCAAGAACAAATGGATCTACAATCACTTTTCCCAAATCGGTGGTCTCCTTTCACCAAATGGCCTCAAAGCCTGACCTCCTCAAAGTAGCAACTTGTGAGAAGTGAGAACAGATCTGGAATTTAAGACAGATATGTGAGGGTCGGGTTCACAATAAGATAAATTATCATAAACGGTTTTTAATACAAACCGTCTGTGACGAGTTAATTATCACAGATGAGAAGTATCAGAAACGGTTTTCAGAAAAAACCATCTGTGATATTTAGTAATATCATAGACGGTTCTTGGTCAGAGCTGTCTGTGATACTTTAGAGATAGTTTCAAACATGAACTATCTGTGATATTACCTCTTCACAGATAGTTTTTAGCGTAGCCAGTAACACAAACTGTCTCTAAACCGAAATTGTCTGTGATTGTATTTAATACTGACGGTTTTGGTCAACCGTCTGTGATGAGGCATCCAGTACTAGCCTTTTTGTAGTAGTGGTCCCACATGCTTTCCGTCCTATTCTAAATGTTTGACTTTACTTTGGCAAGAAAAACTACCCGTTTTGGCGCCAAAACTGGATGTCAATTGCCACCAACAATCCCTGTGTCAAAGACCGTATGTCAACATGAACCATGTAAGCAAAACCGCCGAGAAAAACATGCCATAGGGGATTATTTGTTCTGGTTTGGGAAGATTAGGGGTTAAACAAATAGTTTTAAAGTTCAGGGGTTACTTGGACTTTTTGGATAGTTTAGGAGTAAAAATGGACTATTCCATTAAAATATAATTCAAATTATTTTATAGCATAATTTAGTATTAATATGATATAATATTACATCACTTCTTACCCTGAATCTGCCAAATCGAATATTCATTTTATGAACTAAAACACATCACTAAAACACCACCTATTTAGGATTGGAGGAATCAAATTACTATAGTATGTTTGAAAATAGGGAAAAATCGTTCAGTAGTATTCCTTTCACGCATATTTAGAGAATAACACCGATTTGGTGACGTAGTGCAAAATGGCATCACCAATGCTCGAAAATATTAGGAATGGCATTATCAGTTTGGCACCCATTAGTCAACGTTGCACGGGTAAAAAGACATATATGCCCTCTCGGCCCATCTTTCTTTCTTCTTCCTCTATCGAATGACAGGGCCACGTCGCCAAGCCTTCCTCGCCACCACCTGCGATGCCCTCCACTGCCCCTCTGTCACCGCCGCCTTCCTCTACGCACTCCCCTCCCACGCCACATCGGCCGCCGCCATTGCCTCATCGTTCTGGCCAAACCGGTGAGCTCCTCTCCAAATCATTTGCATCAAAACGTATCCTACTCCTTTACCCTCAAC
The DNA here is from genome assembly GCA_036346405.1 of Phyllostachys edulis. Classification (NCBI taxonomy): domain Eukaryota; kingdom Viridiplantae; phylum Streptophyta; class Magnoliopsida; order Poales; family Poaceae; genus Phyllostachys; species Phyllostachys edulis. The sequence continues at coordinate 38,154,693 of CM070566.1, forward strand.
TAATTTGAAAATTTCTCATCAGTAGCCTCGCCGCGTCACCTTCTTCCCCAAGTTCGGCCGAATCTGCCGCCATTTTTGCTCCGGTGAGTTTCTCCCCAATTCCCTCCTACCAGAGCACCCTCACACCTCATTCCTCCTTCCTAGGCATTGGATTTGAAGCCTTCCTCACCCAGTCGCCACCTCCACGATGAGCCGACTGTGTTAGAAAAATAGGGACAAAGGAGACACGAATTTATACGTGGAAAACCCTTGCGGGAAAAACCACGGGCGCCAACCGACGATGATCACTATATGAGGAGCGATTACAAAACGTAGGGGATTACAATGAGGCGTCAACTCTCCCCATGTGGCTTACAAGAGGTATATAAAGGGGTAAAAAGATTTAGAGTCCAAGTAGGAAACTAATCCGCTGATATGGCATATTCAAGATACTTCCATATTAGAAATTCGGATCACATACGGATCCAAATATCAACAATCTCCACCTTGAGACGAATTTCCTCTTGTAGCAAAATAAAGAATTATCAATCACCAAATGATTCCCCAATAAGATAAAATTCACCGTGCGCCAACTAGTCACTAGGAGTAAACTATAACACCAACTAAGCTTGAGCAAAGCTCAAACTTAGTAACAGGAACTGGCTTTATCATCATATTAGCTGGATTATCATGAGTACTGATCTTGCACACCTTGATATCACCTTGAGCAATAACACCTCAAATAAAGTGATATCTCACATCAATGTGCTTTGTTCTCTCATGGAACATCATTTAATCCTTTGTAAGGCATATAGCACTCTGACTATCACAAAATATAGTAGTGCAAAAATTATCTCCACAAAGCTCAGTGTACAAACCTCTCAACCAAATAGCTTCTTTACAAGCTTCAGAAATAGGCATATATTCTGCTTCAGTGGTAGATAAGGCAGTAGTAACTTGCAAACTTGCCTTCCAGCTAACAGCACAACCACTAATGGTGAAAACATAACTTGTGAGAGACCTCCTCTTGTCCAAATCACCAGCATAATCAGAGTCAACATAACCAACAAGTTCATTTCTGGAATTCCCCAACTGCAAATGAGCATTAGAAGTGCCACACAAATATATGAAAATCCACTAAACTGCTTTCCAATGCTCTTTTTTAGGATTAGCCATGTATCTACTAACAACACTCAGTGCTGAGATAAATCAAGACGAGAACAAACCATGTCATACATAAGAGAACCAACTGCACTGGAAAATGGAACTCTAGACATGTACTCAATATCATAATCTGACTCAGGACATAAGGCTAAAGATAATCTGAAATGCGAAGCTAATGGGGTACTCACTAGTTTTGCATCATGCATATTAAAACAATGAAGGACCTTCTCAATATAACCTTGTTGACTAAGGTATAACTTGCCAGATTGCCTCTCTCTAATAATCTCCATGCCAAGAATTTTATTTGCTGCACCTAGGTCCTTCATCTCAAATTCATTACTCAATTGTGCTTTTAGTTTTGCTATTTCTAACTTATCTTTTGCAGCAATCAACATATAATCAACATAGAAAAGCAAATAAATAGCTGAACCATTAGCAGTCTTTAAATAAACACAGCTATCATAATCAGACTGCTTAAAATCATGAGAGAGCATAAATGAATCAAATCTCTTGTACCATTCCCTAGGAGATTGCTTCAAACCATAAAGAGATTTCTTTAATCTATAAACAATGTGTTCTTTTCTAGGAATAACAAAGCCCTCAGGTTGGTCCATATAAATGTCTTCTTCCAACTCCCCATGTAAGAATACAATTTTAACATCTAATTGCTCAAGTTCATAATCATGCATAGCAACAATACTGAGTAAAGTACGAATAGAACTATGCTTCATAACTGGGGAAAAGATATCATTAAAATCAATACATGAAATCTTACTATAACCTTTAGCAGCCAACCTTGCTTTATAACTTGCTGGTTCAGTATTAGAAATACCTTTCTTTCTTTTGAAAATTCACTTGCAATGAACAGGCTTCTTGTCCTTTGGCAATTTCACCAATTCCCAAGTGTCATTCTTCTCAAGTGACTCCATCTCATCATGCATAGTAGTTACAATCAGTGGAGCTAATAGCCTCAGAGTATCATGAAGGTTCTATATCTTCAATTTCTTCTTCCACACTCAAAGCATAAGCAACGACATTAGCTCACTACTATAAAAAGGCTAATACTAGATGCCTTATCACAGACGGTTGACCAAAACCGTCTGTATTACATGCAATCATATACGGTTTTGGTTTAGAGACTATCTGTGTTACTGGCTACGCTAAAAACCGTCTGTGAAGAGGTAATATCACAGACGGTTCATAATGAAAACCATCTGTGAAGTATCACAGACGGTTCTTAACAATAACCGTTTGTGATAATTCTACATATCACAGATGGTTTTCAATAAACAACCGTCTGTGATACCTCACAGATGGTTCTAAAAAATAACAGTCTGTGGTATTACTACATATCATAGACGGTTTTTAATTATAACCGTCTGTGATAATATCGCTACAGCTCCCCGTTGAAGCTCGATGAGTTCTGATGCATCATTTCCTTGACATCAGTTCAATCCAAACAGAAGCATGCGACACACATATATGTAAAAATACATATTATTATTCTCTATCCATCAAGAGAATATTGTAGTGAAAGGTAGAGAGAAGAAGAAAGACATCATGCAGATTTCGAACACCGAACAAGGTTTGTTAGTTGAATCATATAAGTGCTGCAAAGTTCCGCAAAATTAAAAGTTTATTCTTACAATTCATGGATGCTAGAATATTATGAATGTCTATGATCATGAATACTAGAATTATGAGTAAGTTTATTCATATGTGATGTTGTTGCGAATGCATGATTATGAAAGTTTAAGGTTCTGTTCATATGCATCATGTTGACATATTGAAGACTTGGTCATGTGGTGGCCAAGCATCTATTGAGGTCCCCATCATGAAGATGACGGGCTTATGGTCCCCACACTCATGGAGTGTGGGCTTAGGTCCCCATACTTGTGGAGTATGGGCAATGGTCCCTGTGCTAGATGGCGCAGGCATAGGTATGCATCGACGGATGCATGCTCTGCATTACTGGTAAAATGCAAAAGAGAAAGAGAAAGAGAAAGTGCATTTGAGCATTTTGCATAGCATGATTATATAACATGTTTGATATAGAGATTTGTGGATGATTGTTGATGATTACAGTTGTTTAAGTTATTGTTATCATTTATTGTACTTGCTGAGTCTTTGGGCTCACTCTTGCTGTTGTTGTGTTTTTAGGTACCCTTTACAAGAATGGCATGCATGGGGAAAAATAAAGATTAGAGTGGTTGCACAATGGCACGAACTACTCACAAATGAATTAATAGAATGATAATTTAGTGGTTGAGTAATCTGCTTAAAGTATTCTTTACGATTACTCCCTTTGCTTGGAATAAATTGTAATAGAGTTGACTAGATGATTACGGACACCCTTTGGATTATACTTTAGTTGTTTATCTTAGCTCAATTTTGGATGTCTCTTGATTATGCTGGATGTTGGATTATTTAGTTATGTTATAATTAACTGTTGGGACCTCCGGTACAGTTAACTCTACAAAGGAGGTTCTACCGAAATTTAGTAAGATGTCTTAGTTTAATTTGGTTACATTATTAGTTTAGTAGCTTTCCAGGCACATGTTGGGCTGGGGTGTTACAGAGACAGGCCTGTGAACTTGACATCTGCGACTTTCAACTCAAATTAGAATACTTCTAAATCAAAATTTCCCACTTTCATCTAAAAAAATCAACTTTTAACTCAACTCTCAACAGGAAAATATTGAATTTCAACTTTAAATATCCGGTTGGGTAGCTACCCTGAGCAGCCATATATTTCCCAAAGGAATATACATGCATGCTCTATGTAAGAGATATAGCCAGATTCCAAAAGACACCATGCCTTTTCTCATGCACAAGAGTCAAGATTCAGAACAAATTAAATCTAGAGTCCACATATCATGTTTGAAGTACAAGGTTGAATTGGAGTGAAATAGGTAAGCGATTCAAAATCAAATTAAAAAGGAATATATAATAATAAAATTAAAATTGGAGACAAATTAAAAATTGAAATTAATCAGTTTAGAGAAGAAGAAAAAAAATCAAATTTGGAGTCAAAACTTAATTGAAAAACTTAAAGCTTTAAAGAAATTTGAATTTCACTTAACATTCCTATTATAATTTATATAAATTTTGAAACAAATGTTCTCAAATTCCAAAATTTTGACTTCATGTCTACTATATGGATAATATATAAGATTTCAAACTTTGGATAATAAATTCTAAAATAAAACTACACCATCCAAATATATACATATTTGGGACTAACATATAAAAAGCAAATCAATTTTGAAATGTTCACATTGTGAAACTTTTAATTTTAAAATTTTATAATTTGCTCATAATGTTGCATTTGTATCCCATAATGCCAATTTTTAAAGTAAAATTTAATGTACTAAAACTAACAGAAGGTGATGGTTTGTAATGTTTTATCCTAATCGAGCACGTTTGAAAAAAAAATTAGTGCACTTAAGCATTAGCCCATGCGATTGCACGGGTTGATGACTAGTATATTATAATTGCAATTTAATACACACACACACACACACACACACACACACACACACACTTCTTACCAATATCAAGCCCACAAATGTAATGAGTTTGCACATTTTCCTTGATAATTTAAGCTTTTGAATGAGCTATTGGTGCATAAAAATCATACCGGTCAATCCTCCATCGGTGGCTAGAATATCCTTGTAACAATATTATGAGGATAAAATGTTCTTTGACAAAATCAGTCAATGCCAAAATCTCTTAATTTTTTGAATTTTTTTTTGCCTAAATGGCACTATTTGGAACCGCATTAGCAAAAATGTCCCCTTCGCAACCGCAAATGCAAAAAATAGCGCTAAATTCCATCCTAGGGCCGGACAGACCAATACTATGCCACCATGTCAGCTCTGTCGACACCACGGGCGGCCGGACAGGCCTCATCCACAGCACCTAGGATCTACAGTGCTATCTATCCCTCCCTTGCGCGACAACGCCTCCAAACCCGTCACATCGCCTCGTTTCGCCCCGTCGGTCCATCCCTGCTACGAAGGCCGGCTCGTACGCCCTTGCAACGCTGCTTGGGCTCCATTCCCAAGGGCTCCGTTCACAGATATTGGACTTAATGTCACCCATAATTAGGGGGTTGCATTAGGTCATGTACAATGGGCTTACATTAGATGTCTATAGTCTCTGTCACGTAGGATTTAAGCTGATGTGGATGAAAGAGAATAAAGAGAGATAAATGTGTTTTCTACAATCCTATAGCCGACTGTATCACCAGAACCAAGGAGGCTACACATGAAAGCATTAAAAGATTGTGTGATCTATAGAGACAAGTAAAAAAACAACCCATTGTATGAGCTATCTTTAGCGCTGTCTATAGGTGATATGGAGAGTTGCTATAGACAGCAGCTGTCTATACCATTGTATATGCCCTTAGACTTTAGACTATTAGTGTAACCACCTAGCTCAACATTGAGCCTAGGATGCTACTAAACTACCTTATCGATCCACTTTACTTCTATTCACTATCAAATTTCAGAAAGCTTTTCAACATCGAATAAGCTAGCAATAATCAATAAAACCAGCATAAGCTACACATAGCCAAGCTAAAGTATACCATATATTGAATAACAAGATCCTAGGCATAAATGTACACTACTACAAAAAGGCTAATACTGGACGTCTCATCACAGACGGTTGACCAAAACCGTCTGTATTACATGCAATCATAGACGGTTTTGGTTTAGAGACAAATCGTCTGTGTTACTGGCTGTGCTAAAAACCGTATGTGAAGAGGTAAAATCACAGGCGGTTCATGTTGAAAACCGTCGTGAACTATCACGAGCGGTTACGAATAAGAATAAATCGTGATATTACTAAGTATCACGAGCGGTTTCAACAAACAACCGTCGTGATACTTCACGAGATGGTTTTAATAATGAACCGCCTGTGATATGAGACCATATCACGGATGGTTCCATTGTGGAACCGTCTGTGATAAGTATCACTAACGGTTCCATAATAGAACCGACTGTGATAAGTCTCTTTATTAGTAGGAGCCCGCTAGGGTTTGCGCTCTAACTCGTCACTCCCTAGAGGCACCCTTACTCCCGTCTGTTCCTCTCCCCACCTGAGTGACCCCGTCGCCGACGCCTCCATGCATTCATCCCGTCACCGACAGTTGTGACACCACGGTTCACTGCACAAGACACTCTTACGATAAGAGTGTCTTTTGCAGTGTCATCGTTGTGCCACAACTACAGTGACGTTGCACGCCTTCCCCTCTTCCTCCTCCCCCCAGCGTATGAGACCCCAGCTACCTCTCCACTGGTGATGTCGAGGTGAGACAGATCTATCACCTATTGGTTTATGCTATTGGTATTCATGTGAACCGAGCTCCCCCTCCCTCGCCGCCAGCTCCCGCACCTCCGGATCAATTTCCCTCCTCCCTGCGTCACCGGATCAAACTCCTAGTCCCCCCTCGCTGCACCGTCGGCCCTGGCTCCTCCTCCCTACGCCGTAGCTCCAGCTCCTCCTCCCTCTCACCGCCAGCTCGTTGCGCTACCTCGGACCTCCCTCACGCCTCCAACCTCTCCGGCTCTCCCACTAACGCGTAAGTCCCCTTCTTGTCTTCTTGATGTTGTCTGGTTGTTGGTTGATGCTGATGATGATGGCCATTGGCCAGAGCCCAGATGCTAAATGTGTAATACATACATACATGATGAGAAGTGCATCATTGCAGAGAAGTGTAAATGTGTAATACATACATGTAGAGAGAAGTAGAGAAATCATAAATATAAATGAATGCAATGATCATGCAGATGCTTGTTGGCTAGTGGCACCTTGAATTTTGTTGAAGCGCTCAATGATGTTAATAGTCTTATGCTGAAATTGAATTGATAATTAGTTCATATTAATAGTCCCCTTGCTCTGTGATGTAAACTGAGGGCTATTGGTGTATGTGCATTAATTCTGTGCATCTTGCTTAGTTCATGCTGTGGGTTCAGATTGACAAAAATGAATGGGGCAAAATGGTGGGTTTGGTTAATGTTCTCGATGGAGTCGAGGGTAATTGATGCCGGTTCTTTGTGCTTAGTTAGCTTACATGGGATCGATGTGGTTCGGATGGGACTTGGCTGCAATTAACTTTTTAGATTTTTGTCCCAGGTACGAATACATCCTACCATTCTATTCCTCATCTCTTCTCTATAAAACCTCCAAGCAGTGTCTGCTTGTGCCTTTAAAACCGGCTTCATATATATATATATATATATCGTTTGTAGTCCCCAGCCCTTTCGGTGGATTGTGAGGAGGATGAGGCAATTTGCCACGGGCAATCTCATCGAGCTGCAAGTTCAAGAAATGCGGTACGCAAGGAAAGCCCATGGACATACAATTACGGATGAAGTCGATGGGTTCATGGACATGACATCAAGGAATGGTTGGTTGCTAACACATGAAGCGGTGGCTTCATCGACAACATCCGTAATTCATGTCCACGGCTTTCCTTGCGTACCGCATTTTGGCTTCATGTATCACCAACCAACCATTCCTTGATGTCATGTCCAATTACCTATCGACGACATCCAGGTAATTGTATGTCCACGGGCTTTCTCTTGCAGCCGTACTTCTTGAACTTACAGGGGCTCGATAAGGTTGCCCGTGGCAGCTCTGTCATCCTCCCTCACGACCCCTCGAAAGTGGCTGGGGACTACAAACGATATATATATATATGAAGCCGGTTTTAAAGGCACAAGCAGCCATTGCTTGGAGGTTTTATTTATGTATCACAGATGGTTCTAAACACGAACCGTCTGTGATAGCTAGTTATCACAGACAGTTCGGTGTTAGAACCATCTTGGATAGATAGTTATCACAAACGGTTCTAGATACAAACCGTCTGTGATAGTCGTATATCACAAACAGTTCTGAGTTAATAACTGTTTATGAAAGTATGCATCACAGATGGTTCGAAAACCGTCTGTGATGACCTCATGTCATTACTAACCCATAGACTCAGACGGCTCACGAACCATCTATGATGGCGTTTTTTAACCGTCTGTGAAGGCCTTTTCTGTAGTAGTGCTAGTTCTTACTCATCAAGTAACCGATCCAAATAAATATTTGAACATAATGAGAAGAGTTCCTTACCAACTATAATTGGTTCATCAATATTCTTCAGAGTTTTACTTGGATGTAAGTCTAAACAAGTCAATTGAAATATTCTTTCATGTAAGAGTTTGATAAATCAAGATGTAAAATTTTAAAGTGTAAACAGTAACATCCACAAGAAAACTTGGCTATTCTGATTACATGTAAAGCAATCATCACAAAGGACGGGCATAATCTTAAAACAAAAATAGTAACAAGTCCACTTTAAATTAAGCATATGTGTTATTTTTATTTGTCATAAGTAATCTTGAGTGATGTGCACCGAAGATCTACCCCTTCCCATGCATGTCACTTCCTCGAGAAGTACCTAAAGAAAATATCAACAACAAGCATGAGTCCACAACTCAGCAAAGTACAACAGTGTAATAGACAAAACATCTTAAACAAATGTTGAATATAACAAAATCATCATATAACCATCAACAATGGATTCATAAATGAATCTCTTCTATTTTCATGCGATGTAGATGACAATAATGCAACTTTCTTCCTTTGCAATTACCGATAATACGGAGTAGCGCATCCATTAATGCATACTCAAGTCTGTGCCCTCTGGCATAGGGACCTCAAGCCAACACTCTACAAGTCCATTACATGACAGGGACCTCAAAAGAATCAATTCTTGGCTACCACTTAGTCCAAGACTCAAAGATGAATGCCATGATGCAATTGAACGTAATATTATTAATCGATCATGAGCGACTAACATTCAGTGGAAAAAATCATAAACAAAATTCCATACAATTAAACCATAGCAATTTTCAGTAATTTATCACCGCATATACTATACACTGCTTGCAATTGCCTCAACCGCGTGATGAGTGACAACAAACAAAGGACTCTAACCCTGGTTTCTCACCACCACCTGGCATTCGTAAACCATACTAAGAATACCATTCAATTGCACACAACATAGCAATAATATTAAATAAACACATCTACTCCTATTCGCAACCCGAAAATGATACCATTCCTTCCCAAATACCATTCTGTCCAAAACAGAATAGTCACCTAAGAAAAATCATAAATTTTAATTTATAGCTCCAAAAATCATGAACTCAAGCTTTCTGGAATCAACACCCTTGTTTTTATCACCGAAGACAGATCTTCCCTCTTTGGTAATATCGATTTAGAAATTCTATAACTTTTAATTGGTTTATCCATAAACAGTGATCTAAGTCATTCTAGAATCTAAAGAGAATTATATTCCATAATAAATCTATTCTAATTTTTCTGTTGTGCAACCAAATTCGCTAACATGACACTTTTCCCGACTGTCCCCAACAGAAAGACAGAACTGCGTCGTATGATCCAAAATTCTATAACTTATGTTATACTTGTCCAAAAAATATGATCTTGGGGTCTCTCAAATCATTATAAAGTTAACTATCTAAGTCATGGAGACCATAAGTCCAAATTCATCCATTTTCAAATTTTAATTTGCAAAACTATGTTTGTTGTCCGAAACCCAAGAACTGAATTGACACTCGAATCGTAAAAATCATAACTAATTGTCTACTCATCCAAATAATACAAACCAAGACTTTCCATAAAGCTATTGAGTTTATCTACCTATCTCAAGCAGGCACAAAACTCTGATTTCACATTGAACTAATTCAAATCTACAAATCAATCAGAACTACAAATTTTCGATCCACCAACAGCAGGGAACCAAACTGATATATGACAATAATTCGCATAGAAAAAGAATAAAACTAACCCTTGGGGAAACGAAAACTCACACTCAGATCATAAAAATCATAACTAATTGTCTACTCATCCAAATAATACAAACCAAGACTTTCCAGAAAGCTATTGAGTTTATCTACCTATCTCAAGCAGGCACAAAACTCTGATTTCACATTGAACTAATTCAAATCTACAAATCAATCAGAACTACAGATTTTCGATCCACCAACAGGAGGGAACCAAACTGATATATGACAATAATTCGCATAGAAAAAGAATAAAACTAACTATTGGGGAAACGAAATTATCCTAGGATACCCCAAAGGATCCCACTGAAGTCCCCATGAGAATCCCCTCTTCCCCCTTTCTTCTCCCTCTTCCTCTTCTCGTTGGTCAGCAGCACCCAAAAGGGCCCTTCCCCTTTCTTCCTCTTGACCAGCAGCAGTGAGGGGCACAAGGAAAGAGGAGAGGCACCACGAGGGAAGGTGAGGAGGCGTGGCGAGATGCTAGAAAGGGAGGAGAAGTGGCGGCCAGGGGGGGGGGAAAGGAGGTGGCGGCCAAAGGGTGGGGAGGGGGAGGCGCAAGGGAGTGGGGAGGCTTAGGATTTGGCTGCCCCCTCCACATGGCCGGTTGCCCTAATGGGCCAAGGTGCTGTGGACCGAAGCCCACAACCCAGGTTCTCTGAATAACACAAAAACCCCCTGAACTTTCTGTTAAAGCCATTCTCTAAAACAATTCTCATCCAAAAAGTTTTCTCCTCTTTAAATAATTAGGATATTACATTCTATCCCCCTTAACAGAATTCGACCCCGAATTCTATCCGTCGTCCTAAATAAAATAACAACCGCAATTGAAACGAAACGACAATTAACACGTACCAGTCAGGAACAAATCCGGATATTGCTCGTGCATGCAAGACTCCAGCTCCCAAGTGGCCTCTCTCTTGGACTAATGAGACCAAAGCACCTTGACATACTTCAACGTTTTATTTCTTAGAACTCATTTTGACTCTTCCAGTATTTGCACTAGCCGAGATATGAAAATAAGATCCTGCTCAATGATCAATAGCTCTAACGGAATCGCATGATCTAGATCTCTGAAATACTTCCTCAACATGGAGACATGGAAGACATTGTGCACACGCGCATGGACTCAGGAAGGTCCAAGCGATAAGCCAATTTTCCAATTCATGCCATGATTGTAATTGGTCCAACGTACATCGGGCTAAGCTTCCCTTTGGTACCAAAATGCACAATGCCTTTAGTAGGATACACCATCAAGAGTACCTGGTTCCCCACTTCAAATTCTAAATCTTGCCTTCTCATGTTAGTATAACTCTTTTGTCGGCTTTGAGCAGCTAACAGATTTTACCTAATCTCTGCCACTCTGGCCACAGACTGCTGAACCCAATCGGGACCCAAACTTGCCCTCTCTCCAACCGCATCCCACCACAACAGGGATCTACATCTTCGCCCATACAGAACCTCAAATGGTGCAGCTCAGATACTAGCATGGTAACTATTGTTGTAGGCGAACTCTGCTAGTGCTAGGTGATCCTCCCAAATTTCTTTCCAAGACATAACACAAGACCTAAGCATGGCCTCAAGTGTACGAATTGTGCGCTCAGACTTGTCATCCGTTTGAGGGTGAAACGCGGTGCTAAGGCGAAGCTGCATGCCCAAGGCACCCTGCAAACTTTCCCAAAACTTGGAGACAAATTTTGCATTACGATCTGAAATAATCGTCTTAGGCACACCGTGCAACCGCACTATCTCTTGCACATAGATAGGAGCCAAATCGCTCATCGAATTTGTTGTACGGATGGGAATGAAACGCGTAGACTTGCTGAAACGATACACTACAACCCAAATAGCTTCCTTCCCTCCCTGTGTGCAAGGTAAACCAACCACAAAATCCACGGAGATATCATCCCACAGCCATACTAGAATGTCCAAAGGTTGCAACAATCCTGTTAGATGTTTATGCTCGGCCTTGACCTGCTGGCAAACACCACAGGATGCCACATACTGAGCAATATCAACCTTCATTCTTTTCCACCAAAAGCTCTTCTTCGGATCCTTATACATCTTGGTCTCGCTAGGATGTACGGTATACGGAGTACGATGAGCTTCCCTTAGAATATCATTCTTGACCTGAGCTTTCAGTGGCACACAGAGACAACCCTTAAATTGTAATGCGCCAAACTCATCTATGCTAAAATGACTTTGCTTGCCCGCATCTAGATGCTTCCTCGACCATTGGAGCAACTGATCATGTTGTTGTGCTTCTCACACTCGATCTGGGATAGCTGACTCAAGAAGCAAACGAGTCTCAGCCTGAACGGTGCCTACAAAACGGAAAGAGATATCCATATGCTCAAAATTAGCAACAAGACAACTGAGAGGAGGGGGTGTCGCCTTGCGACTTAGAGCATACGCCACTACATTTGCCTTGTTAGGATGATATTGGATAGTGAGCCCATATCCTTTTATTAATTCCAACCACCTTCTTTGCCTCAGGTTTAGATCTTTCTGGGTAAAAATATACTTGAGGCTCTTGTGCTCGGTGAAAATATCACAAGAACAAGCTCTAAGTCATGCGTAGGATAATTCTGCTCGTGTTTCTTCAACTGTCTCAAAGCATAAGCAATCACTTTACCATCCTACATGAGCACACAACCAAGCCCAACTCAAGAAGCATTCGAATAAATTGTAAAGTGCTTCCCAGGCTCAAGAAGAGTAAGAATAGGAGCAGTCACCAACTTGCCCTTCAAGGTACAAAAACTATGCTCGCACTCATCTGTCCACTGAAATTTGACACCTTTCTAGGTTAGCTGAGACATCGGTTTAGCGATGATAAAGAAACCCTCCACAAAACACTAGTAATAGTCGGCAAAGCCCAGAAAACTCCTCACTTTCTTGACATTTGTTGCCCTTTTCCATTCTACTATTGTCGAGATCTTGCTAGGATTGACATAAATGCCTTCTTGGTTAATCACATGACCCAGAAACCCAACTTATGAAATTTAGAACTCACATTTCTTTAGTTTTGCATTTAATTGATTCTCCCTCAAGGCCTCAAGAATCAACCTCAAATGCTGTTCATGATCCTCTAGATGATCAAAATATCGTCAATGAACACCACTACAAAATCATCAAATACCGATGCAGCATACTGTTCTTTCATAAAAACCATAGGAGCATTAGTTAGTCCAAAGGACATAACCTTATAGTCATAATGCCCATACCTTGTGGAGAAAGCCGTCTATTCAATATCTTGCTCCCACACTTGGATTTGATTGCACCTAGACTGAAGGTCAATCTTAGAGAACACTTTAGCTCCCTTCATTTGATCAAATAGATCCTCAATACGGGGCAAAAGATATTTATTCTAGATCGTCACCTGATTGAGAGCGCGATAGTCCACACACATGCGCCAACTACCATATTCCTTCTTTGTGAAGAGAACAAGCGCTCCCCAAGGCGACACATATGACGGATCAAACCTTTGGACAGCAAATCGTCCAACTATTTCTTCAACTCATCTTGAAAGGGTCGAGCCAAACAGTACGGAGACATAGAACCCGGGAATGAAAGATCCTAGATTCTCTGTGTTTCATGCACTAGTCCAGGAACAAGTAGTGTACACAGTAAAACAAAAATGATAACAAATTCATATCAGGCATTTATTGAATAATAGTAAGAGTTTATTACAAGAAATGCTTACAAGACAACAATAAACAAACACAGCAGAAGACGATCAAGAAGTAGTAGAGTCCAGCTGATCTGCCACAGGCAATCGATTGGGGTAGCAGCCTAGTCGTCACGATCCACATCGGTAGCGAAGTCCTTCTCCTCTGAAATTTATTTGCATTAAGCAAGGGTGAGCACAAACAACCGTGCTCTACATGTTACACCCAATAACAGATATAATGCATGCAGGTTAATATCAAGGAAGGTTCATATGGTTATTTTGCATAAAGCGACATTTTCAAGTTTTAAATACCATTACTAAGTTTCAAGGCAATTTTAATCCATAGTTAAAATCAAAATTTTATTTTGATTCATCAATCTCAAGTATAGGATAGACCTCCGTACACAAATGGTGAAGGACTAACTCCTTTACACCAGGTTTTCTGCCCAAATTTTTCACATGGAATAAACATTCATGAAAACATTTTTGTTAAAACATTTTCAAAACAAAACCATAGTCCAATCCATGAAAGGCTTTGCTCAACATGTCCATAACCGTAGACACGACTATTTGAATAGATTGACACTCTGCAGAGATTGTACAACTTCACCCACAAGAGATAATCATCTTATAATGTCCATCTGACACACTTTCGAAGGTGTGCGACTAAGTGATTATCACAAGGCATTTACAATGTGACATCCGAAAGTAGTTATGCCCACTAAGGTTTCACTAGCATAGACTTCGCACCAAACGATAGCCCCCTCTTGCGCCATGTGAGTATTAATAATAAGTCTTCACGACGCCACACAACCGGTTGGCACAACCACATTGAAACATTGCAAAATAGTTAGCTACGTCTCTCCCATACCAAACGCGTGGTAGTAAGGAATGGCTTTACAATTCATAGCTCGTAGACCAGTCCTTAATTGACTGGGCGACTTCCAATACAATCCTTGGGTCTCAACCATTCACTGCATTAAGCCCGTGCATAAACCTACACCCACCAACTATCCGTTTTGCCCAAGTCCAAACCAGTTTTTGATTTTATTTCATTTTCCAAAATCATTTGCAAACTTCCATGGCACACCAATGCTATGGATACAATTTAAACCGCATTTGATTTTTGGCCCAAATTGAATAATTTTGGTTCTAAGCATGACTAAGCACAAGTTTTCTCAAAATGTTCAAGTTCATGCTATTGCATAAACTAGATTTTTATCTAAGGTGTCAAGGTATGTTTAGTTCAATGTCAAAATTGGCAGTACAAAGGAATTAGGAATATCTATAAATTTAAAAAAGTATTTTAAATTACATTGAATAGGAGTAAGCATGCAGTAATACTTTAAAACAGAATTTATATAATTCAAAATAATAGGATCAAGTATGATCAAAGATGTAACTTACCATGCTCAATTAGTTTTTCTCAAACGGCGTCGAAATCTGACTCTTTGTAGTCGTCGAAATCTATTCATGAAAATAAGCCAAATTCAAACAAAATTCAAATAAAATTCAAATGAACTCCAAATTAAATAATTTTGTTTAGATAGCTAGATATTGATTTTAGATGAATTTAGAAGTTTGAATCATCAGAATCGGAGCTCGAACGAAGGTGAACGGTCTCTCGGAAGATTGAAAATCACATGAAATGATGAAAATTAGAATTTCTGAATTTAAGGAATTATTTTTCTAAAGGATAAGACTTTACTGCGTCAGCATGATGTCAGCGAGGGGATTCTAGCAGAATTATTTTCCTATAGGAAATTGAAATGGGTCTATGACAAGTGGGGTAAAGGCCATGGACTTGGTCCACGAAAACGAGCTTGGTCCACGGTGGATCAGCTCACGAAATAGTAGTGGGTGCTGGCGCAAGCACTGACGTGAGTTGCCACGCAGGCGGGGCTACTGAGGTGGTGCACACGTGGCCATGACATGGCAGCAAGGTGGCAGTGCCATGTCAGCACAGCACCGACGGCGGCTTGGGCGTAGAGGTCGCCGGCACTACGGGCCACGGCAAGGTCTAGCAAGTGCATCATCGGAGAGAGGATGAGACGGGGATCACATGGCTCAAATTGCCGGTGGTGAGGGATTTGGCGGTGGTGTGGAGCGAGTCATTGATGGCACGGTTCTCCAGTGGCTCTCCGGTGATGGCGAGTCGCACACTAGGTAGAGTGCGACGCGGCGATGTCTATGGTGAGGATGGAGTCGACGGGGCGTTGTTGGCTGCGTCATTTATTTGATTCATTGGACATGAGACATGAGAAACATTTATTTTAGCATGATGATTTATATTTAGGACATGATGGTATGGAATAACCTTAGATGATAAGTTGGAGTTGATTATTCATTCAATAGACTTAATTGATTGGTTTGCGTTAATCTTGGTTTATTACCTTGCTATGCTCCTAGGAATAAATTATCTATGATTATCATATCATTATGCTTGTGTTATTGTCACCCGTGAAAGGGTTCTATCGTTGATATGCTTGTTGTAATTATAGGTTAATTGATGTTAAAATTATTAGGGTTGTTTAATGGCATTCCAGGCTCAGTGTTGGGTTGGAGTGTTATAGTTGGAATCGGAGCGGGCTTTAGGTCTGTAGTGAATAGATTAACGACTTAGGTAACCTAAAATTGCTAAAATTTGTTTTAGAACTAGAAAAATCAACTAAATTTGCTAATGGTTAATTAACTTAAAATTTGACACAATAGTGCATAGTAGGATGAGTATTGCTTTTATGCTTCCAATACGTTGTACTGTTGATGTATGCATTTATATTGGTTCTTTGAACTTATTGTGTGTTGTTGATTGTGGTTGCTAGTCAATGTCAAGAGGTAGAGATTGTGGCTATGGCTATGGGCATGGCCAAGTTGTACCACCAATGCCGGTATGGGGAAAGAGAAGTGTTTATCCCGGGTAACTTAGTTACAAATGTTGGGGATGAGTTTCTTTGGGAAAGGTTGTTGTTTTTCTTTAGTTGCATTTGGTTATTTTGATTACTCGCTGGTGGTTGATGAACTTTCTTTGGATAGTGGTTACAATGCAGTTGGTGCGTTCCATTGGTCTTTATTGGTTCCATAAAGCGATTATTTGTTGTCCCGACTATTGATCTATTATTGTTTCTTGTGAACATCATTAATTTGCGAGATTTATCTTTTCATGAGAGTTCTAACTTTCTTGTTGAGAAACCCGACTCATTTGTTAGTTTGGTATTTTAGATAACAAAGGTTTTATTTTGCAAGTTCTTTAGCATGTGAAAGCTTTGACCCTATGTATTTCTTTTGGGTATTTTGAGTGTTGAAGTTGAATGCCTCTCTTTTATGAAAGAAAATGTTAAAACCCTTTAATGTCTTGTCGTGATTAAGTGAGAGGTTGTAATCGTAGAAAATTAATTGGTATGGTATGGGTTATCAAGTTGGGTCTGTGGCGTGATGCATAATTAAT
This sequence comes from Phyllostachys edulis, assembly GCA_036346405.1. Lineage (NCBI taxonomy): Eukaryota > Viridiplantae > Streptophyta > Magnoliopsida > Poales > Poaceae > Phyllostachys > Phyllostachys edulis. Next base: position 38,171,809 of record CM070566.1, read on the forward strand.
CTTAACTAGTATCCTTGAAAGTGTAGTTGATTAATTTGATGGTGTCTTGTAGTAGTTCTTGATTAACTATAATTATGAATATGGCTATACCTAATTGGAATCAGTAGAATTATTAAGTGGTGTGGAATATTGATGAACTGGTTTGATCATTAAGATTGTTTAATTTGCTAAATTGGTTGGAGATATTGGGTTAATTGGTCTTGTTAGGATTAATCAGACTGTTAGGAATGATTAAGTTAAGGTGGGGCTAGATTATTGCCTCAGTAGATATTAATCTTGAATTTGGCTTCTATTTGGCTATTTGATGATCTTATACAAATGCTAGATTTACCTCATTCTTATCATACTAAAATGATTGAAACATATATAAAGGACTAGATGAATATTGATATATCACTTTGTGAAACCTTATTTCATAAAAGATTATGTTATTAAAACATTAGTAATATTTTGCCATAATTTCTAAGCATAAGGTGGAATGTTGTATATGTGTTTGTATACCTATGTGATTGAAAATAGAGATAGGACCATAAATGTTTCCATGATTAATATGATCGTCACTTGTTAATTATAATCTCCACAGCACAATTAGTGTACGTTAAAATTGGTGCTGAGCATCACTAAGAATTGAATGGATAAAATTTAATAAGTGATCTTTATTAGTGTGCGTTGCGAAATTGTTCTATGAAAGTATGACCTTGTTAAAAGAGTTTTTTTTCAATATTGTGGCTTATGCACTAGGTTTCCTAGATCAAGTTGATTGTCACAATTTTATTGAGATAACCAAAAATATTATGAAATAATTTATTGTGTCTTTAGGGTGTTTTACGATGAGATAGGAGGCTATGATGAATCTTGCTAAGAGTGAATAATGATGGGGTTAGTAAGACTGTGAGTAAGGGATGGTGAGGGAAGTGTTGATTCTTCTAGAAGTAAAAGAATTTGATCGTCTCTCGTGATATCGTTTAAATGAAATGTTTAGAGTTTTGAATTCGTAATCTTTTGGAGCTCATGATTTTGGTCTTGAAAACTCTTTTTGTTTGAGTTGGCAAAGTAATATTTTAATCAGAGGAAATTATTTTCTTTTGTTAAAGGAGAGAGTGTAGTAGAAGTATTTGAGATTGGAGTTAAGCTTTGTGACTTGCAACTTATTGAAGTGTGCTTAACTTTTTCTGTTTTGCCGCATAAGTGTTTTCTCATATTTCAAAAGCAATGCTTTGATCTTATTGGTTAAGGTTTGATATTCTCTTCTTGAGGGGCATGTGCTCTCAACTGTGATCCCATCTTTTGATTTTTTGGGACCATTGCTATTTGATTATATCTCTTGGACTTGTGCTTATCGCGAGTGGTAACATTTTCTTGTGTGCTAAAATTTGTCTCTATTTGCCCTTGTTTTGAGAAAGGATTAACCGATTTGTGTTGCAAAGTCTTTTAGGATGTATAGTGGCAACTGGATAGTGGTGGTCAAGTAGATGATTTTGTGATACTTTGAGTGTTAGGTTATGTGAGATGCAGTGGGCAATAAATTGATTTCTTGGAATAATCTTTGGAGAGAATTTGATTTAAATAGAATGTTTTTCTTTAGAACTGAACTGATTACGTTGTTGCAATTAGTAGAACCTATAGTGATGTGTGGTCCAAAATCTTTTGTTCATGTTTGTGGAATATTGGAATTATCAAAAGTTTGAATCTTGGTCAATTAGTTAAGGCATTGTGAATGTGTATATTGTGGTCCTATAGGTGAAATTGAATGGTGTGGTTTAGTGAGGGTCCAAGATTGGTGAAGTTAATCACTTTGGGTGGTCACTTGATTAGTGAGGAATGTTGATATTAGTGACTAGGGTTATCGTTTGAGTTGTGTGAATTTTAGTAATCAAATTTTAGGATTTCCTATCAATTATACTAGAAATTCATTGTAGGAGACTTAGAGGTTGAATTTGGGCTTTCCATTTTTATACTAGAACCTTGGTAGCTCAAGGATTATGTGTAGAAGTAGTAAAACAAAGTGGATTCTAAATAGTGTGATAATCATTGATAGCATCCTTTAGGTGTAGTGTATGACTGTGTGTGTTGTGAATTTCAGGTTAAATATCGTTAAAGGATTGAGGTGTTGTGATTGTGGGTGAAATATTTATTGAGGTACATTGGGAAATATTTGTCAAAATAATTCCTTTGGTAGAGGAGTGGACTTGAGTTTTTTTTATGGAATAGTATAGCCCCTCTAGATGAGTGTGATTGTTGCTTTTGGGTTGAGCAACGCTTGGAGGTTGACAATTTAAGAAAAAAGAGTTAGTGTGTTATGCGATGATTTGAAGTTAAATTCTTAAAAAAAAAGATTGAGGAAAAAGGGGGTATTCTCAGGTAGTGAAATATTCTCTTGGTTCTCATTTGAGCTGTCTGTTATGACGAATGTCATTTGCAAATTGAATTGATTCTTGTTGGTTTGCTTGGTACTTCCCGTATAAGAAAAAAAGGGTAATGTGGGCAGTTAAGTGATTTTGTTCTTTGGATTTATGTGGTGTTTATTTGCAAACTGGTTACTTGGGAAGTGGAAAAGATTTCTTGATGAGTCTATGATTTTGGATTAGAGTCTTTTGCAAGAAAGATGGTAATGAGTTAGTTGCATTGCGAATCCTTCGTTTTTCAATTGGTTTTTTTTGTAAGAGGGTTGGTTTAAGGCAATTTCTTTGTGTGACCCTTGTTAAAGGAGTCGCTCCTTGCAAAGGTGAAGTGGTCGATTGAGATATGGAACAAGAGTGTCGTGTGCTATGTGTAGGTTGTGTAGATTGGTACCAAAGGGAAGGTTGGCCCAAGGTACATTGGTTTGTTTCTGGTAGTTGCGGGGATTTTTGGAAGATAGCGTATCGATAGAACCGTCTCGATTCCTGGCACGGGGTATATAATGTTTTGTATGACCCAGTGCCGAGAGAGTACTTGAGAGATCTGGAGTGTAAGGTTTCGTTAGAGCCGTTGACCCATGAGTAAGATCGTGCCTTCAAGTCCTATCCATTGAGTGGGGGGGAGGATTTTTGCTTAATTCTGAGAATCTGGGCCATAGGCCAAAAGCCCACAGCATTTTTTGGCCCAAGGGGGCAGCCAACCCTAGCCCCCTCTTTCCCCCTTGAACACGCTCCCCCTCATTCCCCCTAGCAGCCGCCACCCTCCTTCCTCCCTGCACGTCCTCCCCTCCTTGCACTAGCCCAGCTACTGTAGCGCAGCCACGGTACTGTAGTGCCTAGTAGAAGAATGAAGATGGAAGAGGGAGAAGAAAGGAGGAAGAGAAGAGGGGGAAAGGGAGAAGGAAGAGGAAGATCTCGTGGTGTTCTTGCAACCTTCAGTGTGTTCTTCAAGGGTGACTATCGGATTCCCTTTGCCTAAGTCTTTTACTTTTGCGATTCGGGCAATATTGGGTAATAGATCTAGTGTTGGCAGTCTGTACTGCGCTGTAGGTTTAGGGTTGTTAACAGCGAAATTTGATCTGGTCACCTCCTAGAGAATTGTGAGTAACGTCTTTAGATTTCCATAGAATCTTGGATCAGGTTGTTTGGTTGAATGGATCCTGAGTTATGAATATTTTAGTTCTGCTATCTAGAGGCTCTGTTAGAATTCTGGCAGGTTGTATTAATTGGAACATGACATTTAGTTAACGAAAGAATTAGAGGATCTCAACAACATGATTATTGTAGATGTTTTCTTAAGGTTTTTAGAGAGCTAAAGAATGTAATTTTTGGATAATCATACTGAAAGTTATGAAGGTTTTAGTTCTGCTGTCCAGAACATCTGCCAAATTCTGACAGGTGTAATAAGCTGTTTAGAAAAGATAGTAAATGACAAAATTTGGGGATCTAACTAATGAGATTAATGTGGGTAATTCAGTAATCTTTCCAGAAAATCTGAGAACACCATTTTTGGGTAAGCAGAAGAAAAGATACGATTTTTAGAAGATGACTGCCCTACTTTGGGATAGAACGATGTTCATGGGAAATGATGCTTTGGGTTGCGCTAGGGAGCATAAATAGTCATGTAATTTTTTATATAATGTTGTATGCTCTGAAAGGTCCCCTTAGTGTGGTTATTAAATTGTTCAGGTAGGGGTGTGAATCTGGGGATAGCATCCTCTTCCCATCATCCTACTCCACACAGTTGAGGCAAGTACATTATTGGGCAGAAAATTGTTCATGCTTGGCACATGTGGTTTTTATTCTTGGTCATACAGTTGTTGTTATATGCCCATGCTGATTGTTATTCATTGAATGTCAATGCTTTAAGATGGTGAAATTCTTGTTCTTAGCTTTACCATTGTTGTTACATGCATATGTTGATCAAGCGTAGTGGCTCATGTGTATCATTACAATATCCTTGAGTCTTGGTCTAGTTGGTAGACAAGTATTGATAAATTTGAGGTCCCCGTCATGTTTTAGACAGGCATGAGGTCCCCAACAATAATGGAGTGTGGGCTTGAGGTCCCTATGCTAGAATGCACAGACATGGGTATGCATCGATGGATGCATACTCCGCATTACTGGTATATGCAAAAGAGAAAAGTCTGTGCATTTGTGGCATTTGCATTGCATGGAAATGATAGTTGAGTTGTCATGATAATGTAGGACCCGGGATTAACACTCCCAAATCCTCTGTGTATTTCTGAACTAGTCCCATGATCAGTAGCTAGTCCACACAGTAAACAAATATGGTAACAAAATCATATCACAACTTTATTAATAAATAACAACAGAGTTGATTACAAAGGAGGCTTACAGGCCAACAATAAAATAAACACAGCGGAAGACGAAGATGTAGTAGAGTCCAGTTAATCTGCCACAGGCAATCGACTGGGGAAGCGACCTAGTCGTCGAGATACACACCGATGATGAAGTCCTTCTCCTCTGAAATTATTTGCATTAAGCAAGAATGAGCACAACTACCGTGCTCGCAAGTTACACCAAGTCAAATGTGAGAATGACATGCATATATGGATATCTCAAAGGAAAGCTTAATATGGTTGAATTTGCATAAAACAAACATTTTCGTAAATACTTGTACTAAGTTTCAAAGCAGTTATTCTATAACTAAAATTCATTTTATAAATCAATTTTATAGTCAGATAACATTCACACATGAATGGTGAAGGATACCCTCCTATCACATGGCTTCCCGCCCAATTCCCATTTAAATAAACCAGTTGATAAAGTCTTTTGAAATCAAAATCCAAGTCTAACTTTGAGTGGCTTTACTAGCATGTCCATGATCATGACGCGCTATTCGAATAGTTTTACACTCTGCAGAGGTTGTACACTTTACCCACATGACACGAATTCTCTAGTTTGCTTGGCATCCGTCGATACCACCGCTCACTACCTTAGGTAAGCAGTCTAGAGCACGTGCCAAGGCCTTTACAATGCGCCATTCCACCGCAGTTTCCCCTCGCTAAGGTTTCGCCCCCTTTGGAATAGAAATCCGCAGAGTTCCTAGCCCCCTCTTGCGCCAGGTGGGAACAATAGTCATAAAAGACTTTGTCAAAAGAAATGGCCATGAAAGACCGCCCACGTACAAACAGGGTCAACCGCGATGGAACTTTACAAATTAATTAGCCAGGTCCCCTACCCATACTCAGGACATGTGGTTGCACGGTGAGGCATAGCCCATTATAGGCATAGCAAAGGAACGCTCAAAGGCCGGTCCTCAATTGACTTGGGCGTCTTTCAATTTAAAACCCCTGAGTTTTAATCTTAACCAGATTAAACCCGTGCATAAACCTGCACCCACCATTCATCCGTTTCGCCCAAGTACAAACCATAATTTTATTTTATTTTTCTCAAATTCATTTACAACAAAACTTCCATGACAAACCAATGCCATAGATTCTTAAACAATATTTGATTTTTGGCTGAAAGTTTCCCAAATCAAACATTTCTGGGTCTAAGCATTGCTAAGCATAATCTTTCTCAAAATGTTCTAGTTCATACTATTGTATCAACTAGATTTTATCTAGGGTGAGGGTTAAATGTCCAAGACTTGTCAAGAACGAGATCAGTATGTAAACCATCAATATTGTGATAATTTAATCTTTAGTAATCCAATATCCTTTAGACCAATCTACACCATATAGGTCTATTTCTATGATTCAACTTCAATTGATCCAATATTTAACTATACTCTAATTTTATAATCTGATATCCATCAATCCAATGATTATGTAATCCTATAATCAAATTTGTAGATAATCGATATCCAATAACAATCTATCTCTAGAATCGATATCAATAATTGATGATCGACTATAGTGTCTATCTATCATCCAATCTTTATTAATCCAACATCAACAATTATCTACTTCTAAAATCCTATATTCAATAATTGTTTATTTCTATAATCCAACCATAATAATCATGTTTTTCTAATAATCCAACATCATTCAATCCGATAATCCAATAATAATCTATGTCTATGATTGACATCTAATATCCAACAATCATACAACTCTAATAATCCCACATCCAACCATATTATATTTCTACAATTCATTTTCAATAAGCCAATATCAATAATTATCTATTTATGTAATTCAACATCCATTATCTATTAATAATCTTCCTCTAACTTCACCCTTCCATGCACAATCTTCTTTTATTATCTAAACTCCGACAAATTGTAACTCCAAGATATATTGCATTCGATAAATTCTCCATACCACCTCTCTTGACAATAATTGGACATACAAAGGCATTGGGAATAACTATAAAGCTTAAAACAGAATTTAAATTACTTGAATATAAATACGCATGCAATAATAATTTAAAACAGAATTTAAATAATTTTAAATACTGGGATTAATATGTTCAAGAATGTAACTTGCCTTGCTTAATGGATTATTCTCAAGCGATGTTGAAATCCGGTCGTCCAAGTCGTCAAATCTATCTGTGAAAATAAGCCAAATTCAAATAAAATTCAAATAAAAATCCAAAAATTATAACATAAATACTGGAAGTAGAGAATGAATTTAGATGAATTTAGGAGGAAGAATCGTTGGATTTGGAGTTCGTAAGAGGAGAACGAATTTGTTGAAGTTTAAATCTAAATAAATAAAAAGGTGTAAGTACTGTAGCTTGCATGGCACTGTTCATGCCATGCACGTGAACAGTACTGGTCTTTAAACACAAGCACAGTAGCGTGGAGAAATGGCGGCGCTGGTGAAAGGAAAAGGAGAGGCGCCAGCGAAGCACAAAAATGGAATCCGGGAGCGAGACGGACCTAATGGTGGTGGTCGCGTCATAGGCGGAGGTCCGGTCTTCTGTGCGCGCGCGCAAAATAGTGTCGGATGAATAGTAGCACCGATGAGCCGGGGTGTTTGAGGAAAAGGAAGGAGCACCTGCGAGGCGTTGCGAGGTGAAGCCAACGATGTAGGCGATGTCGTCGGGAATCAACGACGCACCGAAACGCACGATAGAATGTGGTTAGGCCGTTTGCGGAAAATTTTTCTTTGGTGGTGAGATTGAAGGCGAATTCTAAGGACATGTAGAGGAAGCCGAGGGGCACGCGGCGATATAGTCGGCTCGGGAAATGAGTGACCGAGAGAGAGAACAGAGGAGAGATATGTTAGAAATGCCTGTTCACTTTCTTTCTTTACTACTACGAAACAAGCAAAAAAAAAAAATGGCTATGCTGCCATCTCAGAGCCGAACAAGATCGAGAAGAAGCCTAAAGAAGAAGAAACTCAAAGTAAGGTCTAGATATTAGAGCACTGTTGCTTGCCATGCAACGCGAATAGGAAGCAGGCTTTGGCAAAAGCACAGCCATGCTTGCATGGAGGTAGGAGTTAGATGGATGGATGCTTGAGTTGGGTGCGCCGGTTTGGGATGGGAGCAGAATGGAGAAGGCGACAAGGGAAGGATTCGGTGGGGAAGAATGAGCTCACGACCTCTTTGAAGAAGAGAGCGCCATGGTTTCTACAACTTGGAGAGAGTGCAAGGGATCAAAGAAGGGATGGCATGCCCTTATATAGCTGGAATCGAGCCGCAACGCAGTAGGCAAAGGGTTCTGAGCGTCGGTTCGGTTGAAAACTGTTGGAAATTAATCTTGACTTAGTATTTGCATTTAGTTGTATGGAAGGAGTAGTGGATGTGTGGGCACGTGTGGATCTGGTCTGCATGCGCAATTAGTTTGTTGAGTAGTTAGTTTTGCATGCACTGGACGTGGGAGTGCATGGCGCCGAGTGTGTGATTTATGTATATTTAAGACCATGTATTGAGTCTTTAGTTCATTAGTGGAGAGAACAATGTAGTTCAGTAAATGGCAGTGGGTGTGTGTCCACAAGTATGTGTTGTCTGTGTTTGAGTGGGCTCTCGTGCTTCAAATGAAATGTAATTAAAGGCTTTGAATGAGAAGAAATGAGAGAAGAGAGAAAACGCCATTAATGGTTTGAAGCTCAACTGTTAATTTGCAAGACAAAGTAAGAGGAAAGGGAGAGGAAAAAGGAAGGGTAGCGGTGGAGTGGGACGGGGTGGCTGCTTGCATGCATGATATAATCGGAGTTGGCGACCTGGTGGTTCGGCCATGGAAGACAGTGGTGGCCACCATGCCTTCGGTTAGAGAAAGAACACGCAGGAAATGAAGTCCACGGGAGGAAGAAGATGAATGGAGAAGAGAGAATTAAATAGGTATGAATAGATGAGTGGGAGTTATATAGTCAAATGAAGCCAAAAGTTCTCACGTTGGCTGCATGGAAAGCTTTGGAGTTAAGGAGGTTTGCATGAAGCACAAATGAGATGGGTGACCTTTCGGCGCCCGGTTGGGAAAATTAATAAATATTTTTTTCTCGAAATTACTGTTCATCAGTTACTATTCAAAGTGAATGCGGACCAGTCCGATCAGAATTTTTATTTTTATTATTTTTTTATTTTCGAAATAAGAATTAAGCATTAAATCAAATATTTTTGGAACATAGCAAATAGAGTCCAAAAATTCTAGAAAATTTCACAAAATTCCTAGAATTATTTTGGACTTAATAAAAATAATTCCAACTTAAATGGTAATAGTTTTTGCACATAATTTATTTTGGCTTTAAAATATTTAGGAAAAAGTTTTTAAAATTCGGAAAATTCATAAATTAAATAAAATTTTATTTTTCAACCTTAACTCAAATAAACTTCAAAAACTTTAATAGATTTTACTTTTGACTTTTAAAACTTCAGAAATAAAGAAATCAAACTCTTTCAAATTTGAAAATCCAATAAAATAATAACTTTATTCACTTTTATTTTAGTAATGTAACTTTGAAACATTACGAGATAATATTGTGGATGATTGACTGGAATAGAAGTAAAGTTTTTTTATGAGATTTGTACTATTATCTTAATTGTACTTTGCTGAGTCCTGTACTCACACTTGTTGTTTCTTTACTTATTTTAGGTACCCCTTGTGAAAATGTCATGCATGGGAAAGGCTAGAATCTTCAGACGCACTCTTCACTTTAATAAACACCAGTCTTAATAAATTAGCAATTTAAGTTGAATTGGAGAAACTTAGAACATAATATTTTAGTTTTATGTCCACCCTTCGAGGTGTTAATGATTAATTGTAATAAGAGTCAAATGGACTCTATGGTAATCTTTTTGATTGTTATCTTTAAGTCTATTACTGTTTTATCATACTTAGATTTCTGTGAGATGCTTATTTATCTTCTCAAATGCTAAAATTTACAATCAAGATTCTGTAGAATTCTGGAGGAAAGTCTTATATTATTATTTTGTTTTGTTTTCTTTAGTAACATTCCAGGCTCATGAGGGCTGGGGTGATACACTATGGAAAGGTTGGAGCGAGTATTGAGGCATAAGATGTTGGTACACATCAAGGTGTTTGTGGTCACATCAAACCGAGAGAGAGGCAACTTGGGAGTTGGAGTCTCGCATGCGCGAGAAATATCTGGAGTTGTTCACGTCAGGTACGTATTAATGGTTATTTAATTTCAATAGTAGTTGTTCTTCGAGTAGAACGGCGAGTAGAATTAAGGGTCACATTCTGTTTTAGGGGGTAGAATGTAATACCCTGAAAATAACCCTCTTGAGGGCCTGTACATAATTAACTAGAAGGGGATACGTGAAAATAGAATGTTTTGGAAATTTAGGGAGGAATTGTTTTTCTAGACCGGGTCGTGCGGGAGAAGTTGGTTTGTACCGGGGTAAAAGGGGCTGTGGGGGAGAGGAGGATCCAAAACCCAAAAACTAGAAAACCCTAGCCGCGTGGTCCTTTTTTCTCCCTACGCCGTTGCCTATCGCCCGTGCCAGTCGTCGCTGCTACGATGCTAGCAATTGCCTGCCCGCGTCGTTCCCTATCGCTCGGTGAGCGTGTCCTGCCATGTGCATGAGTGCTCGGGACGCCCTGCCCGTGTTGCTCTCTTGCAGCGCGTGGAAGCCATCGCCCGATCGCCAAGCGCCAGCCCGCGCGTCTTGCCCGCATGATCGCTTGCCCGCGCGGTGGCTGCTGCCCTCCTACTGCTTGTTGCCTTGCATGCGTGTGTTGTCTGTATGCATGCCCGCAATGCTATTTGCATAAGGACGCCGCTGCTAGTTAGTTGCTTTGCATGTTGTGCAATGCATACGCACATGCCTTTGCTGCATGCATCTACGTTCCCATGAGTGCTACTGAGGGAAAGATAAACCAAGAAAGAAAGGAAGAGGAAGGAAGGAAGAGAATGAAAGGAAGAGGAAGGGAGGACGAGAGGGGGAATCTAGTGGGAAATTCAGTGATCCTCGTCGCGGTCTCTGGGGTATTGATTTATTTTTCTATCTATTTTTTTAATTTAATTAGGGATTAAAGAATTGAGATTAGAGAGGGTATTAGCAATTTCTAGTCAAGGGATCGAATATTAGATTGGGTCAGTTTGAAGTTTTGTTGTACTATTATTTCAGGTACCACAAGGGCGTAATTTGAGGATGTCATCTACTAGATAATTGCAGAGAATTTTGGTAGATTTCCGTAGATTATTTAATCACATCCATCAGATGATTAATTTTTGAGATACGAATTTTGTAAGTATGTTGTCTAGAGAGTTGTCGTCTTTCAGTAGCATCTTGGTAAATTATAGGTTAAAATTAGTAAATAGACTAATTAGTGTTTTCACTCTACATGAAAAGTTTAGATAACTGTCTAAGGATTCTAGACAGTCTAAGAATACGAATTTTGGTTGGGTAGAACAGAAGTTAAGAAAATAGTTATCCTGTTGTCCAAAAGATGAAAGAATTGTCTTCGGGCAAAGAAACAGAGTAGAAAACGGTAGAATCAAAGCTTTATCATAACTAGTAAAATGTAGGTTGTTTCATGAGGATTCCATAAAGTCTTGGTTGGTTGAATTTGGAGTTCAGATGAATAAGTTAGAGACGTTTTACTACTGGGATAGTGGGTAGGGTGTCCGATAGTTTCGGGTTAAAAAGTGTTGGTTTGGCGTAGGCGTGTGTTGATGGTTAGAGTAAAGTGTAGGTGTTGTGATGTATAATTTTGAGTTGTGTTTTGGATTATTTGTCTAGGGAGTGTGGTCTCGTGTGCATTGCTACCGTTTCGCTCTCCAGCATCACAAGGATAAGAGGTATGTACATGGTAGAGTGGTGAACAATGGGTTGTTCACCATTGTCATTGATATTACTTATCATGTTATTTATTATGCTTTTGTTAAGCTTATTCATATACATAGTGTTGATGACATTGTGGACATCATGAGGATATGCTCATGATCTTAAGTGATGGTATAATTGGCAATTTGGTTGAAGGTTTGTTGGAATTCCTGTTTTTCAGAAAGTTTCAATAAAGTGTTAGGATAATCGGTAGTACCAGCTTTGTAGCCGCGGTAATACCGCAGTGCGGTACGACCGTTTAAGTGGAGCGGTGCTACCAGAGGTTTTTGATCAGGTCGGTTGAGTTTTTCTGGTAACGGTAGTACCGGCTTGAAAGTCACGGTACTACCGTGTTAAGGTATGACCGCAGGAGTAGAGCGGAACTACCACAAGCCTCTTTGACCGTGGGATTCCTTGAGTCGTTCGATTGAAATCAGACGGTCTAGATTGCGATGAACGGTCGGACCGTCCGAACGTGACAGGGCTTAAGAGGCGTCCGATTGAAATCTAATGGCGCAGAACGTGTGGGACTTTCAGACCGCCCCACAGTGCTAGATCTTGACGGCTGTGACCTTGTAGGACCGGAAAGGTGCCTAGGGGGGGTGAATAGGAACTCACCTAATTTTCACCTCGTTCAGATTCAACACTAGATTCACCCCAATAGCTATGAGAGCTATGAGGATCAACAGTAGAAGACTTGTGTTGAACATGAACCAAAAACCCCAAAGAAAAGAATCAAAAAGACCAAACTGTAATCTGGTAATTGGTTAGACTGCTAACAAAAATTTGGTTAGACCGACGGGCGGTTTGACCGGCGTTAGGAAATCGGTCTGACCGGCCCTGACCAGAAACAGTGCAGACTGCCCAAAACCAAAACAAAAATCGGTCTAACTTTTGATCTACACGGCCAAACTTGACCAAAATTAGAACACACCTTCCTAAAGATATTAGGAACCTATTCCAAGCAATGAATGAGTATATCCACGTCAAAGTTTCAACCTTTTTCTATTTGAGCGAAGAAGGGTTCAAAAGCGATCAAAAATGAAAACTTGATCCAACACTTGCTCGTGGGAGATTGATGATCTAGATGATCTTAGATAAGTTCCCACATGTGACAGCAAGGTAGAAGAGGGCACGAAACCAACCAAAAAAATACTAGATCAAAGAAACCTCCAAAATCTCAAATATAGAGCAAGAACGCAAAAGAGACTCATCTTTGGGAATCATCCATAGATCGATCTGAGGTTGAGAGAGTTTACAGCCACTCCATCCATGGAGGACAAAGCTCAATCCATGAGCACACAACTCAACTCATCTCCATAAAGCCTTAAGCCTCTCCTCTTTCTCTAATACCCTAACACCAAACTAGGGTTTACAAATGAAGTCCTTGGAGGCTGTTTGATAGCAGCCACCCCTATTTATATGGAGGCCTAGCTTCTAGAGAGTTAACCCTAATAGGCTCCTGTTAAGGCCCAACACAAACGGGTCACACACGCACGCATTTTAAAGCGCCGTCTTCAACTCTCTTGACCTAATCCGCTTCACCACGCTCCGTCTTACACCGTGGGTTGGCAAAAGGTCACCAAGGTGGTATTTGGTAAAATTACCAAAATACCCCTTCTCGATCTTTTCCGAAGACCGAGTCCGAACTACGCGAAGCACTCCCATGCTTCGCCACGTGTAGGTTGATCCAACGGCTCTCATCGTGTTGGCAAGTCTCTCCCATCCGGTTCCCACCAGACCACCATGCCACTTGCACCGACCCCCGCACCGCTTGATCAAAAAGTAGCACCGAACTGCCCGTTCGGTCATCCTTGTCCATTCTGCGCCACGCTTGAATCCATTGACCTCACTCGGCATTCTTGATCGTTCTGGACCTCAGCTCTCCAAGCTTAGTCCCGATCCTTCTCGCCGTTGACCGTCGTTGACCTCCAAGCAACCTGCACACCAATAGACAAGCAAATCGAATCTGGGAACAAGTTCTTCACAACTTGACCCACGTTAGTGAAAACATGCAACATGCTACACATATGCACTAAAGTCCATTCCCTTAAGCTAACCCAACAAGCATCGCCAAACAACTCGACGAATCAAGTCAAAATCGGTCAGACCACCGTTCTGGCCGGTCTGACCGCCCCTGGGACTTAACCAGAAAATCCCTCGAGACATGGCCGGTCTGACTGCTAATGACCTGACAGAACTGAAACTCTACCAAAAATGCGAGATTAGACAAACCACAAATGCCATTGCCAATTGTATCATCATCCTACGATCATGCACATATCCCCATGATATCCACAAACCTACAGTTCGAACAGCCCAGTAAATCTGGAGCGTCCACCTGTCATTGGGTTCCTTCTGAAGGTTTTGAGCGATTTCGCGAAGCGGTAGTACCGCAAGGTAAAGGCGGTAGTACCGCACTTAGGTATGACCGCTTTGTTTGCGGTATGGAAATTTCAGAAGCGATGATTTTGGGAATTCTTCGATGCGACCCTTGATCTTGATCGAGCGGTACTTAGTGATCGGTAGTACCGGGAATGACTTGGCGGTAGTACCGCATTTACACTGAATGTTGATTCTTTCAGAGAATTGATTTTAGAATAGGTCATATCCTTGTTTATCTTTGCATATGTGTTGCATATTGCATGTTTTGAGCTAACGTGGGTCAAGTTGTCAGAACTTGTTCCCGGAGATGATTTCTTGGTCTATTGCTGTGCAGGTGGCTTGCAGGTCAACGACGGTAAACGACGAGATGGATCGGGACTAAGCTTGGAGAGCTGAGGTCCAGAATGATCATGGGTGCCGGGTGAGGTCAAGTGACTCAAAACATGGCGCAGAATGAACGATGATGATCGAACGGACAGTTTGATACAACTGGTTGGATCAAGCGGCGCGGGGGTCGGTGCAAGTGACTTGGAGGTTCCGATGGGATCCGGACGAGAGAGACTTGCCGACATGATGAGAGTCGTTGATCAACCTACACGTGGCAAAGCAGGCAATTGCTTCGACAGGATTGGACTCAGTCCATGGAGAAGTATCGAGAAGGGGTATTTTGGTCATTTCACCAAATACCGCCTTGGAGACCTCTGGCTAAACCGCGGCACATGGAAAAGCGGATTAGGTCATGAAGACGTGAAGACGGCGCTTTGAGATGCGTGCGTGTGTTAACTCATTTGTTTGTTAGGGTTTAATGGGTGCCTAAGTGGAATATTCCTAGATGCTTAGCCTCCACTATATAAGGGCTGTGTGCTGTTTCTAGCAGCTCTGAGCGTTTCATGGAGAGTATCCTTAGGGTTTTGGAGAGGGAAAGGAAAGCTAGGTTTCTAGGGATTGATTGACTAAGTGTTGCTCATGTATTGAGTTGTGTCCTCCAAGATGGAGTGGCTGTAAACCTCAAATCTTTAATCACCAATCAATCCATGCAAGTTCTTAAAGATGAGTCCTCTTCGTTCGTTTATCTGTTCTTGCATCCTGTTTTGATGTTTTTGGTGTTTTTGATGATCCACTGCTTTTCTCTGAAATCCATCTATTGATCTTGCTTGCTGTGACTTGTGGGAGACCATCTAAGGTCATCTAGATCATCCATAGCCCACGAGCAAGCCTAGGATCAGATTTGGGTATTTGACCTGTTTTTGAACCGTTCTTCATCAAATCTGAAAAATGTCAAAACTTTGTCGTGGATCTATTGAGTAGATGATTGGAATAGGTTTCTGATATCCTCTGTAGGATATGTTTCAAGTTTGGTAGAGTTTTGTTGGATAAATCGCAAGTTGATCAATCTTTTGGTTGTGTATCTCTGTGGTCGGCAAGAACACCATGTTAACCAGTCATACCGCACCATGACCGCAATGTGGTAGTACCGTGATCATAATAGTGGTAGTACCGATTTCGGTATCTCCTTAGCAGGGATTCTGTTTAAGTTGCTGCGCTTTGAAAGTTTGCAAAAATTGTTGGGGCTCCTATTCAACCCCCCTTCTAGTCGCCTTTTCGGTCCTACAAGTGGTATCAAAGCTCGGTTAGCTCTTCTCATAGATCTTAACCGGTCTTTGGAGCCATGGCGACTGACAAGTATTCAACCAAACCACCTGTTTTTGATGGAGTTAATTTTGCTTACTAGAAGGCATGCATGCATGCCTACATCGAGTCTCAAGGGCACGCTATTTGGCTTAAGGTCAAAAATCTATATGCCGTGCCAGCCAATGACGATGTGGTCACTCCAGATGTTGAGGCAAATAGCAAAGCTCAAAATTTTCTGATCCAAGGCCTTAGTCGATCTGAGTTTGAGCGTGTTGCTCATTTGAGGTCTGCTCATGAGATCTGGAGGACTCTCTGTGACTACCACGAGGGCTCCCCTGCGATCAAGGAAGTGAGACAGAACCAGCTCAAGAAAGAATACTCAAAGATCGAGCAATGGCCTAGTGAGTCTTTAGATGAGCAGTGGGGGAGGTTCTCAAAGATCCTTCATGATTTACGTGCTGTTGATCTTGTATTCACTGAATCTGAAAACGCACGTCAGCTTTTGGGTGCTCTTGATGTGAAGGTCTGGGGGATGAAGATCACGTCCATCAATGACAACACTGTCATGAGTGAGCTTACCATGGATAAGCTCTACTCGAGGTTGAAGATACATGAGATTGACTTCATCTTGCGTCTCCCCAAGACAGAGTCGATGGCTTTAGTGGTCGACCCATCTAAGGGTAGTTCTTCTGATTCATTGGATTTTGGCTCATCTGGTTTTTCCTTGTCCGCTTTGCATTCTTTGAGTGATGAGCAGCTAGAGAAGCTACCTGAGGAGACCTAGCCCTTCTATCTACAAAATTCTCAAGAGTCTACAACAAGGTGAGGAACAGAAGGAGAGGTGGCCCTATCACTTGCTTTGAGTGTGGTGAGCCAAACCACATTTGCTCCAAGTGCCCCAAGCTGAAGTGCAAGGTGGAGAAGGACTCTCAGAGGCGTCCTCAAGCTAAGGATGTGAAAGCCAAGAAGCCCAACTATCGCAAGTTCGTCAGCCGGGTCCTTGCCGCTCTTGAGAGTGTTGATATGAGCGATGAGGACTTGGGGATGGAGGACGACGACGATGATTCTCATGGCAAGAAGAAGGCCCAGGATTTCACTAGCATGTGCTTCATGGCCAAGGACTTGCACGACGTCGAATCCTCCAACGACGACGACCCTTTCAGCGATCCCGATGAGGTATGTCCCTCACTTGCTGATATGAAACGTGCTTTGGTCGTTGCTAAACAAAAATTGAAGAAGCAAGCTAAAATGATTAAGAGACAGGACACCATGGTTGATAACTTGAACCTAGAAGTTGTTAGGCTCAAATCCATTAATCCTGTTGACATTTGTGATGCTTGCTCTAGCTTGAATAATGAATTGACCAATTTGAAATCTGCTCATTCCTCTGTTGCGAATCAACTAAAAGATGCTCTTGATGAATTAGAATCCCTCAAGTCTAGTCCTGGTTGCATGAATGCCATTGCTTTAGATGTGACTGCTGTAGATGCTATCCCTTTGCCTTGCTCAAATTGTGCTTTTCTTGAATTAAAATTGGATAGCACTACAAAAGAATTGATGAAATTTGATGCTAGTCACACTTGCTCTCATTGTGAGAATAATAAGATAAAAATGAAAGAAATAACTAAAATGGTCCTACACTCTAAATCTGCATCATGTGAAAATTGTCTTAAGCTCAAAATTGAAAATGAAGCTCTAAACAAGACACTAGAAGAGAAAGCTAAAATTGAAAAATCTATGTCCATGATTCCTTCCAAGAAAGTAGTTGACTCTACTTCTTGTGCATTTTGCATTGAAGTTGGACAAAATTTAGATGAGATACAAGAGGCGTTTAGTGTTAAATTCAAGGAGCAAGTGGATAAGATTAAGAATACTTCTTGTGTGTCATGTGATTCTTTGAAAGTTGAGCTAGCTCTTCTTAAGAAGAGATATAATAAGGTAATCGATTCAAATAAGTGTGCATCATGTAAGGATCTAGCCAAAGAGAATGATTACCTCAAAAAGACTCTTGAGAGATTTTCTAGTGGGAAGAAGAACCTCAACTTGATCCTCGACAAATCTAAGGTGAGTGTGAAGAATAGTGGCCTAGCTTTTAATTCCCTAGAGCATTCCAAGAACCACCCACCTAAGATTACGAGAGTTGTTAAGAGTGGCATGTTTGAGGTAGAACCCCCTGAGCCAGCTAAGATTGTCTTTAGATCTGCAGGTTTTGCCCAAACTCTTTCTAGCAAGACAGGTGCTTCTACTTCAACAGGTCAGACCCCTCAAAAGGTCAAGTACCATTGCACCTTCTGCAAGAAGGAAGACCACATTGTTCAGTTCTGCTTCCGTAGAGCCAAGATTGAGAGGAAGGAGAGGATGAGTGCTTCCAGAACCATTAGAGGAGTTCCTTGACCTGCTGTAGTCTCTAGAGCCAAGCAGCTTGTCTTTCCTGCTAGACATAGGCCTAGGTTCGTAGAGGACTTCTTTGACTCCTTTGGTGGCTCTAGGCAGCGTTCTGGTTTAGGGTATCGTAAGGAGATACCACGCGTAGCATCTAGACAGGGGGAGTACCGACCTTTTGGTAGGTCGATTCGGAGAGGTCTAGGTGTTTCTCGTGTGCATTCTCATGATTTTACTCCTAACCGTTTTATTGCTGCTTCTACTATTGTTCCCAAGCATCATGTGACTCAGTACTGGATTCCCAAGTCTTTCATTACTAACCCCAATACTGAGGCACAGATGTTTCCTATTTGTGCTCTGTAGGTCCGTCGTGCGAGGAAGGAGGACATATGGCTTGTTGACTCCGGGTGTTCTCGACATATGACTGGAGATTCTAGATGGTTCTCCTCCCTCACACGTGCATCCGGCAATAAATTGATCACATTTGGGGATGCTTCTATTGGGACCGTGACAGCCAAGAGCACAGTGCGTGTCAACAACAAGTTCATGCTTAAGGACGTCGCTTTGGTAAGTAAGCTGAGGTATAATCTGCTATCTGTTTCTCAGCTTCTTGATGAGGGTCTGGAGGTGAGGTTTAAGAGTGGTGAGTGTAGAGTTCTAGATTCCTCGGGTGAGCTTGTCTTTGAGATCTCTAGGTTTGAGAGAATCTTTTGTGCTGATTTCAGTATCTCTTCTGCTTCTAGCCCTAAGTGTCTAGTGGCTTCTGACTCCCATGATCTAGTGTTGTGGCATTGTAGGCTTGGTCATATAGGCTTCGACCACTTGACTAGAGTCAGTAGCAAGGATTTGGTTAGAGGTTTGCCTAGGCTGAAGGCTGTTAGAGATTTAGTGTGCACACCCTGTAGACATAGTAAGATGGTTTCTGCTTCTCATCCACCTCTTACTTTAGTGATGACTGATGGACCTAGTCAGCTCTTGCACTTATACACAGTTGATCCTTCTAGAGTCCGGTGTGCAGGTGGGAAATGGTATGTGTTTGTGATTATGGATGATTTCTCCAGGTATTCATGGGTTTATTTTCTGGTTTCTAAGGACGAGGCTTTTGGCTATTTTAGAGAATTGGTCCTTAGACTAGCTGTTGACCTTCCTGGAGCTTTGAGAGCCATTAGGAGTGACAATGGGTCAGAATTCAAGAACTCTTCCTTTTCTGCCTTCTGCATTGATAGGGGAATTGAGCACCAGTTCTCTTCTCCTAGAGTTCCCCAGCAGAATGGTGTTGTAGAGAGGAAGAATAGGACTCTTATAGAGATGGCCAGGACCATGCTAGATGAGCATTCCACACCTAGGAGGTTTTGGGCTGAGGCGATATCTACTACTTGTTATATCTCTAATAGGGTGTTCTTGAGATCTGTTATTGGTAAGACTTCATTTGAGCTCAGATTTGGTCATAAGCCCAAAGTCTCTCATTTCAAGATTTTTGGTTGCAAGTGCTTTATTCTTAAACATGGCAACCTTGATAAATTTGAATCAAGATGTTCTGATGGCATCTTTCTTGGATATCCTGCTCATTCTCGAGGCTATCGTGTTTTTAATTTTGACACTAACAAAATTGTTGAGACTTGCGAAGTCACTTTTGATGAGGCTAGTCCTAGTACTAGACCCGATGATGCAGGTACATAGGTTTCTAAGAGCATCTTCGTCGATGACGACTCTGAGGATGAGGACCAAATCCATCCACAAGCCCCTTCTGAGATGGTTGGAGAGCATGCTTCTACTACTCCAGCTTCAGCTGAGCAGCCTCCTCCTATCTTCACCGACGACCTAAGTGGCTTTGCTCCTACCTCCACAGCCCATGAGGTAGAGGCCACTTCTACACCAGGAGCTCCTCTTCACATTCAGCGAGAGCATCCACTTGAGCAGATCATTGGGGATCTCTATGAGCGAGTCACTCGCTCCAGGTTTATTTCTCCTGATTCTCATGCACATTATGCTTTTGTCGCTTCTTTTGAACCCCGAGATGTCACCCATGCTTTATCTGATGCTTCTTGGGTCAATGCCATGCATGAAGAGCTTGAAAATTTTGAAAGAAATCAAGTTTGGACCTTAGTTGAACCTCCATCCAATCACAATGTAATTGGAACAAAATGGGATGGGTTGGTAGTTCGCAATAAGGCTAGGCTTGTAGCTCAAGGTTATTCCCAAGTAGAAGGCTTAGCCTTTGAAGAGACCTTTGCTCTTGTAGCTAGATTAGAAGCCATTTGCATTTTGCTAGCATTTGCGGCATCCAAGGGCTTCAAGCTATTTCAAATGGATGTTAAAAGTGCTTTCCTGAATGGTTTCATAGAAGAAGAGGTCTTTGTCAAGCAATCTCCTGGTTTTAAAAATCCCAAGTTCCCAAACCATGTTTTTAAACTCTCCAAAGCCTTATATGGACTGAAGCAAGCCCCTAGAGCTTGGTATGATATGCTTAAGAGTTTTCTGCTTAAAAATGATTTCAAAATGGGAATGGTAGATAAAACCTTGTTCACTCTCAAGCATGGCAGTGACTTTCTGTTGGTTCAGATTTATGTGGATGACATTATATTCGGTGGTTCCTTTTATGCTTTGGTGTCTAGATTTTCAGATTCTATGAGCAAGGAGTTCGAGATGAGCATGATGGACGAATTAACCTTCTTCCTTGGTCTTCAAGTCAAGCAACTGAAAGAAGGCACCTTCATTCATCAAAGTAAGTACACAAAGGACCTTCTTCGACGCTTCGATATGGGAAGCAGTAGGCCAATGTCTACTCCCATTGCTACATCCACCGTACTGAACCTTGATGAGGATGGAGAGCCGGTGGACCAGAAGGAGTACTGCAGCATGATTGGCTCCCTCCTCTACCTCACGGCGTCGAGTTCGGACATACAATTCGCTGTGTGTTTGTGCGCTCGATTTCAGGCTTCCCCTCGTGCCTCTCATCATCAAGCAGTGCGTCGCATTTTTAGGTACCTTCAGGACACTCTTGACTTTGGACTTTGGTATTCTTCTGCTTCTGCTCTCTCTATTCGGGCTTTTTCTTATGCTGATTTTGCGGGGTGTAGAGTGGATAGGAAGAGTACTTCTGGCACTTGTCATTTCTTAGGCACATCTCTTATCTCTTGGTAATCTAGGAAACAGTCCTCTGTTGCACAGTCCACCGCCGAGACCGAGTATGTAGCTGCAGCCAGTAGTTGCTCTCAGGTTCTCTGGATCTTATCTACTCTGCGGGACTATGGGTTGTCTTTGGGGAGTGTTCCTCTTTTCCGCGACAACACTTCTGCCATTAACATTGCCAAAAACCCCGTGCAACACTCTAGGACCAAGCACATTGACGTTAGATATCATTTTCTTAGAGGCCATGTTGAGAAGGGTGATGTTGTGCTTCACTTTGTTGAGTCTGAGCAGCAGGTTGCGGATATTTTCACTAAAGCTCTTGATTCTTCTCGTTTTGCTTTCTTGTGAGGAGAGTTGGGGGGTTATTTTCCTCTTGTCCTAGCTTGAGAGGGAGTTTGCTCTTTTGCATTCATTGTACCATAATGCATTTTAAAATTCAACAACTTGCATTGTAATATAAACTTGTGAAGCTTTTATTATTATCCTTGTATGACATGCTTTCATGCTTTTTACCCTGCCATCTATTGTGCTAGTTTGCTGGAATTCTTTTATGGCTTTTCATGTTTAGCTTAGCTTTTGCCATGCTAGCTTTATTATCTGTGAGAAAATTGAATCAAAACATGACTTGTTGGATCTTGTGACTAGTTTTGCCATAGTGATCCTCTCATGATTCATGCCATGTTATATAGGCTAAATTGAGTCTTGAACTTATTTTGAGTTGTAACTTGAGCTATGATAATTCTTAAGTCAAGCAAATAAAAAATGAGTTTTTTTGTGCGAAAAAATTGATCTCACCAATTCTTTCTCACGAGATGGCTTGCCATTGCACTAGGCATGAACTCAGGGGGAGTTTTGGATGACCTAGACCACTCTTTTAAGCTTCTTGCTTGAGATGGTCATGGCAAGGCTTGAGATCTCGCGCATTTCTAAGAGAACAAAATTGTCAATTGGTTGAAGCTTAGGAGGCAGTTGTGGATGGCTCCTAGTCTAGGACTTGCTTTACTAAGATAAAACCAATCATTTTCAGCAAAGTGCTTAAAGTGCTAAATTCTAAATGCTTGAACAAATTGATTCAAAATTGAACTCATAATGCTCAACTTGACTCATTTTCTAGTTTCTAGGCTCCATTTCGCTTATAGACATGGCTTGATACATTTTTGGATACCTTTAGTGAAACTATGATCTTAAGCACCTTGTCATGCTATCATTTCATTTAATCTCAGATTATTGCTATTTTGGCCTTAGCCTTGCTGTACATGTTTTGCCATGATAGAACATAGCTTCTTCACATAATATGGCTTGGTGTAATATTTGTACAGTCCTCATGGATAATCTTCATGGCTCTTTTTGCTCAAATTTAAAACAAAAAAAAACTGAAAAACTGAAAAATTAAAGATTGCAGCCATTCCATGTCATTCTTGCTCTATTCTCCTTCTTGCACATTGATGACTTCATTGTCAAAGGGGGAGAAAAATTGGATAAAAATGCTATTTTGGAGTCTCTGTGCAGCTTCTGAAAATTTTTAGTGTTTAGGTCATGTTGAAAACTTGCTCTTTCCTTTGGACCTAAGGTGAGATTTTTGTCTCGTTTCTGGAATTTGAAGCTCTCTTTGCTTCTTCTACCTTTTCTCACTTGCTAAAGCTATTCTGAAGCCAACTTGGTCATTTCCTTGCATTCACTTGCTTTTAGGACCAAGTTGTGCCTTTGTGCGAAAAACTGATTTCTTTTTCTTTCAAACCTCAAAACATTCATTTTTGGGAAATTGCCAATATGTTCATCAAGGGGGAGATTGTGGACATGATGAGGATATGCTCATGATCTTAAGTGATGTTAC
The DNA here is from genome assembly GCA_036346405.1 of Phyllostachys edulis. Taxonomy (NCBI): domain Eukaryota; kingdom Viridiplantae; phylum Streptophyta; class Magnoliopsida; order Poales; family Poaceae; genus Phyllostachys; species Phyllostachys edulis. The sequence continues at coordinate 38,194,780 of CM070566.1, forward strand.
AATTGGCAATTTGGTTGAAGGTTTGTTGGAATTCCTATTTTTCGGAAAGTTTCAGCAAAGTGTTAGGATAATCGGTAGTACCGGCTTTGTAGCCGCGATAATACCGTAGTGCGGTACGACCGTTCAAGTAGAGCGGTGCTACCGGAGGTTTTCGGTCAGGTCGGTTGAGTTTTTACGTAGCGGTAGTACGGTGAAAATCCGCAGTACTACGCGTTAAATATGACCGCAGGAGTAGAGCGAAACTACCGCAGGCCTCTTTGACCATGGGATTCCTTGAGTCGTTCGATTGAAATCGGACGGTCTAGATTGCGATGAACGTTTGGACCGTCTGAACGTGACAGGGCTTGAGAGGCGTCCGATTGAAATCTAACGGCGCAGAACGTGTGGGACTTTCAGACCGCTCCACAGTGCCAGATCTTGACTGCTGTGACCTGCGGTCCGAACAGCCTAGTAAATCTAGAGCGTCCACGTGTCATTGGGTTCCTTCCGAAGGTTTTGACCAATTTCGCGAAGCAGTAGTACCGCAAGGTAAAGGCGGTAGTACCACACTTAGGTATGACCGCTTTGTTTGCGGTATGGAAATTCCAGAAGCGATGATTTTGGGAATTCTTCGAGTGGTACGACCACAGTACTGAGAGCGGTACTACCGTGATGCGGTAGTATCGGGAATGACTTGGCGGTAGTACCGCATTTGCACTGAATGTTGATTCTTTCAGAGAATTGATTTTAGGATAGGTCATATCCATGTTTATCTTTGCATATGTGTTGCATATTGCATGTTTTGAGCTAACGTGGGTCAAGTTGTGAGAACTTGTTCCCGGAGACGATTTCTTGGTCTATTGCTGTGCGGGTGGCTTGCAGGTCAACGACGGTCAACTACGAGATGGATCGGGACTAAGCTTGAAGAGCTGAGGTCCAAAACAATCATGGGTGTCGGGTGAGGTCAGGTGACTCAAATCATGGCGCAGAATGGACGAGGATGATCGAACGGGCAGTTCGATACAGCTGGTTGGATCAAGCCGCGCGGCGGTCGGTGCAAGTGACTTGGAGGTTCCGGTGGGATCCGGACGGGAGAGACTTGCCGACATGATGAGAGCCGTTGATCAACCTACACGTGGCGAAGCAGGCGATTGCTTCGATAGGATTGGACTCGTTCCATGGAGAAGGATCGAGAAGGGGTATTTTGGTCATTTCACCAAATATCGCCTTGGAGACCTCTAGCTAAACCGCGGCGTGTGGAAAAGCGGATTAGGTCATGAAGACGTGAAGACGGCGCTTTGAGATGCGTGCGTGTGTTAACTCATTTGTGTGTTAGGGTTTAATGGGTACCCTAAGTGGAATATTCCTAGATGTATAGCCTCCACTATATAAGGTTTGTGTGCTGTTTCCAGCGTCTTTGAGCGTTTCATGGAGACTATCCTTAGGGTTTTGGAGAGGGAGAGGAAAGCTAGGTTTCTAGGGATTGATTGACTAAGTGTTGCTCATGTATTGAGTTGTGTCCTCCAAGATGGAGTGGCTGTAAACCTCAAATCTTCAATCACCAATCAATCCATGCATGTTCTTAAAGATGAGTCCTCTTCGTTCGTTTATCTGTTCTTGCATCCTGTTTTGATGTTTTTGGTGTTTTTGGTGTTTTTGATGATGCCACTGCTTTTCTCTGAAATCCATCTATTGATCTTGCTTGCTGTGACTTGTGGGAGACCATCTAAGGTCATCTAGGTCATCCATAGCCCACGAGCAAGCCTAGGATCAGATTTGGGTATTTGACCTGTTTTTGAACCGTTCTTCATCAAATCTGAAAAAGGTCAAAACTTTGTCATGGATCTGTTGAGTAGATGATTGGAATAGGTTTCTGATATCCTCTGTAGGATATGTTTCAAGTTTGGTAGAGTTTGGTTGGATAAATCGCAAGTTGATCAATCTTTTGGTTCTGTATCTCTGCTGTCGGCAAGAACACCAGGTTAATCGGTCATACCGCACCATGAACAGCGGTAGTACCACAATGCGGTAGTACCACGATCATAATAGCGGTACTACCGATTTCGGTATCTCCTTAGCAGAGATTCTGTTTAAGTTGCTGCGCTTTGAAAGTTTGCAAAAATTGTTGGGGCTCCTATTCAACCCCCCTTCTAGTCGCCTTTTCGGTCCTACAGACATTGAGTTAATGTGATTATGATACAGAGATAATGAGAATGAGATATTAAGTTAATGAGACGAGCTGTGTAAATGATTAATTATGATGTTGCATCATTTATATTCATCATAATAACAGTGCACGAGCCAGATCGGTGAGAAAGTCATGTAAATATTCTGGTGAGGTCGGTGAGAAAGATACATGACTAGTCCTGAGTGCTCTAGATAAAATCCTACTTTGGTGGGGACTTCACGGGAGTAAAGGATAGAGTGTTTCATCGATGGGTGAACACTCCGCTATACCGGTATCAGTTGATGAGATGCATATGAGCATGAGCATGATAGTGCACACGCATATATAAGTAAATTGTGCAAATTTACCTAGATGGAATATGACTTGTTTTTTTTAGTATGATAATGGAATTAAATAGATAGATAATGATGATAGCCTTGATTATAGTTGATCAACTGTTGTTTATGGCTTTATTATGTATTTGCTGAGTCTTGAACTCGTTCTTGCTCTTGTTGTTTTTAGGTGACCATTGATGACGTTTCACTCGGGAAGGGCTAGCGCACTTGGAATCACAACCTATGCTCATTTATTTGATTCATTGGACATGAGACATGAGAAACTTTTATTTTAGCATGATGATTTATATTTAGGACATGATGGTATGGAATAACCTTAGATGATAAGTTGGAGTTGATTATTCATTCAATAGACTTAATCGACTGGTTTGCGTTAATCTTGGTTTATTACCTTGCTATGTTACTAGAAATAAATTATTTATGATTATCATATCATTATGCTTGTGTTATTGTGACCGTTGAAAGGGTTCTATCGTTGATATGCTTGTTGTAATTATAGGTTAATTGATGTTGAAATTGTCAGGGTAGTTTAGTGGCATTCCAGGCTCAGTGTTGGGCTGGGGTGTTACAACACCTGAGGCTCCCTTTTATAGGGGCCGAGCGGCACCAGGTGGTGAGATAGGGTGGAGCGGTTGGTGGCGGCGATTGCGGCTTCGGCCGAACCAGGCATGGCGAACTGGGGATAAGGGGTGGCGATAAGGCGGCGGGATAAGGATAGGACGATGCGCATGCGTACGCGAGAAAATCGGGCCAAATGGAGTAGCTTCAAGAAGCTTTGTGTGGCAAAAATGGCAGACGGCCAAAGAAGAAGACGGGAGGAAGGAGAAGGGTGGGGGTGAGGTTGGCGGGTGGGACCCGATGGCAGAGAGAGAGGGGAAGGGGGCGGGGTGGGCTGGCGAGTTGGGCCGCGCTGGTAGGCTAGGAAAGAGAGGGAATGGGCCGGACTGTGGGTTTCGGCCCAAAACGAAAATGAAGATTTTAGTGATTTTTGATTTTCAGAAAATGAAACAAAACAAATAGGCTTTTGTAAAAAAGCAAAAAGAGTTCAAAAATTCTAGAAAAATTCAAAAAAATTTCCTTGAATTAATTTGAACTTAGTAAATTTAATTCCAACTTCAAGTTGGCTTTTAATTTTCCACAAAAATTATTTTTTATTTCTAGAAAATAGGAAAAACCTTTTTTTAAACTCTAGAAAATTCAAGAAATTAATTACATTTTCCTTTTTAACTTTAAACCCAAAAAAAAACCCAGAAAAAAAAATTTCTTTTTCACTTTTAAAATTTAGGAAATTCATGAAAAGCAATAAAACTCTTAAAATTTTCAGACAAACCGATAAAATAATAACTTTATTGATTTTTATTTTGGCAACATAACTTTGGAAAGTTTGCAAAAAAATTAGGACCACAGCGAGGTCCGGCGAGGGCATCATCGGAGAGAGGATCAAACGGGGATCACAGGGCTCACCTCGGTGGAGCTAGGGTATGAAAAAATTGCCGGTGGTGAGGGATTTGATGGCGGTGCAGAGCAGGTCGATGATGGCGCGGTTCTCTAGTGGCTCTCCAGTGATGGCGAGGCACACACTGGGTAGAGTGCGGTGCAACGATGTCTATGGTGAGGACAAAGTTGGTGGGGCGTCGTTGACGGCAGCGGAAAACCTTAGAGAAAGAGCTTCGGCCGACGAGATACAAACACGAATTGTGTCGATTCTAGGAGAGGAGAGCGGGAATGATCCAGGGGAAAGAGGTGAGGCGAGAATGGGGCACATGAGGCTCCCTTTTCTAGGGGTCGAGGGGCAATGGGCGGTGAGATAGGGTGGAGAGATTGGTGACGGCGGTTGTTGCTTCGGGCGAACCGGGCGTGGAGAAGAGGGGATCAAGGGCGGCGATAAGGCGGTGGGACAAGGATAGGATGATGTGCACATGTACACGAGAAAATCAAGCCGAACGGAGCAGCTACAAGAATCTTTTTGTGGCGAAAATGGCATATGGCCGGGGAAGAAGACGGGAGGAAGGAGAAGGGTGGGGGTGAGGCTGGCAGGTGGGACCCGATGGCAGAGAGAGAGAGAGAGGAAGGGGCCAGGATGGGCTGGCGAGTTAGGCCGCGTGGGCGGGGCGGGAAAGAGAGGGAATGGGGTGGACCAATGGGCTTCGGCCCAAAACGAAAAAGAAGATTGTTAATGATTTTCGATTTTCAAAAAATGAAACAAATCGAATAGGCTTTTAGAAAATAGCAAAAAGAGTTCAAAAATTCTAGAAAACTTCATAGAAATTCCTAGAATTAATTTAAACTTAATAAAATTAATTCCAACTTAAAGTTGGCTTTTAATTTTGCCTAGAAATTATTTTAATTTCTAAAAAGGAAAAACCTTTTTAAACTCCAGAAAATTCAAAATTAATTACATTTTCCTTTTAACTTTAAATCCAATAAAAACCAAGAATAAAAGAATAAATTTTATTTTTGAATTTTAAAATTTGGGAAATTTAGGAAAAGCAATAAAAGCGCTTTCAAATTTTTAGAGAAACCGATAAAATAATAACTTTATTGATTTTTATTTCGGTAACATAACTTTGGGATGTTACAAACTACTCCCCTTAAAAGAAATCTCATCCTCGAGATTTGAAGAGGCTAAAAAGAAAACTAGGAATACCAGGTCTTCAACTGGAATTGTCGTCGTCCGCATCCTGCTCCTTATTTGATGGGGTCTGAGTTGTGATGTTGTAGAAACATCCTTTTCTAGAATTCTGCAGCTTCCTGTTTGTTTGCATGGTGTTGAATTTTGGAACTTCATAGTTGGTTGGATTCGTTGTCTGCTGCTTCTTTTGACATTTACTCGCAAAATGTCCAACCTCATGGCAGTTGAAGCACGTGATTCCTGCAACATAGGATGAGTCCTTCTGTGGTTGGTCACCCTCAGATGTGTTGGAAGACTCTAAGTTGTCTGGATTGTTCATTGCAGGTGTTTCAGTTGAAGTTGTTGGCTGGAATCAAACTTGATGTGATGAAGTTCCTCTAGCTTTTGGGAAACTTTCAGGGTTGAACTTCTATGCCGCCATTCTTCTCTTGCAGTTCTCCATCTCTTGGTATTTGCCTTCTTGACGAATCGCCTTGTTAACTAGCTGCTAGAAATCAGAATAATCCTAGGAGATTAGTTGAATAGACAGATCATCATTGAGTCCTTCAAGGAATATTTCCTCCTTGTCTTCATCGTTTGCAACATCTTCTGGTGCGTAGCATGCTAGTTGATTGAATTTATGCAGGTACTCATTTACTGAGCGATTGCCTTGGCGTAGTGAGTGAAACTCCTTCTTCTTGAGGGTCATAGTGACTGTAGGAATGTGAGCACATCGGAAAGCTCGCACAAACTCAGCCCAAGTGATGGACTGGTCGTCATCGTTAGCTAGGCTTTAGTTGTCCCACCATTCGGATGTTGGTCCTGAGAGCTGATCAGAGGCGAACAGCACCCTCTCATGGTCGGTGCACTGGGTAATGTCTAGCTTCTTACCAAATTCCCGAAGCTAATCATCTACATCCATAGGCTCGGTGCTGCTTGAAAAAGTTGGTGGACTCATGCTCATGAATTCTGACATGCTGGTCCTTTAAGGTGGTGGAGGTGGAGGTGGAGGTGGAGCTTGGAAAGTTATAGCTTGTCGGGATTTATTGTTATTGATAGGCTGAGAAAGTAGTTCGATCAGATGGTTTTGATTGACCATCATCTATTGCCATTTGGATCCATTGGTTGCTGGCGGTGGTGGAATTGGGGCACTTCCATCATCGTTGGCGTTGGTTCCGCTTTCAGAGCGACAAGTGTTCACCATTTGCTAGTTACTCCAAAGGATTAGGAAAGGATACAAAGGCTAGGGAAGAGACAAAAAAGAAGAACTAAGGGGATAGAGCGAAACAACACTCCCAAACAAAAGAACCAACTCAAAAGCCTTTCAGAAAAAATTAATAACTTTATACAACGCTCTACTAGATATAGACTCTTTAATTTGGTGAAGCCACTCAATACACAGAATGAGTCTTGGCAACTTAGACTACATGGCTTGGCTGACATCACAATGCTTACGGTCTTTGATGAATCATGCATGACGATACTCACTTGATAGCTTCATGTCTTATGGTCTTGAACATAATGGTAAGAAATGTATTGACAATCCATATAAATTTTCATGGGAAAGAGGATCCATTTAACATTATAAAATAGTGAAGGTAGAATTATGTAAGAAAGATTTGCTATGAGCAAGATAAAGATAGATATATGACCAAAGATGAGAAGAGAACAATTTATTTTTCTTATTATGTAAAATAAGTTTTCTTGTTTTTCAACTAACGGCTATTCTAACTAGGTCACGACCTATAGTCGATATGGCTCTGATACAACTCTTGTCGAATCCAGGAACGAAAGATCTCAGATTCTCTATGTTTCATACACTAGTCCAGGAACAGCTAGTGTACACAGTCAAACAAAAACAATAGCAAATTCATATCACGTATTTATTGAATAATAATAAGAGATTATTACAAGAAAGGCTTACAAGCCAACAATAAAAAAACATAGCAGAAGACGATGAAGAAGTAGTAGAGTCCAGCTGATCCGCCATAGGCAATCGACTGGGGGAGCGGCATAGTCGTCACGATCCACACCGGTAGCCAAGTCCTTCTCCTCTAAAATTTGTTTGCATTTAGCAAGGGTGGGCACAAACAACCATGCTCCGCAAGTTATACCCAATAACAAATATAATGCATGTAGGTTAATGTCAAGGAAGGTTCATATGGTTATTTTGCATAAAGCGACATTTTCAAGTTTTAAATACCATTACTAAGTTTCAAGGCAATTTTAATCCATAGTTAAAATCAAACTTTTATTTTGATTCATCAATCTCAAGTGTAGAATAAACCTCCATACACAAATGGTGAAGGTCTAACTCTCTTACACCAAGTTTTTTGCCCAAATTTCTCACATGGAATAAACATCCACGAAAACATTTTTGTTAAAATATTTTCAAAACAAAACCATAGTCTAATCTGCGAAAGACTTTGCTCAGCATGTCCATGACTGTGGACATGGCTATTCAAATAGATTGACACTCTGCAGAGGTTGCACAACTTTACCCACAAGAGATAATCATCTTATAATGTCCGTTTGACACACTTCCGAAGGTGTGCGACTAAGTGATTATCACAAGGCATTTACAATACGCCATCCCAAAGTAGTTATGCCCACTAAGGTTTTGCTACCGTAGGCTTCGCACCAAACGATAGCCCCATCTTGCGCCATGTGAGTATTAACAATAATTCTTCACGACACCCACACAACCGGATGGCATAACCACATTGAAACATTGCAATATAGTTAACCAGGTCTGTCCCATACCAGACTCATGGTAGTACGGAATGGCTTTACAATCCGCAGCTCACAGACCAGTCCTTAATTGACTGGGCGACTTCCAAAACAATTCCTAAGCCTCAACCATTCACTGCATTGAGCCCGTGCATAAACCTGCACCCACGAACTATCCGTTTCGCCTAAGTTTTTGATTTTATTTTATTTTCCAAAATCATTTGCAAACTTTCAAGGCACACCAATGCTATGGATAGAATTTAAACCACATTTGATTTTTGGCTGAAATTTCCGAAATTTAATAATTTTGGGTCTAAGCATGACTAAACACAAGTTTTGCCAAAATGTTCTAGTTCATACTATTGCATAATCTAGATTTTTATCTAAGGTGTCAAGGTATGTTTAGTTCAATGTTGAAATTGGCAGTACAAAGGAATTAGGAATATCTATAAATTTAAAACAGGATTTTAAATTACATTGAATAGGAATAAGCATGCAGTAGTTCTTTAAAACAGAATTTAAATAATTTAAAATAATAGGATCAAGCATGATCAAAGATGTAACTTGCCTTGCTCAATTAGTTGTTCTCAAATGGTGTCGAAATCTGACTCTTCGAAGTCGTCGAAATCTATATGCAAAAATAAGCCAAATTCAAACAAAATTCAAATGAACTCCAAATTAAATAATTTTGGTTTAGATAGCTAGATATTGATTTTAGATGAATTTAGAAGTTTGAATCATCAGAATCGAAGCTCGAACGAAGGAGAATGTGCTCTCGGAAGATTGAAAATCACATGAAATGATGAAAATTAGAATTTCTGAATTTAAGGAATTATTTTTCTAAAGAAAAAGACTTTATTGCGTCATCATGATGTCAGTGAGGGGATTTTAGGTTTTTCGGCCGAATTATTTTCCTATAGGAAATTGAAATGGGTCTATGACAGGTGGGCCAAGGGCCATGGACCTGATCCACGAAAACAAGCTTGGTCCACGGTAGACCGGCTCATGAAATAGTAGCGGGTGCTGGCGCAAGTGCTGACATAGGCTGCCACGTAGGCAGGGCTACTGAGGTGTTGCACACGTAGCCATGACGTGGCTGCGAGGTGGTGGTGCCACGTCAGCACAGCACCGGCAGCGGCTCAGTTGTAGAGCTCGCCAGTGCTACGAGCCACGGCGAGGTCCGGCGAGGGCTTCATCGGAGAGAGGATGAGACGGGGATCACAGGGCTCACCTCGGTGGAGCTAGGGCACTAAGAAATTGCTGGTGGTGAGGGATTTGGTGGCGGTGCAGAGCGGGTCGATGACGACGTGGTTCTCAAGTGGCTCTCTAACAATGGCGAGGCGCGCACCGGGTAGTGCGTGGCGCGGCGATGTCTATGGTGAGGATGAAGTTGGCGGGCATCGTTGACGGCGGTGGAAAACCTTGGCAAAGGAGCTACGGCCAACGAGATACAAACGCGAATTATGGCGATTATAGGAGAGGAGAGTGGGAATGATCCAGGGGAAAGAGGTAAGGGGAGAATAGGGCACCTGAGGCTCCCTTTTATAGGGGCCGAGGGGCACCGGCGGTGAGATAGGGTGGAGAGATTGGTGGCGGCAGTTGCGGCTTTGAGTGAACCAGGCCTGAAGAAGAGGGGATAAGGGGCGCGATAAGGTGACGGGATAAGGATAGGACGATGTGCACGCATATGAGGGAAAATCAGGCCGAACGGAGCAGCTTCGAGAAGCTTTGCTTGGCGAAAATGGTGGATGGCCGGAGAAGAAGACGGGAGGAAGGAGAAGGGTTGGGGTGAGGCTGGCATCCACAATAAAACATGGCTATTCCGATTACAAGTAAATCAATCATCATGAAGGATGAGCACAATCTTAAAATAGAAATAGTAACAAGTCCACTTTAAATTAAGTATATGTGTTATTTTTATTTGTCATAAGTAATCCTGAGTGATGTGCACCAAAGATCTACCCCTTTCCATGCATGTCGCTTCCTCAAGAAGTACTTAAAGAAAACATCAACAACAAACATGAGTCCACGACTTAGCAAAGTACAACAGTGCAATAGACAAAACATCTTAAACAAGTATTGAATATAACAAAATCCTCATATAACCATCAGCAATGGATTCATAAATGAATCTCTTCTATTTTCATGTGATGTAGATGACAAGAATGCAACTTTCTTCCTTCTTTGCAATTACCGGTAATACGGAGTAGTGCATCCGTCGATGCACACTCAAGCCTCTGCCTTCTGGCACAGGGACCTCAAGCCCACACTCCACAAGTGTGGGGACCTCTCGTCCATCCATTACATGAAGGGGACCTCAAAAGAATCAATTCTTGGCTACCACATAGACCAAGACTCAAAGATGAATGCCATGATGCAAATGAACATAATATTTTTAATCAATCATGAGCGAATAACATTCAGCGGCAGAATTATAAATAAAATTCCATACAATTAAACCATAGCAATTTTTATGAATTTATCACTGCATATACTATACACTACTTGCACTTGCCTTAACTACGTGATGAGTGACAATGAGCAGAGGAGTCTAAACCCGGTTTCTCACCACCACCTGGCATTCAAAAACCATACTAAGAATGCCATTCAATTGAACACAACATAGCAATAAATTTTTTAAAAAAACACATCTGCTCCTATTCGCAACCCGAAACTGATACCATTCCTTCCCAAATACCATTCTATCCAAAACAGAACAATCGCCTTAGAAAAATCATAAATTTTAATTTGTAGCTCCAAAAATTATGAACTCAGGCTTTCTAGAATCTACACTCATATACCCACAAATTCTCAGGTGATCAAAAGTTCATATTATTTCATCTAGTCCCATGTTTTTGTCACCGAAGATAGATCTGCCCTCTTCGGTAATATCAATTTAGAAATCCCATAACTTTTAATTTCTGCATCCAAAAACAATGATCTAAGTCATTCTGTAATCTATAGAGAATTATATTACACAATAAATTTATTATAATTTTTCTATTGTGCAACCAAATTCGCTAACATAACACTTTTCTCGACTGTCCCCAACAGAAAGACAGAACTACATTGTACGATCCAAAATTCTATAACTCCCGTTATACTTGTCCAAAAAATATGATCTTGGGCTATCTGGAATCATTATAAAGTTAATTATCTAAGTCATGCAGACCATAAGTCCAAATTCATCCATTTTCGAATTTTAATTTGCACAACTACGTTTGCTGTAAGAAACCTAGGAACTGAACCGACACTTGGATCGTAAAAATCATAACTAATTATCTACTCTTCCAAATAATAGGAACCAAGATTCCAGAAAGATATTGAGTTTATCTACCTATCTCTAGGAGGAACAAAACTCTTATTTCGCATTGAACTAATTCAAATCTACAAATCAGTCAGAACTGCAGATTACCGATGCACTAACGGCAGGAAACCAAAATGATATCGGACAACAATTCGCTATTGGGGAAACGAAATTACCCTAGAATACCCCGCTGTATCCCACTAAAGTCCCCGTGAGAATCCCCTTTTTCCCCTTTCTTCTCCCTCTTCCACTTCTCCTTAGTCAGCAGCACCCAAAAGGGCCCTTCCCCTTTCTCTGTAGTGTTTTTCAGCATGCCTAAAACATAACCTCTCCTCGGGTGTTTCTCTGTTGTGTTTCAAAAACATGATTTCAAAAATTTTCTTGGCAGCCGTTAATTAATCATTAAGCAACCCTGAACTTTCGCACTGATTAGTAGTAGTTCTATTATCACCGAATACCATCACAAAACTGTCTTGCCCTCAAGTAGGCTGGATTATGCACGAGTTATGGTCATGGAATCGTCAATCTGCTCCTGGAGACGGCCGGTTCGCTGTATGTATGCCCGTATGGGCATGCTAGGACGCCAGCCAAAGTCAAAAAAATTCTCTCCTTCAATCGAGGTCGGCATATTGGCTGACTGATGCAGTCTCTTTTGGTGTCCTTTAGGGCATGTACAATGGTACAGATAACTGCTGTCTATAACAACTCTCTATGTCATCTGTAGACAGCACTAAAGATAGCTCATACAACAAATTATGGTGATACAGTCGGCTACAAGATTGCAGACAACACAAAATCTTTTAATGCTTTTTGTCGGGACCCAAAATATGCAATTCTGGACCCTCTGTGTATAATGCACTAGTCCAGGATCACGCTAGTGCACACAGTGTCAACACAGGTGAATATCGATCCACACAAGCGATTAATAACATAAACGAGTAATTTGATAACAAATACGGGTTTTGACCTTATGGTCGAGTTTACATTTATTAAGCCACGCAGGGCTAGCAAGAAATAAAATAGCAGCGGAATGAAGAAACTTCAGCGGAATCCCATCAATTCACCATAGGCAACTGACTGGGATCAAGACCCTACGATCAAGCACCTTCGATGAACTCCTCCTCGAAAGCAGGCGAAGACTCCTCCTCTTCTGTTGCATGTTTTACAACAAGCATGAGTACACACCGTACTCGCAAGTCATACCATAGAAATGCAATTATGGATGCAGGCTTATTCCAAAGGAATGGCTTCTGTGGTCCTTTTGTAGAAATGCAGCATTTGCAATTTAAACACAAGTAATAGATTGAAAGCATAATTCAAAACAAATAGACAATAATAATTTAACACTTTTATATCACAAGGACACATAGCCTAAACAAGTTATTCACATAGCCATATGACTTAGGTCACACAGCTCCCTTCCCAAAGTTTTCATGACCGCGGACGCGGCTATTCAAATAGATTGTTTAACACTCTGTAGAGTTTGTACACTTTACCCACAAGATACAATTAGTGTAGCTAGCACTAGCTATAACAAAACAGTTCAGAAACTTCATCTTAACATTGACACTCCCAGTGTGCTTACAAACTGTCAAACAACCCCACATAGGAACTCAGTCCAACACACACCGTTGGACAGGGACACGGCGAACCGCCCCGTGATGTGACTACCTAGTAGCACACCTCTACCCACGCCCACAGCCTAACCTACAACCTGAGTAATCAATGTCAAGACTCCATAACTTACTATGTTAGGCCCGTCCCATACCAGGCATGTGGTTGTACGAGAGGCTCCGTTCAATGGTGCACAAAGTTAAGTCCTTTATTGACCAAGGCAAGACTTCTAAGTTGCTACATATCCCTACGCACACAGGTTATTAAGCCCACGCACATAGCTCCACCAAAAGTAGCACACAGTATCCACCACTTGCCCCAGTCTAAATCCTTTCCCACCCTATTGGTTAAGTGCAACATATGCCATCAACGGGTAATAGCACATAGAGCACACATAGTTTCTATCACATAGTTCCATAGTCACTTAGTCATGTTTATATTTGCAACTACATGAGATGGTGACTCGTAGCATGGCTAAGCAATCTAATCGTGTCTAACCAACCCACGTTGGTAATACAATAGCACCAACTAAATAAACCAAACTAGGGTGACAAAAGACTATGGCATACAATTAGACAAGGAGGTCATAACAAATTGGATATTAACTAATCCCAAAAGCATTGAAATAAATAATTAAAGTAAATGCAATAATTTAAATCAATATAACTTTTGAAAACTGGGTTCAATATGATCAAAAGTATAACTTGCCTTGGAAAAGGTCTTGGTATTGATCTTGGTCTTGAGATGCTCCTTGCTCTTCAAAGCCTCCCGAGGTATCAACGTCTACTCGCAAACGAAACAAACAAACAAAACAAAATAAATGAAAATAGAGGCAAAACAAACTCCAAAAATTAAATAAAAATCTCGGATAGATAGATCTTGAATTTAGATGAATTTAGAAATTTTAATGGGCTCAATCGGAGTTCGGATGCAAAAGATATGGGCTTCGGAAGTTTGAAATCTAAAGAAAACCCTAATTATGGATTATCCCGAATTATTCTTTTACAGAAAATCGGAATAATGACGTCGGCTGACGTCAGCGAAGAGATTTTCCAGAAATAAAAGAAATAAGAAGAAATTCTGACATGGGGGGCCCACATGTCGGTGAGACGGTTCATGTGAACTGGGTGCACATCGGATTGGATCTGGGGTGGTGTGGTTGGGTGGCACGCTTGCGCACGTGGCGCTGACGAGACCGCCACGGGGGCGACACGCAAGCATGAAGGGTGACACGATGCTGAGGTGGCAAGGACACGAGGGCTCGACGGCAGCCACGCTCCGGCGCACACGGATCTGAAGGACGGTGGCTCTCCAGTGACAGCGAAGACGCGCATCCGAATGAGAAGGACCTAGCGAACATGATGACGCGATCCACTCTCGTCGGAGATGACCACAGCTGTGGCGGAGGCAAGAAAAGCGGCGGAGCGGTGTGGCTCAACGCGGCAACGGCGAAACAGGGCTTCCCCAGCGAAGTTAGTGCACGCATCACATAGGCCGTGACGCGACGGACTCGAAGCTGGGCTCGATGACGACTAGGGCTCACCGACAATGGCGCAAGACAGCGGAGAAGGTCTCGGCGGTGCGGAGCTCCCTCGGCTCAATTCGGCATGAAGGGAACCAAATCTGTGGCGGCGCTCTAGGGTTTTGAGGGAGGGTGGCGGTGCGAAGGTTGTGACGCAAGGGCGTCTTTAAATAGCCACGAGATGGAAGGATTCCAAGACGGAGACAGCGGCGCTCGCGTTCGGGAAGGACATGGACTCCCGAGTGCATGTTGAAGACGATGCGCACGTGGCGAAGGCGGCCCCACGCACAGCGACGCAAGAGAGGAGGAAGGAGCGGCGTGCGGCGGGTCCACCGGACAACGAGCGGACGTGGGGCCTGGTGTCACGAGACCAGGAGCGACTTCATGTCAAGGGCAGGCGGAGAGGCTGGCTAGGAGTGGGCCGCGCGTGGGAAGGAAAAAGACTGGGCTTGGGAAGATTCGGCCCGAGGGGAAAATCTGAGATTTTAATACTTTTTCTTTTTTAGAAATTTCCAGAAATTCAAATAAGCAATAGAAAATAGCAAATGAACTTGAAAAAATTCCAGAAAAATCTAGAAAATATATCCAAGCCCAAAGAACCCAAATAAAATAGTTTTGACCATTGTTCATGTTGACTTTAATCATATTAAATTATTTTGATGTACAAAGTCCATATTAAGCTTTTGAATTAAAATCAAATAAAACCCAAATGGTGAATTTTCTCCTACTAACTTTTTAAAAGATTTTTAAAGCACAGAAAATTGGGATGTTTCAAACCTCCCCCCCTTAAAGGAATCTCGTCCCCGAGATTCAGGCTAGCTAGAGAAGAGGCTGGGGAACTCGGCTTTCAGCTCGTCTTCACGCTCCCACGTGGCTTCATCTTCGGAGTGGTTGCTCCACTGAACCTTACAAAAATGAACGTTCTTGCTTCTGGTATGGCGCTCTACGACGTCCAAAATCTTGATTGGCTGCTCCTTGTAGGTGAGGTCTTCTTTCAATTCGATTGACTCCAACGGGGCCTGTTCTTCTGGCACACGAAGACTCTTCTTCAACTGAGAGATATGAAAGACATCATGTACTCCTGCTAATGACTGTGGCAGCTCCAATTGATAGGCTACTTCTCCACGACGAGCCAATATCTTGAACGGACCAACATATCTAGGGGCAAGCTTTCCTTTGGCATTAAATCTTTTCACAACTCTGAGGGGAATAACTCGAAGGTAAACAAAATCCTCTGGCTCAAAGCTGAGATCATGACGACGATTATCAGCATAACTCTTCTGCCTCGACTAAGCTATCTTTAATCTTTCTCGGATCATAGCCACTTGTTCTTCTGCTTCTTGGATAATGTCTGGTCCAAAAACCAAACGTTCGGCCGTTTTTGACCAATTCAAAGGGGTTCTGCAGGCACGACCATATAAAGCTTCAAATGGTGATATTTGCAAACTGGCCTGATAACTGTTGTTGTACGAAAATTCTGCATACGGCAAACTTTTATCCCAACGGATAGCATTGGCTAGAGCACAAGCTCTCAACATATCCTCCAATATTTGATTAACTCTTTCAGTCCGTCCATCTGTCTGGGGATGGTATGCAGTGCTGAAATTCAGATGAGTCCCTAAGGCTTCATGCAGACTCTGCCAAAAACGGGAGGTGAACTGGAATCCTCGATCTAACACTATCTTTGTAGGACCGGAAAGGCGACTAGAGGGGGGTGAATAAACGCTTTCTCTATTTTTCACCTTGATCGACCTCAATACTACTTTCACTCCAATAGCTATAAAAGCTATGAAGATCAGTATATAGTCAACAAGCCATATGTCCTCCTTCCTCGCACGACGGACCTACAAAGCACGAATAGGAAACATCTGTGCCTCAGTACTGGGGTTAGTGATAAAAGACTTGGGAATCCAGTACTGAGTCACACGATGCTTGGGCAAAGCAGTAGAAGCAGTAGTAAAATGGTTAGGAGCAAAATCATAAGAATGCACACAAGAACCACCTAGACCTCTCCGAATCGACCTACCAAAAGGTCGGTACTCCCCCTGTCTAGATGCTACCTGTGGTCTCTCCTCACAAAATCCTAAACCAGAACGCTGCTTAGAGTCACCAAAAGAGTCAAAGAAGTCCTCTACGAACCTAGGCCTATGTCTAGCAGGAAAAATAGGCTGCCTGGCTCTAGAGACTACATCAGGTGAAGGGACTCCTCTAATGGTTCTCAAGTTACTCATCCTCTCATTCCTCTCAATCTTGGCTCTACGGAAGCAGAACTCAACAATGTGGCCATTCTTCTTGCAGAAGGTGCAATGGTACTTAACCTTTTGAAGGGTCTGACCTAATGAAGTAGAAGCACCTATCTTGCTAGAAGTGGTTTGGGCAAAACCAGCTGATTTGAAGACTATCTTGGATGGCTTAGGGGATTCTACCTCAAACAGACCACTCTCAACAGCTCTAACAACCTTAGGTGGATGATTCTTGGAATGCTCTAGGGAATCAAATCCTAGGCCTCTATTATTCACACTCACCTTAGATTTGTCTAGAATCATGTTGAGGTTCTTCTTCCCACCAATAAATCTCTCAAGAGTCTCTTTAAGGTAGTCATTTTCTTTGGCTAGTTCATAACAAGAAGCACACTTATTTGACTTGCTAGCCCTATCACACTTTTCCTTATAATGAGCTACCTCGGCTTTCAAAGCCTCACAAGACACACAATAGTTATCTCTAATCCTATCCAATTGCTCTTTGAACTTAACTCTAAAAGCTTCTTGTATCTTATCTATATTATGCCCAATCTCAATGCAAAGATCACAAGAATTAGAGTCAACAACTTTCTTGGAAGCATTCATGGACATGGATTGTTCAATTTTAGCCTTTTCTTCTAGTGTCTTGTTTAAAGCATCATTCTCAAGTGTGAGTTTAACACAGTTTTCACATGAAGCAGTTTTAGAGTAAAGAATCATTTCAGACATCTCCTTCATTTCAATCTTATTTTTCTCACAATGAGAGCAGGTGTGACTAGCATCAAATTTCATCAATTCTTTTGTAGCACTATCCAATTTTAGTTCAAGTAAAGCACAATTTGAACAAGGCAAAGGGATAACATCTCAATAGTCACATCTAAAGCAATGGCATTCATGCAAGCGAGGACTAGACTTGAGGATTCTAGTTCATCAAGAGTATCTTTCAATTGATTCTAGCAGAGGAATGAGCAGATTTCAGGTTGATCAATTCATTTTGCAAGCTAGAGCAAGAGTCACAAATATCAACAGGACTAACAGATTTAAGCCTAACAACCTCTAAGTTCAGATCATCAATCATGTTGTCCTGTCTCTCAATCAATTTAGCTTGCTTCTTCAGTTTTTGTTCAGAAATGACCAATGCACGTTTCATGTCAGCAAGTGAGGGACATACCTCATCTGGATCGCTGAAAGGGTTGTCGTCGTTGGAGGAGTCGACGTTGTGGCTGTCCCTGGCCATGAAACACATGCTGGTAAAGTCCCGAGCCTTCTTCTTGCCATGGGTGTCATCCTCGTCGTCCTCCGTCTCCAAGTCCACATCGCTCATGTCAACAGTCTCTAGAGCGTCAAGGACCCGACTGACGAACTTGCGATAGTTGGTCTTCTTGGGTTTCACATCCTTAGCTTGAGGACACCTCCGAGTGTCCTTCACCTCCTTGCCCTTCAGCTTGGGGCACTTGAAGCGAATGTGGTTTGGCTCACCACACTCAAAGCAAGTGATCGGACCACCTCTCCTCCTGTTCCTCACCTTGTTGTAAACTCTCGAGAATTTGGTGGATAGGAGGGCTAAATCATCCTCAGGTAGCTTCTCAAGCTGCTCATCGCTCAAAGAGTGTAAAGCGGACAAAGAAAATCCAGATGAGCCAAAATCAAAGGAATCAGTCGAGCTACCCTTAGATGGGTCGACCACCAAAGCCATCGACTCTGTCTTTGGGAGACGCGAGATGAAATCAATCTCATGCGTCTTCAACCTGGAGTAAAGCTTATCCATGGTAAGCTCACTCATGATGATGTTGTCATTGATGGATGTGATCTTCATCCCCAGACCTTCACATCAAGAGCACCCAAAAGTGGCGTGCATTCTCGGACTCGATGAAAACAAGATCAACAGCGAAGATCATGAAGAATCTTGGAGAACCTCCCCATAGCTCATCTAAGGACTCACCGGTCTTTGCTCGATCTTTGAGTATTCTTTCTTAAAATGGTTACATCTCACTTCCTTGATCATGATCGAACCCTCGTGGTAGTCACAAAGGGTCCTCGGATCTCGTGAAGCGGACCTCAAATGAGCCACGCTCAAACTCAGATCGACTAAGACCTTGGATCGAAAGTTCGAGCTTTGCTATTAGCCTCAACATCCGGATTGATCACATCGTCATTGGTCGGCACGACATATGGATTTTTGACCTTAAGCCAAATAGCATGCCCTTGAGCCTCGATGTAGGCATGCATGCGTGCCTTCCAGTAAGCAAAATCAACTCCATCGAAAACAGGTGGTTTGGTCGAATACTTGTTAGTCGCCATGGTTCCAAAGACCGGTTAAGATCTATGAGAAGAACTAACCGTGCTCTGATACCAATTGTAGGACCGGAAAGGCGACTAGAGGGGGGGGTGAATAGACGCTTTCTCTATTTTTCACCTCGATCGACCTCAACACTACTTTCACTCCAATAGCTATAAAAGCTATGAAAATCTGTATACAGGCACAGCGGATCCTGTGTTGAGTCTGATCAAACCACGATGCAAAAGACCAAAAACAACTCACACCCGCATGCACAAAATGCAAAGCATCCTCTCACAGCAGAGCACAAGTAAACACCAAAGACTTACTAACTAGTAATAAACTAATGGCTAAAAACAAAAACTCGTGGACAAAATTGAATGCAACAAGATTCTGTATAATCTCTTTCTGGTCAAGCACAAACCAAACAAAGCACTAGACTCTTTACATAATAAAACAGCAACCGACTAGACCCTGCGATCACTTTCTGAGCAGCCACCGCCATGCTCTGATTTCTACACGCGCCAATCCATCAGAACACACAGCGATAAACAGATCCAAAATCATCCCACTGGGATCTGGTTTTTTTTATCTACATGGGACTACAAGCTGCCGCTGCATACGGGGGCACTGCCAGCCACCAGAGACTTCGGTTTCTGTGTAGATAGAAGGCGCCGCCGTCGGCTATTTTTTCTAGCAGCAGCAAGAAACCACGCACAGGATGTCCAACACAGACCAGACAGAGCGAGCCGAAGGCAAGGAAATAAAACGCAAAAGCAAAACGGTTGGATCATTTAAGGCAGCTACAATACCAATTAAAACCAAAAACGAAACTGCATTCAAAGCATTAAAATAACTTTGGGTCAAAGAGCTATCAGACCATCAAGCCGCCACCAAGCTCTCTTCTTTTCTCAAGGTGCGAGGCCGCCGCCTAGGGTCTGATTTCTGCCGGAGCAACAGGGTTCTACAAGAGCTACGCAATTTCTCTGGGGGCAGCAAGGCACCGGCACAGATGCGTTTTTGCGAGCTTCTTAGGGCACGAAAGGTGCTACTGGCCGCTGCCCAGAAGAATCCGGATTTCCGGGCGCAGAGTTGCACACACATATGTCCAACATCAAACTACACAGATCAAAGAGGCAGCCGATCAATAAACAAAACAAAACAGCAAAACCCCGATCTAAACACTATTGATCTTGATTTTCTTGGTTCTCTCAAGGGCGCCGCCACAGGGTCCTCTCTCCAGGGCAGCACAGGCCGCCGACCAGTGTTCCTTTTTGCTCTCACCCGCTCAGAACAAAGGTGCCGTCTAAGCCACTCATACTCCACAGAGCAGCGCCGCCACCGCCTATCTTTTTCTGGAGGACACCATTTTTTTCTTGGGGGACGCCGCCGCTCCTATCTTTTTCTACCAGCACAATTTTGGGGGACGCTGCCACTAGAAGCTTCTCTTTCTCCAGGGCAGCCCATCAAACCCTAAAAACCTTTCTTGAAGATTAAACCTAATGGGCTCCCTTAAGGCCCAACAATTACAGAACACATACGCACGCAATTTAAAGCGTCGTCTTCACTTCTCTTGACCTAATCCACTTCTTGATGCAACGTCTTGCGCCGCGGGTTGGCATTAGGTCACCAAAGCGGTATTTGGTAAAATTACCAAAATACCCCTTTCGATCTTTTCCGAAGACCGAGTCCAATCCTGTTGAAGCAATCGCCTGCTTCGCCATGTGTGGGTTGATCCAGCGGCTCTCATCGTGTCGGCAAGTCTCTCCCATCCGGTTCCCACCGGACCACCTTGGCACTTGCACCGACCCCCGCACCGCTTGATCAAACCAGTCGCACCGAACTGCCCATTCGGTCATCCTTGTCCATTCTGCGCCACGCTTGAGTCACTTGACCTCACCCGGCATCCATGATCGTTCTGGACCTCAGCTCTCCAAGCTTAGTCCCGATCCTCCTCGCCGTTGACCGTCATTGACACGCAAGCCACCACGACGACAATAGACAAGCAAACACGAATCCAGGAACAAGTTCTTCACAACTTGACCCACGTTAGTGAAAACATGCAACATGCAACACATATGCACTATAGCCTATGAACTCAATCTATCCCAAAGCCAAAATCCCAAAATGGCTAAAGATCGGCCTTTTAACTTTGACGAAAACGTGTGAAACTTCAAACCAAAAGCCACATTGCTAATTGTTTCATCATCCTAAGATCATGGGCATATCCCCATGATATCCAAAATCTTCTTAGGCACACCATGCAAACTAACAATCCTTGACATATATAACTCTGCAAGGCGATCTCCTGAATAAGTGGTTTTGACTGGCAAGAAATGAGCAACTTTGGTCAAGTGATCCACTATTACCCAAATCAAATCGTAACCCGATTAAGTTTTGGGTAAACTGGTAATGAAATCCATTCCGATTTCTTCCCACTTCCACTCTAGAATCTTCAAAGGTTGCAGCAGACCTGCTGGTCTCTGGTGCTCTGCTTTTACCTTCTGACATACGTCGCACAAGGCAACGTACTCTGCAACTTCTTGCTTCATATTTGGCCACCAAAATTTATTCTTAACATCCTGGTACATCTTAGTACTACTAGGGTGAATCGAATACTTTGAATCATGGGCTTCTTTCAAAATCAGCTGTCTCAAACCACCAATATCTGGTACGCAGATACGTCCGTCGATCCACAGCGTATCTTGATCATCTATGGTGAAGTCTTTGAACTTTCCTTCCGCCATCTTTTTTTTTATATAAGAAAACTCTGAATCCTTCGGTTGAGCTTCACGAATCTGCTTCTCCAAAGTAGACTGCACTTCTAAACTGGTTATAAACCCTTCCGACACAACCTCTAGCTTCAGCTTCTTAAATTTCTCTTGAAGTTCCGAACAAACCTCTTTTACTTCCACGGCATTGCAATAGCTCTTATGGTTTAAAGCGTCTACAACTACATTAGCTTTACCCAGGTGGTAATGGATTCCAAGGTTATAATCCTTTATCGACTCTTGCCTTCTTCGCTGTCTCATGTTCAAGTCCGACTGAGTGAAAATATACTTCAGACTCTTATGGTCTGTATATACCTCACAGCGGTTACCGATAAGGTAATGACGCTCCCAGTGTGCTTACAAACTGTCAAACAACCCCACATAGGAAGTCAGTCCAACACACACTGTTGGACACGGACACGGCGAACCGCCCCGTGATGTGACTACTTGGTAGCACACCTCTACCCACGCCCACAGCCTAACCTACAACCTGAGTAATCAATGTCAATCCTCCATAACTTACTATGTTAGGCCCGTCCCATACCAGGCATGTGGTTGTACGAGAGGCTCAGTTCAGTGGAACACAAAGTTAAGTCCTTAATTGACCAAGGCAAGACTTCTAAGTTGCTACATATCCCTACGCACACAGGTTATTAAGCCCACGCACATAGCTCCACCAAAAGTAGCACACAGTATCCACCACTTGCCCCAGTCTAAATCATTTCCCACCCTGTTGGTTAAGTGCAACATATGCCATCAACGGGTAATAGCATATAGAGCACACATAGTTTCTATCACATAGTTCCATAGTCACTTAGTCATGTATATATTTGCAACTACATGAGATGGAGACTCGTAGCATGGCTAAGCAATCTAATCGTGTATAACCAACCCACGTTGGTAATACAATAGCACCAACTAAATAAACCAAACTAGGGTGACAAAAGATTATGGCATACAATTAGACAAGGAGGTCATAACAAATTGCGTATTAACTAATCCCAAAAGCATTGAAATAAATAATTAAAGTAAATGCAATAATTTAAATCAATATAACTTTTGAAAACTGGGTTCAATATGATCAAAGGTATAACTTGCCTTGAAAATGTTCTTGGTATTGATCTTGGTCTTGAGATGCTCCTTGCTCTTCAAAACCTCCCGAGGTATCAACGTCTACTCGCAAACGAAACAAACAACCAAAACAAAATAAATAAAAACAGAGGCAAAACAAACTCCAAAAATTAAATAAAAATCTCAGATAGAGAGATCTTGAATTTAGATGAATTTAGAAATTTGAATGGGCTCAATCGGAGTTCGGATGCAAAAGATATGGGCTTGGGAAGTTTGAAATCTAAAGCAAACCCTAATTTTGTATTATCCCGAATTATTCTTTTACAGAAAATCGGAATAATGACGTCGGCTGACGTCAGCGAAGAGATTTTCCAGAAATAAAAGAAATAAGAGGAAATTCCGACATGGGGGGCCCACATGTCGGTGAGACGGTTCATGTGAACTGGGTGCACATCGGATTGGATTTGGGGTGGTGTGGTTGGGTGGCACGCTTGCGCGCGTGGCGCTGACGAGATCGCCACGGGGGCGACACGCAAGCATGAAGGGTGACACGGCGCTGAGGTGGCAAGGACACGGGGGCTCGACGGCGGCCACGCTCCGGCGCACACGGATCTGGAGGACGGCGGCTCTCCGGTGACAGCGAAGACGCGCATCCAAACGAGAAGGACCTAGCAAACATGATGACGCGATCCACTCTCGTCGGCGACAACCACAGCTGTGGGGGCGGCAAGAAAAGCGGCTGAGCGGTGTGGCTCAACGCGTCGACGGCGAACCAGGGCTTCCCCAGCGAAGTTAGCGCGCACATCACGTAGGCCGTGACGTGGCGGACTCGAAGCTGGGCTCGATGGCGACTAGGGCTCACCGACGATGGCGCAAGACGGCGGAGAAGGTCTCGGCGGTGCGGAGCTTCCTTGGCTCAATTCGGCACAAAGGGAACCAAATCGGCGGCGGCGCTCTAGGGTTTTGAGGGAGGGTGGCGGTGCGAAGGTTGTGACGCAGGGGCGGCTTTAAATAGTCACGAGATGGAAAGATTCCAAGACGGAGACGGCGGCGCTCGCGTTCGGGAAGGACATGGACTCCCAAGTCCATGTTGAAGACGATGCGCACGTGGCGAAGGCGGCCCCACGCACAACGATGCAAGAGAGGAGGAAGGAGCGATGTGCGGCGGGTCCACCGGACAGCGAGCGGAGGCGGGGCCACAGGTCAGTGAGACCAGGAGTGACTTCATGGCATGGTGCAGGCACGGAGGACTGGCTGGGAGTGGGCTGCAAGGAAGGAAAAAAGACTGGGCCGGGGAAGATTCGACCCGAGGGGAAAATCTGAGATTTTAATACCTTTTCTTTTTTAGAAATTTCCAGAAATTCAAATAAGCAATAGAAAATAGCAAATGAACTTGGAAAAATTCCAGAAAAATCTGGAAAATATATCCAAGCCCAAAGAACCCAAATAAAATAGTTTTGACCATTGTTCATGTTGACTTTAATCATATTAAATTATTTTGATGTACAAAGTCCATATTAAGCTTTTGAATTAAAATCAAATAAAACCCAAATGGTGAATTTTCTCCTACTAACTATTTAAAAGATTTTTAAAGCTAAGAAAATTGGGATGTTACACTTTTCTTGGTTCTGGTGCTACAGTCGGCTATAGAATTGTAGACAGCACATTTCTCTTTCATCCACATCAGCTTAAATCTTACGTGGCAGAGACTATATATAGCCGATGTAAGCCCACTGTACATGACCTTATGTTCTTATCGTGACGTATCTTGCTAGTCTTGCATGAGTAGGAGTTGAGTAGGACCTAACACATGGCCTCGTATGCAGAATCAGCTGTATACTAACATTTTAAGCGGATCAATTCCCAAATATGTGCGTTATTTGGGGTCATTTCCTTGAAACTTTTTATACTACTGTATGGACCTTTCTATAGAACATATATACAGTTTTATGCCAAAATCTCAGTAGCTACTTGCTAGAGCGCGCAGTGCCATTCATGTTAAGGATTTCATATGTGCAAATCTTTAGGAACATTTGCAAGACAGTGGAATCCATATCAAGGGGCAACGTCGGATCCATAGTCATCTAGTGGGTGCTTAGGCATGTGAAATTTCGAATTCGGAAGATATGTAACCCTTTTTTTGAAAAAAAACGAGACCTTAGAGGAGTGCCAGAAATTTTGTCGATAACACACGGTGCACATATTAATTCAGAAGGCCTGCTTGTACGCCATAGCTATTGGAAGATTTTGTAGGAGGAATTCTCGGTACCCATAGCGCACTTAGTCACTACTAGTAACTTCTACCCGAATCACTTCTTCACTTTAAGATAGTATTACTATTTGTGTAGTTAGCAGCGGTAAGGGTATCTCCAATAGTTAGAGATAGCCTTGTCTCTAACATATGCTATATCATTTTTAGAGAGTACAACATCTCCAATAGATAGTCTTTAACACACTCTCCAACATTTATATTTTATAATTTTTCTTTGAAACGGGCCTACATGTCAATTAGAGTAGATTAATGAATCATGTCTTGTTTCGCGTGCACGGCACTCTTTTCAGGAAGAGAAGACATCTGCTCTCTCTCTCCTCCCCCTCTCTCCTCCACATATGATTTTGTTGACGTGGCATAGCTAAGAGACGATAATAAATATACTATTGGAGATGCCCTAAGTGGTTAAAATTGGTGGCAGTAGGTAATACTCCATCTGTTTCGCTATATTTGTCCACATCCTACTATATGTATAGATCAAGGAGGTACTAAATCTAAAAAATATTTAATGAGCACTGACCATACATTTCCCTATTAATTGACACACAATCACTTACTCCCTCCGATTCAAAAAAACTAATTCGTTTTGGAATGTGTGCAGTTAAACTTAGGAAACATTGGCTCTCGATATATTTTTAAATATTTAGATTAGATACATGAAAATCATATGTGTAAATTCATCTCGAAAAATACTTTCATAATATTATAATTTTATGAGGTTTTACAAATATAATATAATAATAATTAGTAGTCAAAATTGTAGTTTGGAGACCGTGTCGATGTTCAAAACGACTTGTTTTTGTGAACCAGATGGAGTAACATCTTCCAAAGTATTTAAATAGAGGTAGAGAGAGACAAATTACAATAAGTACACTCTAGATTATCTGAATGGACAAATATATTGTAACGAATACTCTGAGGTCATAAGCACGTATAGCGAAACGAAGGGAGTAATAAGTAGGCAGAAGTTAACAGTCAAAGTTTATGTCGCAGCTTCCGTGTGCCTCTGCTCTGGTGCAATATATGCATCGCCATTGCATTCAAGTCGCCACCTTCTGGAGCTAGCAGGAGCACTCAACCCCAACTCATTGGAATGGATCGTGTCGCAGTGTACGTGACTACCAGAATCGTCTAATTTCCCAAGTGCTCACAAGTTTCCCGAGTGTTTTGAATAATACACTCGGGAACTTCCCGAGTGCCTCATGAAACACTCGGGGAGAGAAGAAAACACTCGGGAAATTAAAGTTTCCCGAATGTCCGATCGGACACTCGGGAAACTTTGACGGGAGCAACGGGGAAAAATGATTTCCCGAGTGTCGTTCATTCTGAGACACTCGGGAGCTAAAACAACAGATCGCGCCATTCCCCCCCCCGCTGCGTGCTTAACTCCGCTTCTCCCCAACCCCCCGCTGCTCTCTCCCCACCGGGCGCGCTCCTCCCATCCTCCGCCGCCTCCGCCGCCTGCACCGCCTCCGCCGCCTCCACCGCCTCCTCGACTCCACCTCCCCCGGCTCCCTCCTCCGCCCCGCCGTTGTAATATCCCGTTCTAATATAAAACAAATAAGTGACTAGTATTAGAATTAAATATAATTAGAAAGGGAAAATTCAGAATTTTGGAGGAATTTTAGAACTTGGGCCTTTGGCCCATAGCTCTTTGGGCCCATGTGGGGGGGAACTAAACCCTAGCACCTAAGTACTGTAGCACGGTGCTACTGTAGCACGCCCCTCCCCTCCGGTGCTTCTCCATTGTTGCCGGCCATAAGGAAGAGGAAGGAGAGGGAAGAAGAGAGGAGAGGAAGAAGAAGAAGAAGGTGGGGGTGATCTTCGTGAAGGTTTCAGTGGCATCTCGCGTTGTTCTTGTGGGTAAATTCGTGATCCCAGTTAGTTTTGATAGATAATTCATATGCGATTCGTATTCATTAGCTGTTCTGAGTTTTCTGTAGTAGATCGGTTGAATTTATCTTTTTGTTGACGCGCGGTTTTTGGTTAGATCCGAGCAGATTTATGGATTAGTGTCTCCTGGAGATATATGGGAATTTTTGTTATCTTTCTAGAAAGTGCTAATTCATAATTGTTGGATAAACGGTTAATTAGTTATGAATTTCGCAAGACAGGATGCTAAATCAATCTCAGGATTTGTGCAGCGAACATAGATCTATAAATTTGATATGGGAGACGGCCGAATTGGGTCAGTTGTTCTCCTTGAGAGTTGTAGGTATTTTCATTGTGATTCCAGAAAGTTAAATTTCATAATTTTTTAATTTTTAGATCAAAAGTTATGAATTTTAGAAGCTCACGCTGTAATCTGCTTCTCTGTTGTGGACAGAAGAGATTTACTTGACTATTTACAACATCTGTTGCACAATGGAAATATTTGAGATAATTTTATTGAGATAGTTAGTTTCCTGTAGTTTTCAGAGAGTATTAGAACAATGTGTTCGGTTGAGCCAAACAAAAGTTAAGAAATTCACAAGTTAGTAGTACTGGAGATGGCAGATCGGTCTTCGGGATTAAAAACAAAGACTTAGATGAACTAGTTTGATCTTTTGGTCACCTGAGAAGTTGTAGCTAGGCTTGTGTAGGTTCTAGGAAAATTGGATTCATGGCTTTTGGAGTTTTGACTCAAAAGTTAAGAATTTTTCCTTAACAGCTGTTCGTTTGGACAGATTTGAGAATTTGAGAGAGTTTTGATTAATTGTTGGGATTACGTTTAGGGACGCTTGTTCTCTTTCTGTTTCATTGCATTGCTGTACACTTTTGGTTGGTGTACTTAGTATATTGTTTTACGGCTACCAGGTGGTGGTGAACCCCGGGGCTAGAGCTTTCTATCGTTGACTTCCGAATCACAGTTGAGGCCAGTACAATTGATTTGTCTTGTTTGTTGTTTGTTCCACTTCATTGATGAATATGAAATGGGTAATTTTGGTATTCCTTGTTTCCCTTCATAGTTGATATACCATGATTCTTCAATAATAAGACTACGTCCCTTACATTCATTCGTTCCTTCGCTCCTGTTCACCCACGGGAGTGGGTAGTGAAGTCTCATTATTCCAATATGGGCAAGTACATTGTGTGATGTACTGCTGTCGATTGTTCATAATGTTTTAAGTTCATGCCATGACTGAGTACTATGGTATGTGAGTAGGTTTCGTTGACTTCTACTTCGTTTCATGTATGTGAATCATGCTTCTTGAGTTTTCTTCTTACAAATTCATATATATTCATTTATTCATTCATTCATGGTTCATGATTCACCCACGGGAGTGGGATGTAAAGACCCATCAATTCCAGTATGGGCACGTAAGACCCACCATTCCAATGTGGGCAGTTTGGGACACCTGTATGAAACGTTCTTCATACGGGACTTGGATCCCCGCATTTTGTTAAATGCGGGCTTAGGTGAACACTGACGGGTGTGTCACCACTATACCGTATATGCATGTGTGTAGTCCTTCATTTCATTCAATTCATTCATTCCATTCGTTCAAATATTCGATTCGTGATTTATTCATATTCTTCAATGATGTTGTCATGATCATGTTTGTTGTATGTCCCATTTATTTTCTGTACTTGCTGAGTCTCGGACTCATTCTTGCGTTGTTTGTTTTTTTAGGTGATCATTAATGTTGGCTCTATTGGGAGGGAGTAGACATGCACTACTCATTCACTTCACCTTAATCAAGTCCAAGATTACAATTTAGTTCTATTTTTCATTCGTTAATGATGAACTATAATAATTAAATTTAGATGTAGTTGATAACCCTCTCTATGTTATGGTTGATTAAGTATTACTTGTGTTCTTTGATCACCCCTCGTTATACTTGCTTGAATTCAGAATATTTTCATGCCATGGTTCTATTAAATAGTGATCTCTTTATGTCATTGGATGATATTATTCAAATTTTTCCGCATTATGGTTGTGTGTTAGATGATTTAGGTGACATCTTGGCTTCCGAATAGCCAGGGTGTTACAGTTGGTATCAGAGCGGGCTTTAGGTCCGTGGTAATTAAGTTATTAAAATGACACACTGTGCACAGTAGGTGGGGTTTGGGTAATCCATTGCATCCGCATTTCTAGTGGTATGTTTCAACATGTTGAACTATTCTTGAATTGCTTCTGTACTATCATTTTTGTTGTTAATCTATGATCTGCTATGATCTTCTATATCTATAAATTTATTCTATGATTACTATGAGATGACCTTATATTCATAATTGATTATATTGTTTATGTGTATTGGTAACGGACGTTGAGAAGTTGAGATCGTGGTTGTTGTCCTGGGTTTTGCCAGGCTACAACACCGTTAAATGGGAATAGAGAAGTACTTACCCCCATTCCATAGTTATGTGTTGGGCATGAGTTCTTTAATGAAGATGTTGTCTTCCTTGAGCTTGTATTTGGTCTTCTGGTTGTAGTTTCTTGCCGTTGATGAACTTCCTTTGATTGGTGGTTTAATGAAGTGGGCAAGTTTCAATTGGTCTCTATTTGTTCTTTGAAGCAAGTATTGTTCTTTCGACTAGTGTGATATTTCAGCTACTTGTGAATGTTGTTAGTTTGCAAGATTGATCTTTTCACGGAAGTTCTATTTTTATTCCCTGTTGGAAATCATAACTCATTTATTTGCTTGGTATTTGGGCAATGGAAGGTTTCTTTTGCAAGTTCTTTATTATGTGGAAGTTTTGACCTTGCGTATTTCTTTTGGATTAATTCGAAGATTGAAGTTTAGTACCTCTCTTCTGTGAAAGAGTGTGATAAAACCCTTTATTGTCATGTTAAACTAAGAGGTTTTAATTAAATGAATTATTATGGTATGAATTATCAGGTTGGGACATTAGCGTGGTGCAAACCAACGATTCTTAGCTAATATCTTTAGAGATGAAGTTGATTAATTTTAAGTTGTCCTATAGTAATCTCTTGAACATTGTTGAATAAGAATTTGTCTATACATGTTTGAGACTCATGGAGTTAATTACGGGTGTGTTAGGCTATTGCCTCGGTAACTATTAATCTTGACTCATCTTCTATTCAAATACATGATGATTTTGTACAAATGCTAGATTCACTGTTTTTGCCATGCTAAATAATTGTTATATGTATGGAGAAAAGGATGATGGTTGTTGTAGTGACTCATAAAATCTTGTCTTATAAATATTCCATTGTTGAAGATTGAAGATATTTCATTCTAATTTCTGAACAGAGATAGGACTATGAATGCTTCCATGATTAGATAATCATCAGTTGTTAGTATTAATTGTTAGAGTGCTATTAGTGTGTGCTTTCTCGGCATTGGCGCCAAGAAGGGTATATGAGCGAAATCTAATAAGTGATTTAACCTAGTGGGTTTTAGAGGTTGTCTTGTTCTAGAGTGAGCTTGTTAAAAAGAGGTTTGCTTCAGCTTTGTGGCTTTCGCACTAGATTTCTTTTCTAGAATGAGTTGTTATTACAATCTTATATGGTGATGGAAATTCTATAACATGATTTGTTGTGTTCCTTTTGGAAGATTTATTGATGTGATGGTAAGGTATAATGAATGTTACCAAGAATATATGTTATTGATGTTAATAAAATGTTCAGTAATGTGAGGGTGATGTTGATTCTTTTATGGAGAAAGAATTTTGATCGTCTTTTGTGATATCTCTTAAATGGAAATATTTCAAAAGTTGCATTCATGATCTCTTGGTGTTCAATATTTTTGTGGTAGTTGAATTTTTGTCGAGTAAAACATCATGTTGCAAAGCTCTATTGATTCTTGGGTGATTCAAGTGACTTGATCTTGAAGGCTCCTTTGTTCCTATCGATTAAGGTTTGATATTCCCTTCTTGTGAGGCTTGTGCCTCAATTGTGGTCGTCCCTTATGTATTCTGCGTTCATTGCCTAATCGATGTTTTTTCCTCGGTCCTAAGTTCATTGCGAGTGGTGAATGTTTTTCTAGATGGTGAAAAACTGTTTTCATTTGCCTATTCGTTTCACATGGGTTTTCCAAAGTGTTTATTAATTGTTGTTGTGCGATCTTGGGTTGTGAGCTATTTGAGGAGCATTAGAGGATGAATTGATTTCGTGTATAATCCTTGGAAAGAATCTTAGTATACCCAATGGTTGTCTTTGGGCTGAATTAATTGCATTATTGCAACTATTAGAACCTATAGTGATTTGTGGACCAAGATTCTTTGTTCATTTTGTGGTGTAGCGTAACGAGGGAGAGATTAGCAAGGTAATCTAATCGTTAAAGCAATTTATGAGATAGTAGAGATTGTGGGATTATTTGTCAGGTATGGCTTGGTCTCAACGAGTAACTCTCTTGGAGTTAGAATCTTTCAAAAGATAATTTGGTTAAGAGTATAATTGTCTATTGACCTTATTGGTCGAGTATGGTTAGGTTGTGGGAGTTTTATTCATCGAATCTGATGATTTCCCTACCCTTTTACACCAGAAGTTCATTCTAGGGGTCCTGGAGGTTAAATTTTTGGGCTTCGCCTTTTATATGCTGGGGCTTTGGTCGCCTAGGGATTTTGTGTAGCGAAAGTACAATAAGGGTGGATTCCAGATTGTGGGATGATCTTTGATAGGACCCTTTTGATGTAGTACGTGAGAATACGTGATGTCAACCATGATTTGGTTATTATTAAAGGATTGAGGTGATATGATTGAATGTGAGATTTATTTTGAGATACTTTGGGAGTCATCTATCAAATTAATTTCGTCAGTAGAAGGAGTTGTCTAGAATGTTTCTATGGGAACAGAAGAGCCTCTCCACAAAGGTGTGGATGATGTAATTTGGTTCAAGCGTAATTCAAGGATGTTAAATTAAGAGGTTTGAGCTCGTGTGGTATGCGATGAATTCGAATTCCAAGGTTTGAGAGAAACTTTATTCCTAAAAGAGAAACTGAGAAAAAAGGATATTTTCTTGGGTAGTGAAGCGTTTTCTTTATTCTCACTTGAGCTTTGTGCTGTTGACCGATGTCTTCCACAATTTGAGTTGGCGCTGTGTTGGCATGTTTGATTCTTTCCAATTCAGACAAACCAAAAGAAGTATTTGGTTTGGGCATTCGAGTGATTTCTCCTTTGGCTTTCGTGGTGTTCATTCATAAACTGCCTTTAGAAAGTGGAATTGTTTTCGTGATGAATTATCAAATTTGGATTTGACCCTTTTGTTGGAGAGTTGGCATTGCGTGATTGCGATGAAAAGTCTTTATTTTCAGTTGGATTCTCTTTTTAAAACAGTTGTTTAAAAACAAGTTCCGTCGTGCATTATTAAGATGAAGAAACCGATTGAGTAGTGGGACAAGAATTCCATGTGTGTGGTGCATGTTTGTGCTTTTGGTACCAAAGGGAAAGTTGGCCCGAGGTACATTAGTTTGTTTGCGTCAGTTGCGGGGATTAGAAAGCGGGCGTATCGCTATGGCCGTCTTGGGTCCATACGCGCGGTACGTAATGTCTGGTATGTTCTGGTGCTGAGTGAGTACCCGAGCAGTCCGAAGCTTGGGATTTCGATTAGAGCCGTTAGCCAACGAGTAGGACCTTATCTTTGAGTCCTGCATGTTAAGAGAACCTGTGGGGGTCGAGACGAGTGTTGAGGTGTAAGCTGTTGGCATCCATCATTTGTGATGTGGTTCCATATGTCTGAGAGGAAAGCGACATGGAAGCAAGGGTCTCGCATGCGCGAGCAATATCCGAGTCTGTTCATGACTAGTATGTGTAATTTGTTGTTTCATTTCAGTGGTAGTTGTTCTTCTGTTTATTTCGACGGTTAGAATTCGAGGTCGAATTCTGTTTAGGTAGAATGTAATATCCCGTTCTAATATAAAACATATAAGTGACTAGTATTAGAATTAAATATAATTAGAAAGGGAAAATTCAGAATTTTGGAGGAATTTTAGAACTCGGGCCTTTGGCCCATAGCTCTTTGGGCCCATGTGGGGGGGAACTAAACCCTAGCACCTAAGTACTGTAGCACACCCCTCCCCTCCGGTGCTTCTCTATTGTTGCCGGCCATAAGGAAGAGGAAGGAGAGGGAAGAAGAGAGGAGAGGAAGAAGAAGAAGAAGGTGGGGGTGATCTTCGCGAGGGCTTCGCGAAGGTTTCAGCGGCATCTCGCGTCGTTCTTGTGGGTAAATTCGTGATCCCAATTAGTTTTGATAGATAATTCGTATGCGATTCGTATTCATTAGCTGTTCTGAGTTTTCTGTAGTAGATCGGTTGAATTTGTCTTTTTGTTGACACGTGGTTTTTGGTTAGATCCGAGTATATTTAGGGATTAGTGTCTGCTGGAGATAGATGGGAATTTTCGTTATCTTTCCAGAAAGTGCTAATTCATAATTTTTGGATAAACGGTTAATTAGTTATGAATTTCGCAAGACAGGATGCTAAATCAGTCTCAGGATTTGTGCAGCGAACATAGATCTGTAAATTTGATATGGGAGACGGCCGAATTGGGTCAGTTTTTCTCCTTCAGAGTTGTAGGTATTTTCATTGTGATTCCAGAAAGTTAAATTTCATAATTTTTGGATTTTTAGATCAAAAGTTATGAATTTTAGAAGCTCAGGCTGTAATCTGCTTCTCTGTTGTGGACAGAAGAGATTTACTTGACTATTTACAACATCGGTTGCACAATGGAAATATTTGAGATAATTTTATTGAGATATTTGGTTTCCTGTAGTTTCCAGAGAGTATTAGAACAATGTGTTTGGTTGAGCCAAACAAAAGTTATGAAATTCACAAGTTAGTAGTACCGGAGATGGCAGATCGTTCTTCGGGATTAAAAACAAAGACTTAGATGAACTAGTTTGATCTTTTGGTCACCTGAGAAGTTGTAGCTAGGCTTGTGTAGGTTCTAGGAAAATTGGATTCATGGCTTTTCGAGTTTTGACTCAAAAGTTAAGAATTTTTCCTTAACAGCTGTTCGTTTGGACAGATTTGAGAATTTGAGAGAGTTTTGATTAATTGTTGGGATTGCGTTTAGGGACGCTTGTTCTCTTTCTGTTTCATTGCATTGCTGTACACTTTTGGTTGGTGTACTTAGTATATTGTTTTACGGCTGCCAGGTGGTGGTTAACCCCGGGGCTAGAGCTTTGTATCGTTGACTTCCGAATCACGGTTGAGGCAAGTACAATTGATTTGTCTTGTTTGTTGTTTGTTCCACTTGATTGATGAATATGAAATGGGTAATTTTGGTATTCCTAGTTTCCCTTCATAGTTGATATACTATGATTCTTCAATAATAAGACTACGTCCCTTACATTCATTCGTTCCTTCGCTCCTATTCACCCACGGGAGTGGGTAGTGAAGTTCCATTATTCCAATATGGGCAAGTACATTGTGTGATGTACTGCTGTCGATTGTTCATAATGTTTTAAGTTCATGCCATGACTGAGTACTATGGTATGTGAGTAGGTTTCGTTGACTTCTACTTCGTTTCATGTATGTGAATCATGCTTCTTGAGTTTTCTTCTTACAAATTCATATATATTCATTTATTCATTCATTCATGGTTCATGATTCACCCACGGGAGTGGGATGTAAAGACCCATCAATTCCAGTATGGGCACGTAAGACCCACCATACCAATGTGGGCGATTTGGGACACCAGTATGAAACGTTCTTCATACGAGACTTAGATCCCGCATTTTGTTAAATGCGGCTTAGGTGAACACCGACGGTGTGTCACCACTATACCAAGATATGCATGTGTGTAGTCCCTTCATTTCATTCAATTCATTCATTCAATTCATTCAAATATTCGTTCTGTGATTTATTCATATTCTTCAATGATGTTGTCATGATCATGTTTGTTGTATGTCCCATTTATTTTCTGTACTTGCTGAGTCTCGAACTCATTCTTGCGTTGTTTGCTTTTTTAGGTGATCATTGATGTTGGCTCTATTGGGAGGGAGTAGACATGCACTACTCATTCACTTCACCTTAATCAAGTCCAAGATTACGATTTAGTTCTATTTTTCATTCGTTAATGATGAACTGTAATAATTAAATTTAGATGTAGTTGATAACCCTCTCTATGTTATGGTTGATTAAGTATTACTTGTGTTCTTCGATCACCCCTCGTTATACTTGCTTGAATTCAGAATATTTTCATGCCATGGTTCTATTAAATAGTGATCTCTTTATGTCCTTAGATGATATTATTCAAATTCTTCCGCATTATGGTTGTGTGTTAGATGATTTAGGTGACATCTTGGCTTCCGAATAGCTAGGGTGTTACAGCCGTCACCCCCTCATCCGCCGCCGCCGCACCCACCGCCTCGACTCCGCCTCCCCCAGCTCCCTCCTCCGTCGGCGCCGTCCCCGACTCCACCTCCCCCGGCTCCCTCCTCCGACTGGCGCCGCCCCCTCCGGCTGCTCTGCGCATCCTCTTGGTCTGGCGAGGTAAGACTCCACCTCCCCTCTCACAAAATTTCATTTCTAAAATTTCTTCTTCTGGGTTGTTGTTGAATGATCAGGAAATTTGACATGTTCCATCACAATTATGTGCCCTTGTATATCCTACCAAAGAGTTAACAAATTAGATAGTTAATAAATATTATTGTCAACTTTAAAGAGTAGGACTTGCTTAATTTTTATAACACTCTAGACATTGTATCACTGAGCAGGAAGAGCACCCCTTCTGACTGAAACAACCGAACCATCTACAATCTGTCTTTGCTCACTCCATGAGAGAACTTCATCTTCTCATCCCAAATGCTGTGAATTTTACTTCTTTGCATGTGAATGGCCACTCGGTGTATCAACCTAACAGTGGTTCTAGTTACTTTAATTTGCTGAGCAACTATTTGAACATATCACATATTTGACCTGTTAGTGAGAAAAATGGGATATCGATCTTGTGACATGGAGATGGCTAGGGTAGGGGACTAGTGCATTGCTTGATGGTATAAGTTGCCCGCTGTTTGACATTTTTTTGTTTCCACTATGTTTTGTGTGACTTTCAAAATTAACACTAAAAGTAGGACTTGCTCCTAAAGAGTAGTAAAAACTTTGTAATTCCTCTTTTATTTATCTCTTTATAAAATTTAGAGGTTAGTCCACTTCCTAATAGATGTTCATATTGTAAGTATAGGTTCGCACCATGTATGACATGAAGAGTGGCCAATGTGTGTCACACTCTAGACAATGTATGTGTAGACATGTGTACTAGATATTATCAACTTTGCATCCAATTAGGAGCTTGTGGCATCCCTTTGTTCTATAAAGTGACTAGGAAACACCGGGCAAATTAGGACCAAATGTTTATCTAGTGTCATATATACTAAAATGTAGCTAAAATTTAAATCAGAGAAAAATTGGAACTCTAAAATTTAAGTGTGCATAGAATCAAACACTTCTTATTTGTCGAACATAGCCACGTAGTTCATCATACTAAGCTAATTTATCACACACACACACACATGAAAAATCATGACTAACTAATTTTTTAAAAAAAATCCAAAGTTTACCGATTAGTTAAAGATATCATACTAAAATCACGCTAGCATAATATTCCTTTAATAGTGAAGTATATAAAATATATTAACAATATTAAGGGGTTTCTTTAAATTAATCTACATTTTGCGAAATCCAATTGCTTTTTCCTTCTTTAGCATGTTGTAAATGAAGTTGTCTTTGGGTTATAATAAATAGTCAACTAAGAGATTATAAAAATTCGAGGGTTCCAAGTTAGAACGTAATTTCATGGAACTATATATATGACACTAGATAAACATTTGTGGCGGTGCTATAGATATTGTCCATTTTAAAGGATTTTTTGTTTTGTCTAAATTTCAATGCTTAAGTGCCGATTCGTCCTAATATAGCTCATGGTTTTCAATAGGTCCTAGTCAAGAGATACTACAGTTACCGAGGCTTGATTGTTTTCGGTGCTTGCCTATAGTGATGCCGCCTCCCTACCGACCGCCTCCACCGACACACAAGTGCAGCCATCTTCCCCACCGTAGCTCCCTCGGCTCCCTCAGCTCCAAGAAGTACTGTAAGTTAATGGATAAGTGGAAAAAGAAATAAAGTTTGCTTATTTTCTTTTGTGTTGTCCATTTATGGTGGATTGATATGCTGTCATTACAATGCTACATTAACGTATTAATAAATAAAGGTATTCATATATATTGAAAGAAAGTGTTTTTATGCTTCGTTGATCATGTATATTGTCCTCATATCAATCTGTTTTAGTGTACATATATAGGGCATGCATCATAGGGTAGCTTCTAGCTAGCTCTGTAGTTGTAATTTTTGACATAAATAAAAGTTGGATTAAAATATGCATTATGTTTTGCACACTAGGATGGTGAGGATCGTAGTTGGATGTACACTTTGGGCGAGAGTGATGGGTGACTATACCCAAGAATGGATGGAAAAGTCGACAGATTTTGTGGATCGAGCATTTGCTAGGAGTAATGGACGGGGTGTGTTGTGCCCTTGTTCTTGTTGTTCGAACACACGGCCACAAATGAGGGCAACAATGATCGCACACCTGTGCAAGTACAGATTTAGGGCAGGCTATACCGTGTGGGTCTATCATGGTGAGTCACAACATAGCAGATCAGATGTGCTAAGGGAAGAAACGGACGATGGCGGCCACAATGAGAGTAGGATAGAAGACATGCTAGATGATGTGCGTCATGTATATGGGCCACCTGCTGAGGAAGAACCGGAGCCTACAACAAGGGCTTTCTTTGATATGTTGTCCACAGCGAGTCAACCACTTCATGGGCAAACACAGGTGTCCCAACTAGATGCCATCACACAACTACTTGCTGTCAAGTCTCAATTCAGCACAAGCATTGCTTGCTTTGATGCATTCTTAAGCGTGTTTAGCACCCTTCTCCCAGATGGTCATAAACTGCCCGCTAACTTGTATGAGGCCAAGAAATTGATAAGCGCACTAAATATGCCATATGAGAAGATAGATGTTTGTCCAAATCATTGCATGCTATTTACGAATGAGAATGTGGACAAAGATCACTGTGATAAGTGTGGTGAGTCTAGGTTTGTTGAGGTTGACTCTGGTGATGGTCAGAAGAGGCAGCTTTCTATTGGCAGAAAAATACTTCGCTATCTACCATTTGTGCCACGAATCCAACGGTTATACATGTCCGAGGTTTCGCCAAACAAATGGTATGGCACAAGTATGGTCGTCGGTACCATAATGACAAGATGGTCCACCCATCGATGGTGAAGCATGGAAGCAATTTGACCGAGACTATGTAGAGTTTGTCATGAGCCTCGGAATGTTCAATTGCAATTGCAAGCGATGGGTTTAACCCATTTGGTATGGGGCTGCGCCATCAATTTGTTATCTGTGTTTGTCATTCCCTTAACCTCCCCCTGCGTTTGCATGCGAAGCGATACATATTCCTTTCCTTGATAATCTCTAGTCCCGAATACCTGAGGAAGAATATGAGTGTATTCATGGAGCGGTGGTGGATGAATTGTTACATGCTTGGGAACAAGGCATAGTGACATATGATCGGGCATTGAAACAGAACTTCACCATGCGGGTCGCGTAGCACACATCCATGCATGACTTCCTGTCACGGGATATTTCTGTGGGTGGTCGTACATGGGAAGATGCCATGCCCAATCTGTAGGGAGACGTTGCGTGGCTGTTGGCTAAAGCCTGGTCGCAAGCACTCCTTCTTCGATTGTCATTGTCAATTCCTTCCAATTGACCACGAATTCAGAAGTGACACAACCTGGATTTAGGGCCAATATTCTGTCCGATGGACCACCACGTCGTCTGGCAGGTGAGGAGGTTCGTGCACGGCTAGATGCTTTGAAGCCTCTTGATGATGGTGATGGGTTTGAGAAATATGGTGAGGAGCACAATTGGACTCACATTCCAAGTTTGTGGCGGCCACCATACTTCCATAAGCTCATTCTTCCCCATAACATAGATGTAATGCATAATGAGAAGAATGTTGCAGAGGCCATATTTAGCATATTCTTTGACATTCCAGACAAGACGAAGGACAATGTGAAGGCTCGCCTTGATCAGGAGGAGCTTTGCAACAGGCCCTCGCTGAATGTGATCCATAAGC
The DNA here is from genome assembly GCA_036346405.1 of Phyllostachys edulis. Taxonomy (NCBI): domain Eukaryota; kingdom Viridiplantae; phylum Streptophyta; class Magnoliopsida; order Poales; family Poaceae; genus Phyllostachys; species Phyllostachys edulis. The sequence goes on from CM070566.1 coordinate 38,233,740, forward strand.
CAGCCACTAGCAAGTGGGAGAAGTCAAGAGCTAGTTATTGCCTAACTAGGGTTCAGAGGAAGGAGATTTTGGAATGGTTTCAGACCCTAAAGTTTCTTGATGGGTATGCAGCAAATCTAAGGAGAGGAGTGAATTTAGCTACTAGGCGCATCAATGGCCTAAAGAGCCATGACTACCACATATTCATGGAACGCCTTTTGCCTGTGATGATCCGTGGCTACGTCCCCGAGTGTGTTTGGCAAGTGATGGCGGAGTTGAGCTTCTTTTATCAACAGCTATGTGCGAAAGAGATAGATCCCATGGTAATGTCAACTATGGAGCGTGAAGTACCTGTGTTGCTTTGCAAGTTGGAAAAGATCTTTCCACCTGGCTTCTTCAATCCAATGCAATATTTGATTCTCCATCTTCCCTATGAAGCTAGGATGGGGGGACCAGTGCAAAACCGGTGGATGTATCCAATTGAGAGGGAACAAAAGGAACTATGAGGCAAAGCAAAAAAAATCGATCGCGTGTTGAAGCATCCATAGCGAAGGCGTACATAATTGAGGAAATTTCCCATTTCACATCAATATACTTTGCTAACAATGTTCGCACGGTGCACAATCAAACCTCACGATACAATATTGGCATCCCTCAAAATAATTGCCAACTTAGCCTCTTCACCGGAAGAGGTGACACTTCAAGCGGTGGTACTCCCAAAGTTTTATCGCGGGATGAGTGGTTGACTGTGATGTTGTATGTCTTTACCAACCTCTCCGAAGTGGATGATTACATTAGGTATGCAACAATTATTTTTTCCCAATAATTGATGCATGAGTGTTTTAATCTACTTGTCTTGTTGCCTATAGGGAATTTGTTAGGAGCGAGTGGAAGCAACGTCGAGACCCATCCGAAAAACAAGTTGAGACCCTTCTTAGAAAGGGTGCTAGGAATTGTAAACCAAATTTCCCGACTTGGTTCTATCAGAAAGTAACTTCTCTATTAGCTAGTCCCCCTTGCACATAATATTTACTAAGTAAAGAGGAACTAATACATGAAACCCATTCTATTTATGCTGTAGAGTTTGAAGGACAAGTCTATGAGCAGCGAATTGAGGCAAGTTGCTCAAGGATGCCACACTCGGGTGCTGTCCTATAGTACCTACGATGTGAATGGGTACCGCTTCCGAACATCAACACATGAGAGGGAACGGCCTAATGCAACAACAATTAATAGTGGATTGGTGACTATAGGACAAGATGGGAGCGATACACCTGTTGAATACTATGGAGTAATTGAAGAAATAATTGAACTATATTTCCATGGTAGCAAACCTCTCAAACTTATGTTATTCAAATGTCATTAGGTCCATCCGTTTAGGGGAGTCAGACAGGATACATCACTTGGGCTGGTTGAAGTTGCACATCAATCAATCCTACCAGGCAATGACCCATTTATTGTGGCTCAGCAAGCCACCCAAGTATACTACATCCCGTACCCATGCAAAACTATGAGTAGTCTAGTGGATTGGTGGGTAGTACATAAGGTGCAACCATGTAGTAAACTACCTACCCCTAGTGAGCAAGACTACAACATGGAGACCAACAATGGTGTTGACCTATTCCTTCAAGAAGATGGGCTACCAGGGACTTTTTAAATAATAATTGGGGAAGAGGACGATCACATGGATGATATTCAAATCGATGCTGATGAGGTTGTAAACCAAGAGGACTTGGAACTACTTAATCGCTAGACATTGATGGCAAGAAGGGATGAGGTTGAGTCAACACCTCATGATAGTGATGATGACTTTTTGGAGGGCCCATCTGCGGAGGATCCCATTGTAGACGACTACTTCTAAGCATGATCTTGTATGTCTTCCATTTATTTGCTGCATGTTTTTAATTTTTTGTATGAGCTTACTTGATTACATTATATTACATTTTTCTATGAGCTTACTTGATTACGCTATATTAATTGATTTATTTTATTTCATTTCATTTCAGGACACCAAAAAATGAGTGGCGTCGAAGAGGCAGCATACTCTAGTCGAGGCAAACGCTTGTTTTCCACTCGAGGAGGTAGAGGGCAGCGCGCCCCTCCAGAGGCCTGAGGCAGCGCGACCCCTCAGGAGGCCTGAGGGCAGCCGCGGCCCCTCGAGGAGGTAGAGGGGCAGCCGCGGCCCCTCGAGGGGGCAGCGGGGGGTCTACCTCTAGTAGATCAGGCTCCTATACCCTGCAGCCCTCACGTGCTGATGATGTGGAGTATGAGCACCGTGAGGCGGAGGGTGAGGAGGAAGAGCCCCCTGAGGTGGATGGTGAGGAGGATGAGCACCATGAGGCATAAGAATTTTGGATGCGAGGACCTGCGAACCTGCCATGACGACCAACCCGAGAGGAGGAGAAGACTGTCATCGTTCCTATTGGCGACACGTAAGTAACTGTTTACACTTTCACTAATTTAGCCCACTTACTTGCATACCTCAAAAAAACTAATATGCAGGCAATGGCGAGAAGAAGGCAGGGGTGAGAAATGTAGACTTCCGAACGACATAATTGGCGTGTTGATTCGATGGCACTTCCCTAGCTTGGTCACCTACAGAGGAAGGCGGGAGCCTGCATGGACATGGTGCCATTACAAGGTTCTTGAAGATACCTGCCTTGTTGAAGGAGAGGTTCCATTTGACAACCTGTTTGCAGCGGTGGAGGAAAGTTTTTGGGTAAGTGACTGAATATTCAAATCTGCTTCTATGTGTTCCTATGCATGTTAGGGTTGATTTGGTCACAACTCTCGAGTCTCAATTTAGTTACTATACTAACTTACCACACGAATCCCAAATAATATGTACTTCTACATGATGCAACAGGACAGAGGAAAGCCAACAATTGAAATATATTTTCTACTTTGAGACTAGATGACTAGATGAGGCATAAATGTTTGGGTAAAATAATGGCCCCAATGTTCAATCACCTAACGGCAACCAGCTATTTAACTCAAAGATTAATATTTTCTAGTGTATTAATACAAACTAGATCATTAAACAACCATACTTAACTTGCGGTAGATTAGGCTAGTTTTGCTCAATCTATTAATGTTCGGATAGTTATCTTAATTGTGACAGGCAACTAAATCATCATCAACTATTTATTAGCTGGTGCATGGCTAAAAATGGTAGTTTTCGTCCAGCACCTATCTAAATTGCACAAGGACTACTAACATTTTGAAGAACCTGTAAGCCATTTGAGGACAAAGTCGTATATTTTGTGTTTTTATGCAAACCTAACCTAGCTAATCTCACTTGTTTGGTACTAAAACTTCAAGTAGTCTGACATGTTTAATTTACCTCTTTTGGATGTTTAGTAGCCAAGTAATAAATGTCAACTAACTTAATCATCTTATTCTTTATCAATTCCTTTTCGCTTTCATCAACTAACTTAATCATCTTATTCTTTATCAATTCTTTATTCTTGGATTGTAGTGGTGGTTTCGATGGGCTGAGGGACAGGAAGCTGATTCTAGGAGAGTCGCTGCGTAATTGTGTTAAGAAGCTGATCCCACAGATGTTCTCTGCTAACGCATCCAAGCGGTGATCTGTTACCACACACAAGTCCTTGGACAGACAAATTCATAGGGCGAGGCTTGCCAAGCATATATCACTTTGGACGAGTACATGCAGGTAACCAACTGAACAAACGATGTCCTTGATTACAATCAATTCTAGTTTATTCATATTTAACACTTGGTTAATTTAGGCAATACCTTGGTGGGCCCTTAAGTGTGAAGATGCATGGCAGTAGATTGCCCGAGAGAGGTGGTGCAACGAACGATGGTTAGAGGACTCTCGTGCTGCTAGGGAGCGGAGATTGTTGATGGACGGGACAGCACATCGTCAAGGCAGCTCCTCCATGGCTCGTTACAAGAAGAACCTGGTAGGTCAACATGTTCATATTGATTGTATGTTGCAGATACATATTTATTGACCGCCGTGGTTTTTTTGGGTGCAGGAAAAGAAGAAGCAGAGGCCTGTCTCCGATATGGAGGCATATTTAGAAGCTAGAAGGGGTGATCAGAAGGGCACCTTGTGCAGCCAGCGCGCGACAGAGAACTTGGTACGATTTCTAATCATTTTGTCCCTGATGATTTTCACTCCCTGATGATTTTGTCCAACAGGCTGCATATACTGATGCTGCTAAGGAGATTCATGGCCCGGACTACGACGTCATGAATTCACCACTAGACGTGAGTCTTTGTGTACAAAAGGTGGAAAGGGGAAGAAACATGGTCGTTTCTTCATGGGTGCCGGCTACATTAGCACACCGACAACCCTCTCGGAGATCCTATCCACGAGTCTTTGCATCAACGGATGAAGTACACCTTCAAAGTCGACAATGACCATCACATGAGATCCGATCTCGGGTTTACGAGCTTCAGCGTAAATACTGACAGAAATTGAGGCTAGGCGTGATTGGAGCAAATGCTCCTCTGAGTTAGTTGGAGTATGGTAGTACAATAACAAAGTAATATGCATATATATATATATATATATATATATATATATATATATATATATATATATATATATTCATACTTGGCTAATGTATGGCAATGTGCAAACAAATATCACGAGCACTCGGGACCGGACTCAACTTAATGTCCCTCCGTCGGGGAACCAACGCCTCACTTATCTACTCCGGTTAGTAAGCGCATCTTGATTATTATATTGTTAGTCTCTTATGACTGCTTGATTCGAAGACATTGAAATGACATGCAATGTAATTATTGGTCGCCATGCAAATTTCTTATAATGCGATTTCTTATGAAAATGTAGGAAGCGGCGGGATCGCTTGCTTCTCTCGCTAATCTTTGAAGATCTTTGGTGCTAATGTTAATGAAGATCATGTGAATGCGCCGATCGCCGAGAGGCCACCACCAGGTGCTTGCTATTTTCATGATCTACTAAAAGGATACCAATATTAGAAAACATTCACAATCAGGTGATTGCTAAAAAATGGATAAAAATGGCTACATATATAACTAATTCTCTATATCTATATCATAAATTCTTTTGAAATGTGTCAACATATAATAATTTGTATGTACACTCCTTTCTATGAATTTGATGATAAGTGCTTGAGACATAAATGTTGATCAGTAGTTCACAATGACAAAATATTGAGAGTTGGAGTTTAACATTTTTAGCACCTGTGCTTTTCATGTTCTATATTGTTAGGTGCTAATAAGCACGTCAACATATGAATTTGCCAGAGCTTTTAAAAGGTACATCATACAAGTGGATACCATGCATGTAATTATATATCTAACAAAATATCACTCCTCGCACCTCTTAATTAAGTCCATATATAGTTTCAGCTCATTCCTTTTTACAGTAGTACATCATTATACTAAAATTTCTCTTGCATGTGCTGTAGATGACATAAGTAAATGATCAATTAGGCCACAAGCTAGCTGGCCCACACCCCAGGCATGCCCTTAACTGATTTGCCATGTTATTAGGTTGCTCATCATGATTTAAAGGAATTTTTGTGCTTTGTCAATAGTTTGGTTAATTATCTTTTCATGTAATATCAATTCCTAACTTTTGTTGTAAGATGGCACTAATATTAAGTTTTGCTCTCTCTGCAGAACTCCCAAAATGATGCTTTTGTGCACGTAAGATTGAAGCAAGAAATTACATGCATGCAAATGGTTGTAGTGATACTTGCTTTTGTTTTATGTATATAAGAGTATGAAATTACTATTTGGAACTGTCATATGTATAATGCCTTATGCTTACATTTTGAACTTGAACTTGAATGTTGTGAGCTCGAGATGCTGTTATGATGTCTTTTGTTATATATATATATATATATATATATATATATATATATATATATATATATATATATATATATACATATATTGTGGAATGGATGGATGGATGGATGGATTATTTGATTGTTGTGGAATGGATGGATGGATTATTTGATTGCTGTGGAATGGATTTTAAATGAATTTGTGAAAAATGGGGTTCTGCTAGTTTGTCGATTTCCCGAGTGTTTGTCCATTTCCCGAGTGTTTTTGACACTCGGGAAAGCGACCAAATCTTTCCCGAGTGTCGATACTCAGGAAATCAACGAAATATTTCCCGAGTGTCGACTCTCGGGAAAGCGACAAAATATTTCCCGAGTGTCGACACTCGGGAAAACTTGACCCGTGGCAATTTCCTGTCGGATTCGTCGGAAGCTTTCCCGAGTGTCGTTTTCGCTATGCACTCGGGAAAAATGGCCAGGTGTCAATTTTCCCTAGTTTCGTCGGTCAAACGTTGGAAACATTCCCGAGTGTTTTTTCAGCATATTACCGAGTGTCAACACTCGGTAAAGATTCCCGTTACTGGTGCAGAAGCCGTTCAACAGGATTTTCTCCCGAGTGTGTGAGTTTCCCGAGTGTATACATATACACTCGGGAAAGTAATATTTCACTAATTTCCCGAGTGTAACACTCAGGAAACTGTTTTTATCCCGACTAATCTATCCCGAGTGCTTTTTCCCGAGTGTGACACTCGGGAAAGATATTTCCCGAGTGTTTCGCCCTATTTCCCGAGTGTTTTTGGCACTCGGAAAAAATCCTGTTTTTGGTAGTGTGTACATATGGAGTATTGATCGATGAAGGTGAAGACCAACTGTTCTACTTAATTTGTTCAGCTAATTCATCTAGCAGCCTCACCTACCCCAACCCCCTTTCCCAAAAGAAAAAAGTATTATTATTTTTATAGAAAACATTATTAATATGTGACACTTTTAGCATAAAAGAAAATTGTTAATTCAATAGGCGCTCCTGATCATGTTCATAGGTGGAATCACCAAGCACTAGCTCTTGTTTCAATTTTTCTTAAGAATTGCGGGTTCTTCATTTATCGCACATGTTGTTCCACGTATGTGAAGGTGGTTAAAAAAAGTGGAATGTGATCTTCTACCATTATAACAGGATCTATTCGGAACGCGTGAATTTCATAGAAATTTTATAAAAACCAATTCATTTCCTATAGGTATAGGAAATAATTTCCCATGTTCCAAACAGGGCCTCAATCTATTTGCGACATATAAATTATGTAGGAATTATGAAGGAGTTATTTTCTAACGGGCGCCTAAATTGTATTTTTTGAAACAAGTTTACAAGGAATCCAAGTTAAATTAGCCAAGGAGACTGAAATGGATATATGTAAGCAGATTTTTTTGAAAGCTGTATTTAAGCAAATAATTATGATGGTTAGACATAGAAAATGGAATATAACGAAAAAGAAAATAAAAGATATGATATATGCTATTTTCGCATCAATAAATTCACTGGTGTACGCATTGGCATAGTCCATTCGTTTAGATTGGGATGGTTTCCCGTTCAGGTGAAAGCTACAGCCACCAATCATTATCACAGTGGAAAGGACTCAGTCTGAATCTCGAACCGTACATCATATGATGTGCAGTACTACCTCCACATGCAATCGATCCTTAATTTTCTCGATCTTCCCAAATACCTTTGCTGAAATTAATCTGTGATCTCTATGTTGGACACGGTAAAGGACACAGCTTCAATGCAACTATATCATGGTACGATACTACTAGTATATCATGTAATTAAGTACGTACCTACGGTTGTTTGTAGATGAAGCTGTCAAAATTGTCACATAATTTGGTGTGACGGTGAAGTGAATTCTAATTAGTTAAAAGAATTTTTACTAATTATACAGTAAAATATTTCTATATATGTCTATTACGGCTTAAAAAAGAGGTTAGAAAACTAGACAATTATTCCCATAAATAGTCATATCAAAGCTACCGGCGTTAACCCATCAGGCCATCATATCTGCCCATCGTCTTGAGCTATGGAAAAATCAAAGGAAGCCCCAAATTCGTTCTCTCTTCCAAAATCGTTAATTTTTTAAGTAGCCACAAGCGTAATTAGTGCGGGGAGCAATGGCTAGACGGTGTAACATATTTGAGGAAAACCGTATGAATATATTAACCAGCAATTAAGCAAGCTACCTAAACAAATACCACATCTTGGCAACTTTCCGAAGGCAAGATCAAGATAAAACGAGGCATACATACATTGAAACACACATACGCAGAGAGCTACCTATTTCTACTCCCTCTAGCTGTTTCATAATACTTCAGGATCCTATCACACGTTTCACCCAAATTAAAAAACGGTGAAATCAAGCTAAGAGAAGTACTAAAACAAATTTAATTGCATTTCCTATGAATATAGGCAATCAATTAGTTGCGAAGTGTCATCTTTCACCCAACAACTACTGGTGCAGTAGTCCTTTTCTATTCGGATGATTAATTTTACGGTACGACGAAAGCAACTGATTTAATTTACGGTACGATGAGAACAAGTAGTTAACACAAGTGGTCAAAGTTGAATTAATTCTAATGTACGACAAAAGCAACTGACTAAGCAAGTGGTCTAGCTACTGTAGTAAAGTTGCGATATGATACAGGTACTAATCGACATGGCGGCTAGTGACAAGACCAGCGGTATTAACTCCGCTCATCTCTTCCTGTGGGCCGCCTAGCTAGCTATAGCTCCCTGGTCTCAACATTACACCAGTCTGGACAGTTCCTCATGTTGCAGGAACTGTGTAGGCCCTCTCTCCAACCAGTACCCACCGCATCCGGATCCTTCGAAAATCATAATGCCAACAGTGAGTTCGTCCACGTGAATAGCATTCGGTATTAGTACGGTATCAAAGTACCGTAGAAACAATTAATAATTTTCTTTGCTTTTATTATTAATAGTCATCAACCCGTGCATCCGCACGGACTACGTGATTTCAACAATATTATGTTATTGATAATATAAGAAAATTTTCATTGGCAAACTTTGGTTCTCATTTCTTATACTTTTTCTAATTTATTGCCTCATAGCCCCAATATAGAACCAATATTGTTATTTACGTACATCCTAAGTACAAATACTATTAGTGTATGGATCTACATATATATGGAGTACACAAATTGTGACATTATAACATATATAAATTCGAAATTAAAATTTTAGTGTCGAGGCATATGTACTTCCATTGAATATGTGAAACTAATACTTATATATTGAAATTTTTTTTAGGAATTCCACCTTCAATTCTGCAGTAAATCAAAACCATCAGTACGCACAGAAAAACTCCCAAGGAAAAGGAGCATTAAACGATCAGCAAAGTATAGAATAAAACCTAACGCAAGTTTTGATGTTTCTATTTTCATGAGCGAGATTGGTAATTGTGTCAGCTGCTCTCCTGATTACACTATTAACTACCCTCAAATCTGTACAATTTTTATGCTTTTTTATGAGATTCACTAGCAGAGGTAGGGCACTGGCATCAACTATAAGTTGTTGATGTTCAGGCTGCTATAACAACACACAAAGTAATAAATTATTAAATTTCTCAAGGCAACCTAGCTAAACAACTAATAATGAAGCAGTCATGGTCGAGAACATTAATATTGATGGATGGCTTAAAGGGAACTATGGAAGATTGAAGTATGTTCTACCTAAAAACTTGAAATAAAGTTCCAAGTTTTTTTTTTTATGAAAGCCATGAGAGGTTATAGCTTTTCAGGAGATAAAGACATATGAGGGAGAAGGGGAGAGGATCCTGTTAAATTTTGCTAAGGAAATGGTATATCTGAGTGACAAAATCGACAGAAAAGAACTTTGATGGATCGGTGGAGTGCGGGAATAGAGCTTTGACGAAATATCTGATCTATGCACTCAGGAAACACAGACTCATAGTAAAAAAACATTCTAGTGGAAATCAAAATAGAAGAGTAATTAGCCATCTAGACCCCGCCCAAATAGCAGTAGCAAGAGTGAAGATTGTAGCAAACTAATTTATACAAACATCAATTTCCACCACAATACTTCCTAACATAATTTGCATTTAGCAAGCAATGTTTAGTCCAACGAACAAAAATAAAAGGTCATGTTCATTTGTTCTTTCATTTCAATTCGACAAATTTGTTGCTGCTCCACGGATCGCTAGAAGCAACCACCGAGAACAAAGATCCGATCCCCAACCCTAAAATCACAGTGCAGCGCATATATACAGGAGCGGATTTTAGGCAGAGGAATCAATCATACATCACCAGACCAGAGACGGGGTAGGAGGGAGACCGAACCGTCCGATCCGATCCCCACCTCAGCAGACGGTGGGGACAAAGCGCAGCCGCGACGCCTTGCTGCGAGGAGGCCCGCGAGCCTTTGCACGGCGAATCAGGTGCGATTGGAGAGCACGATGAGGCACATGAGCTCGTGAGACCGACCAGATCGAGACGAACTGTGGTTCCACCGCCGCCATTTCCCCACGGCGGGGCAAGGGGCGTCGCCGGAGAAGGAGTCGCTGCGTCGAAGGGGGCTTGGCGGCGGCGAGTGCGTCTTGGCGGCGGATGGTCGCGGTGGCGGAGGCAAAGGGGCAGCGGCAGACGGTGGTGGAGGAGGAGGCGAGCGGGCGGAGGAGGAGCGGCTTGGAGGGCGGGGTGGAGGCGGCTGCGGCGGAGATCTCCATGGTTGGTGGGTTAGGGTTGTGTGTGGACGGAGGCAAAGGAAGGAGGGAGACGTAGGTTTGTGTGCGCGAGAGGAGGTTACATCCGTTACATAAATTGGATGACCAGGATTGTCTCATAGAGAATTGGATGGTTAGATTTCTCTAATTAACGTGGGAATTTCTAGTTTTTTTTTCTTTTTCTCCGATTAATGTGGGAATAACAATAACAATAACCATAATAATAATAACAATGATAATATATTATTATTATTATTCTATTGCCCCGATTGGTGCAGCGCCCCCCGCCCAGCCATCAATTCTCCTCTCCACCCCTCGACACTCCCATAAATACCACACCACAAGCTCCCTGGTTTTCCACTGCCTCTCCTAGCCAGCCTCCTCCACGCCTAGCTGCAACCAGCCAACTTTGCTTTGCTTCTGGTTCTAGGAGGAGCAAGAGATAGGAGAGAAGCCGCCATTGACGACAGGCATGGCCAACCAGACCTTGGTGAATGGCTTCCTCTGCTGCTTCATGCACGTCGGGCTCGTGCTGGTGCTCGCCGTCTACCTCCCGGTGTCCTTCGTCTGCCGGCTCGTCACCAGGCTGCTCGTGCGGCCCTTCGTCGCCGGCGAGGACCTCCGCGGCAAGGTCGTGCTCGTCACCGGTGCCTCCTCCGGCATCGGCGAGGTCAGTGCCGCCCACCTACGTGCATGTACAGTGTATGAATGAATGAATGAATGCGTATGATACGCGTACGAATCTCCCTGGCGATGACCGCCGCTAGGTGGGTCCTACCTACGGTTGCATTACATGCGCTGTGCCCGGGCCCGCTGTCAGTGGCTCAAGTTTTACAAGGGAGAAACGTTCGTACACGTAACGCTTTTCTTCCATGCATGTACGAACGTACGCGTACATCTTTGACGGCTTAGTTAGACCAGTACGTGTTGATATACCTGCCTCCCTCGTGAATTCAGTTATTTTTTTGATGACAAACGTGAGATCAGATATTCCGTCGTCGATCGGTTTGGTTTTGGTTAATTTGCACCCATATATCATGCATGTTGGCATGGAATGGAGCATGGTGGTTGAGCTGGAAAAGACTGCAATATGTTGGGCCTGTTCATAATTTAATTGGGTTTGGTTGGCTTTTTGTTGGTATGATTCGGTGATATTTAGAGCTTGTGGAAGCTAAAAGGCAAAAGTTTTGGATATGATCTGTGGTGGCATAATATACGCGCGTATATACAAACTTAAAATTTTCATCTGTGTCGACCGTGACATACACCGTCGAATCATCAAAACGGACACCATCTTCACGTGTTGGCATCGAATAAGTTTTATTTCTCAATTTTGATTTGGTGATTGCAGAGTAAATACCATTCATAATCTGAAGCGAACCATCAATAATATGCAAGTAGTCTTGAATTCTTGACGTGAACGATTCGACGGTGTATAGTAAGTAGCACAGTACACATCGGAGGGTACCAAGTACCAACTTGGGGGTCTCGAGAAAGGAAGAAACAATAACATTAACATGTACTCTTAACATCCAGTCAAATAAACAGGAAATGAAACTAAATCAATTTTGTTTTAGGTGATGTTGCAAAAGAGTTTAGAGGTTGAATGTCATATTTATTTGAGAAAACACTGGAAGAAATAATAAAAGAAAATTGGTAGAAGCATATAACGGTGTATAACGCTGAGAACGACTTGTTATCAAATTTCTGGATCAAAAAGTAGTGCTATTATATTTGGTCAACACCATTTCATCCAAATTAATTGCTGCAACGAAAAACTGCTGCGAAAAACACTGCAAAACTTAGTGACACCTTGTTATCTATCCTTTTGTTTCTGAATTGCCCACTTTTGTACCAGACGGAAAACTGCTGCGAAATAATTAAACACACTATTTATTCCCTTTCGATGCAGCCCCCAATTTTCTGTATCTAAAATATTCTTGCGTGGTAATTAATTTTGGATTTTTTTTCCTTTTCAGCATCTGGTATATGAGTACGCCAAGAAGGGCGCCTGCGTGGCACTGGTCGCGAGGACGGAGATAGCGCTGCGCGCCGTGGCGAAGAACGCGCTCTTGCTTGGCGCGCCGGGCGCCCTCGTCGTGCCGGCGGACATCACAAAGGTGGAGGAGGCCAAGCGGGCTGTCGAGGAGACCGTTGCCCACTTTGGCAAATGTGAGTAGTCGTTTTGCAACTGTTAACTTATAGCATATTTAGTGTATTGAACCGATGTCGATTTAAAGTCATGCCACGTAAATATTCTAAGAACTAAGTTTGTTTTTTTACCAATGTATTGAACCGATTCCTATTAATAACTGAGACCTACGTTATATTAAAAACCTACAAAATAACAATATCCTCTCTCAACCGCACTCTCTTCTATATAGTTGTTTAATGTTTTGAATCGATTCCTAAGTAGAGTCCGGTTCTATGTATTTTTTTTTGTTGAAATCGATCCCTCCAATGAATTGAATCGATTCAATGGCTTCTCTCCTCGTTTGAATCGGTTAAAACATAAGATTGAAGATGATCTTACCTGTCCCGTCTTCTGCTACTTTAATTTGCACGAGTGACAGCCTGCTTTAATTCGAGATTTGACGGTTTGTTGCGACACTTTGATCCACAAGTTATGATTGATTGATTGCTCTTGTTGATTGTTATTGACGTTTTAAAGTTGTTTTTACACGACGGCGACTATACTTGTATACCTTGCCATTCTGCCAACAAAACCTTATTTACAGTGTGTACAAAATTATTTTGGACGAGGGAGAGGAGGATAAACAGAGGGAGAGGGAGAGGGACGTGGTGCCGGAGATGAGTAGCCTAATTTCGCAACACTATTAACACCTGTGAATTAAAATAAATTTATCTGCAGAACAGAAAGTTTACGTGGAGCAATGAGCGTTAGAACCCAACCCTGGTCAGGTTGGACAGGGTATTTTGCAATGAAGGCTGGGATACCCTATTCGAAAACTTCTTTCTGCAGGTGTTGTCATCTTCAATCTCCGACCACTACCCCCTGCTGCTGTCTAACATCCGCAGTCCTGCCCGCCCTAGAACCTTCCGCTTCGAAAACTTCTAGATTAAGATGCCAGGTTTCTTCGAGACAATCCAAAAATCGTGGTTGGCCCAATATCGGCACACAGAGTCGATGCACCGTCTGAACCACAAGTTAACTTCCACGACATCAGCTCTAAAATCCTGGAGCAAACATCTCTTCCCTCGACCAAAGCTCCTTCTCCACATGGCCTTAGAACTGATTCTTCGGCTCGACGTGGCGCAAGACTTTAGAGCGCTATCGCCACAGGAATCAGCCCTGAGGGCTAGCCTCAAGAAGCGAGTCATGGGGTTGGCAGTGATCGATCGTACCAGGAAGCGCCAAAGTTCACGCATTACAAACCTCAAAGAAAGTGATGCAAACACCAAGTTTTTCCACCTTAAAGTAAATGGCCGTAGGCGCAAAAACCACATCCAAAAGCTCTAAAATGGACCGGGATGGGCGATCTCACACACAGAGAAAGCGGTCTTAATTCAGCAGCACTTTAAAGATATGTTGGCCTCGCCCGCTGTTCGCAGCACGGATCTCAACTAGGAGACCATCAACCTTTCAACGCAAGATTTACACAGCCTACAGGCCATCTTCATGGAAACTGAAGTCCTCTCTGCCTTAAACCACTTGCCGGGGACAAAGCCCCGGGCTTGGAGGGTTTCACAACAAACTTCTATAAGTCCTGCTGGCAAATCATTAAGGAGGACATCATGGCATTTTTTCACAGCTTTCACTCTCTCCGCACGTCACACCTCCACCTTCTCAATACAGCTAACATTGCGCTAATCCCAAAAAAGGAGGTGGCAAATCAAGTGCAAGACTTCAGACTAATCAGTCTCATCCATGGCCTTGGGAAGTGGATTACGAAAATGCTAGCGCTTTGGGTGATGCCTTTCCTAAACACCTTGGTTTCCCAAGCCCAGAGTGCCTTCATCAAGACTAGGAGCATCCACGATAACTTCATCTATGTCCGGAATTTGATCAGAAGACTTCACCTCTCAAACACCCCCACACTCTTCCTCAAACTTGACATCGCAAAGGCTTTCGACTCGGTTCGATGGGACTACCTCCTCGGCCTCCTTTGGAAAAGAGGTTTCCCTCACAGATGGACAAATTGGGTGGCTGCCCTTCTTAGATCCGCCTCATCCAGAGTCCTTCTAAATGGTATCCCTAGCAAGGCGATCAACCATAGAAGAGGACTACGACAAGGGGACCCGCTTTCGCCTTTCCTCTTCATTCTGGCAATTGATCCCTTTCAATGTCTTCTTGAGATTGCAATAGATCTGGGTTTCTTGGCGTGCACGAGGGACTGTTTCACCACACTCAGAACTTCCATTTATGCAGACGACTCAACTATTTTCATCAATCTGAGTGTATCAAAATTACAAACAACCACCCAGATTATCCTCAATTTTGGAGAGGCCTTAGGTCTCCGCACCAACTTTCAAAAAAGCACGGTCCTCCCGATTAGTTGCGATCATATAGACCTGAACACGATCTTACAAGGCTTCCCAGCAATCCGAGCATCCTTTCTGATCAAATACCTAGCTCTACCACTCACCCACAAAAGACTACATAGAGTGGACTTTCAGCCTCTTCTCGACAAAGTGGGTGGAAGATTAGCAGGCTGGCAGGGACGCTTCTTGACCCCTGCAAGGCAAGCCACTCCAATCAAATCCATCCTCTCCTCGATTCCAATTTATTTCCTCACGGTTTTCAAGATTCCCAAGATAGTTCTCTATGCCCTAGACCGTTTAAGGCGTCACTTCCTCTGGGCGGAGCACGAAAACTTCTCAGGGGGCAAGTGCAAAATCAACTGGGAAAGGGTGTGTCGCCCGTCCAAGCTCGGTGGTCTAGGTATCCTCAACCTACCCAAATTCTCCGCGGCCTTAAGGCTAAGATGGCAATGGCAACAATTGAAGGCCCCAGCCAAACTCTGGGTCGGAATGGAAACACCCTGCGATGAGGGGGACCACAGCCTTTTTGCGGTAGCAACCAGGATATCCCTCGGGGATGGTAAAACATCATTCTTCTGGTACTCGGCCTGCCTCAGCGGGGCGGCTCCAAAAGACCTGGCCCCAAAGATTTTCAATATTTCCAAAAGGAAAAACCAGACAGTCAGACAGTGGCTTCCGCCCTTTAGAATGGACATTGGGTGCGTCACATCAACACTCGGGGGGGGGGGGACTCTTAGTCGACCACATCCATCAGTTCGCGAAACTCTAGTGCAAAATCAACCAAATACACCTGGACATTGGCCTCCCGAATGAGATTGCTTGGAAATTAACCTCGAACGGTATCTACTCCTCAAAATCCGCCTACGCTATGCTTTTCCTGGGATCTACGTGGACTAATTTCAAAATCTTAATTTGGAATTCCCACGCCCCCCAAAGTGCAAATTCTTCACTTGGTTAGCAATCCAAAACAAGCTCTGGACTGCAGACAGACTGAAAATATGAGGGTGGCCAAACTAGCACTTCTGCCCCCTCTACAGACACACTCCAGAATCGGTCCTCCATCTTTTTGCCCAATGTCGATTCTCCTCAAGAATTTGGAAGCAGATGGCTGACTGGCTAGGATACGAGAGTCTCCAACCATCCTGAATTGGTGATCAAACGTAGTGGAGAGGAAAGGCTCCCCAGCAAAGGCCACAAGTACGACCCTAATCCTTATTACGTAGGAGCTCTGGAAGGAAAGAAATGCTAGAATTTTCAACAACTTAGCCACTACTCCTCAGCAACTCATAACGAAGATTAAGGAGGAGGGTAGAAATTGGTCCCTTGCGGGGGCCAAGAGCTTGGAGTTATTTTATTCTCTGTAATTAAGATCTCTTTTGTCTAACTATCCCTTTGGCTTTGTTTTTTAACTTTTCTCTATTAATATAAACGGACAACCCTCCTGCTGGTTTTTATTCAAAAAAAAAATTTTGGAGAGTACGTCACTAGCGAGAAGGTCTCGTCGATTCGTCGAATTCACCCAGATGTTCGCTAGTGACTACTGGGGTTGCACAATTAAGTGCACGTAGCTAGATTATCATATGTTCTCTAAAAAAATCAAATGGGCCCGAACAATGAAATATATCCCCATACTCCCAAGTTGTCAATTGAATATTAAAATATTGATTAATTGACAAATTGTGTTCTTTTGAAAAGTGAATGCTAGCTTCTAATCTTATTAGTACTGCTTTTAAAACCAGTCTCAACATTGAAGTCCTAGCTCCCTAGTCGTTGTGGTGCAACCTCTAGAGATTTAAGGCTAGATTCTCTACTTAACAAAAAGAAACTTCAAAGTCTAGAAGCATTTCTGAGACTATGTCTAGAAGCAGACGTGCAAAATTAAGTTGATATACTCACGCACAGTTCTTGGTGGTACAAATTAAATGGCAATACTCAATAGAAAACGTAGCCAGTTTAGCTAAGCTTTTTTGAGAAAGATCTGCTGTGTAGTGGAGAACAAATTAACTGTAAGATTTACTAAGAGAAAAAATATTTTTTTTGTTTCAAAGCGACCTCTAATTTTCCTCACAAAAAAAAGTGACCTCTAATGTAAACGGTTGATCGATTGTTTAAATCAACGTTTAGGAAATTTCATGCGGCAGTAATCTCAATGGTACCTGACTACAAGCTGATGAAACTTTCTCAGCTGAGGACGGAACTACACTATATATGTGCATGTACCCTAGTAAAAGCAAACCACTTTCGAGAATAGTGATGTGAGGTTCTTCCAATTTGGTTGATAAGAATGTCACAGGACAGCTACTTACACTTGTTTGTACTGAGTGGTCCATCAACTTGTCAATTCATGTTTGATGCGCACTTAATTATGTCTAGTAATTAGGATGGTAGCTCATTTCGAGGATATAAAATAAGAATAATACACATACAAGTAGCATATATAAATTAATTCCTTTTAATTTATGCAGTCTTATACTACATCAGAAATATAGTACTGGTCAGCTAGTAAAATTACTTTTTGGCGATCATAAACTAATAAAATTACTTTAATAATGGTTTTATAGATTAGTTATTTTTTGAATAGTTATTTTTAGATAAAATCATTCAGAGTTTGGTAATAATTGAATTGAAATACTAATTTTTCTCTGATTTCCGCAGTGAATCACCTGGTGGCCAACGCAGGAATCTGGTCCAGCTGCTTCTTCGAAGAAATCACCAACATAACCGCCTTCCACAACGTGATTGTAAGCAACTCGTCACAGATCGACTACATCTATATTTTTCCTGAGAAAATGTCATCATAAATAGTAACAAAACTTTTCAACGAGAAATTTTCAGTGTACCAATAAATAAATAAGTCTTAAAGGTGCGTTTGGTTCGTTTGCTTATAGGAGCTATAGTTTAGCTGGGCAAGCTAGCCTACTTGAACTAAGACATCCTTGCTAGGATTATTGTTTGGTTATTTTGCTTTTGAGGGCAAGATTATTTGTTGACAGGCAGTCCACTAATATCGGGAGGAAGTTGTCTGATCGCGTCCACCTTTTTCTCACGGAGCAGAACCTTGCAGTCGAGAGAGAGCCGATCGATTTGGCTCTCCGCTGAGAGCAAGCATTTTCTAGCCCATTGCAGCTACCTAGCCCTATAAAGCAAGGATAATTTGGTGGTTACAAACAATTAGCCTAGCCGACCAAGGCTAGAAAAATTCTTGCCCTGGATCCAAACATATTAAATTTCGTTGCAGTCGTCCTGCCACTACTACAGAAAAGGTAATCACAGACGGTTCAAAATCGTCATCACAGACGGTTTTTTGAACCGTCTAAGTTTATGGGTCAGTGATACTACGAGGTCATCACAGATAGTTTTTGAAACGTCTGTGAAAAAGCTATTACAGACGGTTCTAAATAATAACCTTCTGTGATAATCTATTTTCATAGACGGTTCTGAACAAGAACCGTCTGTGATAATTGTTTATCACAGACGGTTCTTGTTCAGAACCGTTTGTCAAAATAGACTATCATAGACGGTTCTTATTTAGAACTGTCTGTGATAGTATTTTCTATTGCAAAAAAATTTCGAATTCTGAAACTTCGGAGGCCGTTTTGAGGCCCTAAATGATCTTTTTTGGGGTTTTCACTTTTTCAAGACCTCGCGAAGAGAATCTGACCTTGACCTTGACTTATGGATTTTCGGATTGAGCTTTTCGTTAGCTTTCCAACGAGCCAAAGAACGCCGCAATCCGAGTTCGTATGCAAAAGTTATGGCTGTTTTACGAGCAGTCTTGTAACGAGTCCGGACGAAGAGGCGACGATGGCACGGTACTCGGAGTCGAGGATGCCGAGGTGCTCATTGTCGATGTCCGCAATCTTATCTTGATCTATTCATTCACAAGAAAACCACAATTACAATTGAGAGCCACCAAAAGCAACAAGGCAGGGGGAGGCGACAAGCGATTGATCACTTACTGGCATGTTGGATATCAGCTAGGAAGAGAGAGAAGGGGATCAGATGGGGGATATCACCGGCAATGAATGAGAGGCGTGGGCAGCATCACCATGGCGTCACAATCGGAGGCGGAGGAGCTCACGACGGTAGTCGGCGGTAGTCGGAGCTCGGCGTGGGGAGGGCAGAGGGAGAGACTAGTGGAAGACAAGGCAGGGGTGGCTATAATATATAAGGACAGTACCAAAACATTTCACCTCCTGCGCATGCATCCAAAACATTTCGTCTCCCGCGCACGCGTCCAAAAATTTCCGCCATCCCGCACTGCGAATCACAGACGGTTTCAAATAAAAACTGTCTGTGTTGACCATAATATCACAGACGGTTCTTAACAAGAACCGTCTGTGAAGTATCACAGATGGTTCTTAGCAAAAACCGTTTGTGATATTTTGTAGTATCACAGACGGTTCTTAACAAAAACCGTCTGTGATATTTGGTAGTATCACAGACGGTTCTGCTTCACAGACGGTTTTCAACATGAACCATCTGTGATATTACTTCTTCACAGTCGGTTTTTAGCGCAGCCAGTAACACAGACGGTCGCTAAACCAAAACCGTCAGTGATTGTATTTAATACAGACAGTTTTAGTCAACCGTCTTTAATGAGGCGTCCAATATTAGCCTTTTGTAGTAGTGTGCCAACACTTCATACATAACTTAGATATTCCCCCACCCCCAAGCTAATGGTCACTCAAATGGTCCAATACTACACTGTAGTTGTTACCACACTGCAGCTAGCGAATATAATTAACACATACATCATCTCTTGTCAATTTTATCAATCTTTTTCCTATAAATTTATATGGAACTAATTTGTTTAATTTCCAACTTTTTTCCCCTGTAGGATCTTAACTTTTGGGGTGCCGTGTACCCAACCTACTTCGCGCTGCCCTACCTGAAAGACAGCCGCGGCAACATCGTCGTGACGTCGTCGGTGGCCGGCAGAGTTCCAACGGCGAGAATGAGCTTCTACAACGTACGTAAGCAAAGCGAAATATACTACTAGTACCAAGTAGCGAAAACAAAATTCTGCTCATCAAACCAATACACCAACATGATGGATGCACCAATACACACAGCCTGGCTCTGAGCCTCTGACACGCATGCTAGAATCCTAGCATATTCTATCGGGCTCACAGCTCTATGTGTAAGCAGGCTGCTGGTAAATTTGTTCGTCAGACTCATTCATGGACAGAATTCCTAGTAGGGTATATATATTCACGTCGTAAAAACTTGCAATTCGAGATATGGAAAGTTCTGGACTCGCCACTGCTCCTAACCCTTCCGCGATCGTGGGGCCTGACATGTTTATTTCACTCTCTAATGTACTTGCAGGCAAGCAAAGGTGCGGTCATACGGTTCTACGAAACCCTAAGGGCGGAGCTGGGATCCCACGTCCGCGTCACCATCCTCATGCCGGGATACGTGGTCTCCAACCTCACCATGGGCAAGGGCATCCAGAAGGATGGCAATGTCGGCATCGACGAGGAGGCTCGCGATGTATATCCTTAAACCAACTAACTCTCGTATAACAACAAACTGTCTTAGTTAATTGCTGAACTGCATAATTCTGGACTGTAGATTAATGTCGGACCGCTGCCCGTGGGCAAGACGGAGTCGTTGGCGAAGGTGGTGGTGGCGAGCGTGCGGCAGGGCGACTACTACGTGATGTGGCCCGGGTGGTACTGGCCGTTCCACATGGTGATGTGCGCCGCGCCGGAGCTCGTGGACTGGTTCTCCAGGACGTTCTATGTGTCCAAGTCCAGCGACCAGGGCAGCGACGCCCTGAGCAAGAAGATCCTGGAGGCCGTCGGCGGCAAGAAGTTCCTTTACCTCAAAACCATCCGTTCCCAAGCCATAACCGCTAACTGAAGCTAGCAATTGGTTATATATTCGCATGGTATATTTAGCTCCAATGTTAAAGGTTGCTAGTAATCTTTGTGCGTATGGTATATCTAGATTTTACGTAGAGTTTGTTTATATAGTCCTACAGTATTTAGACAGTCATGATACGTAGAATCCTCTGCGAATCCGAATAGTTGTTTGCTCTCAATAAAAGGGCACCCCTGTAATCAGTTTTAAGCAATAGAAAATAAAAATCAGAGAAGCTGCATTGGTTTCGGCAGCACAAAATTCTTCCTGTTCTATACGTGTGCGTGTGCTTGTGCTTCTGCCCTTTGCTTGTGCGTGTGCTTCTGTCTTTTTCCATGGCCTGCAGTGCATGTGTGGCCGTGGGTCTCCGCGTGTGCTTCTAGTCGATCGGTCTTGGCGTTCTCTATCTCTGCGAATTGCTCTCCTGTCTCTTTATCTCCGGTCAAGCCAATAATTGGTATCAGAGCATGAGTTCTTGATTCATGTATGCCCAAGATCCATGTTCTCTAGGAAGTGGTGTCACCGGTGACGAGGCAACGTTGGGTGCGATGGCGAAGGAGAGTTCCGCTGTCTCACTGCATTATCCAATGCTCAGAGCAATTATGCAGTATGGGCAATCAAGATGAATGTGTACATGCGCGTTCAAGGAGTGTGGGACGCGTCGAGGACGGCAATGTCGATGTGCACAAGGATCAAATGTCCTTGGCGGCCATATATGGAGGCATTCCAGAGGAAACGCTCTTCCAACTAGCTGACGGCCAAAGCTACGTGGATGGCGTTGAAGACAATGCATCTTGGTGCCGATCATGTCAAGGAAGCGTGAGTGCGGACCCTCAAGAACGAGTTCGAGGGCATGCGCATGAAAGAGACCAAGTCGATCGACGACTTCACCATGAGGTTGACGACCATTATCAACCAGATTTGAGCCTTGGGGGACAAGGTGGAAGAAAGCTATGTTGTGAGAAAGTTCCTTGGGGCAGTCCCCAGAAAGTTTTTGCAAATCGTCTCCACCATTCAGCAGTTCGAAGACCTCAAGGTGATGACGGATGAGGAGGTGATCAGCCACTTGAAGGCGCACGAGGAATGGATCTGAGGATCTGGCGGCAGCAAATATGAGCACCTGTTGTTAAACCGCACCAAGTAGGAGGCCCGATCATCGAAAGGCGAAGGCAAGGGCTCCTTCGGCAGCTCTAACGGTGGTGGTAGCCGAGGATATAAGAATCGGAAATTTGACAAGACAAAGGTGCGATGGTACAATTGTGAGGACTAGGGGCACTTCGCTTCCGAATGTCGTAAGCCGAGGAAGGAGAAAGAAGATGCGTATTTAATTGAGGCTGATGCTGAAGACGAACCAGCATTGCTTTGATGCTAAGTTGAGTCTGGGATGTTGAGGAGATGTGTTCACCTTCCTGAGTCGAGTCTGTGGAGTTGAGTCTCGGATGTTGAGGAGATGTGTTCACCATCCTGTATTGAGTAACAGTTGGGCAAGTCCTAGTTGAGACCAACTGCCTCAATAAGTAAGTGCACAAATATTATGGAATGATTTGTTAGTAATCTTTGTGAATATGGTATATCTAGATTTTACATAGAGTTTTGTTTACATAGTCCTACAATATTTAGGCAGTATTCATTATGGATACTAGAGTTTATTTGCTATCCCTTCAGGATACATAAAATCCTTTGCGGATACGAATAGTCATTTGTAGTCAATAAAAGGGCACCCCAATAATTGCTTTTAATGAATAGAAGATAAAAATCAGAAAAGCTGCATTGGTTTCAGTAGCACAAAATTCTCCCTGTTCTATTCATGTGCATGTGCTTCTGTCCTTTGCTTGTGCGTGTGCTTTTGTCTTTTTCCATGGCCTGCAGTGCATGTGTTGTTGTGGGTCTCCTCGTGTGCTTCTAGTCGATCGGTCTTGGCGTTCTCTATCTCTACGAATTGCTCTCTTGTAGTGCATCTCTTCATCTCCAGCCAGGCCAACAAAGGCCATAGCGTATTTGTTCTTTCTTTTCTTCTGGGTTCTTTTTTTCTTAACAAGTGATCACGGCAATGTGAAAAAAAAGAATGTTTATTGGTGGTACGCCCTGTGATAAACAAGGTGCGGTTGCAAATGGTTTATCTAAATGAAACTATTAATTTTGTTGCTCGGAAGTAGATCTTAAAGAAATTAGATATAAGCAATCACATATACCAATATAAATTAATTGGATATAAAAAAATTAATATTCTGTTTTAATTAAAAACTAATAGAAGATGATTAAAGGAAATAAGGATTGAGTGTAGGGGAGAAAGGGTGGGCTGGCCCAAGGCCTATGATCCAAGCCCAAGCTGAGTCCACCTGCTGGCCACATAAGAAGGAGAGGGGGGTAGCTGGTTGCCAAACCCTAGCTCATTGTGCCCAGCCGCCCCAGCCCCCTACCCCTTGGCTGCCACCATGCCTAGCCTCTGCATCACCCCAGCCCCTTGTGCACCTGACCCTAGCCGCTAGCCTCCTTGCGCTGCTTGCCTTGCGCCCTACCATGCCCTTGTGCTGCCAAGGAAGAGCAAGGAAGGTGAAGGCTAGAAAGAAGGAAGATGAAGATCAACAAGGAAGAAGAGGAAGAAGAAAGAAGGAACAGAAGAGCAGAAAACTAGGGCTTCACAATCAAACCTTGTTTGTCATCCAATTTCATGGGTAACAATCTAAACAACTTCATTTTAGTGTTAGATTGATGTTTCATTGAATGTTAGTAGTTAGGCCGCGGAGATTTTATAATTTGTGCTGCCATGTTTTGATTAGTTGTACTGCAGAACCTTGTGGGGGTGTTTTGGGGTATCTGTGTCCATATTCATGATTTTTCCATGTTTGTAAAGTTGTATATAATTTTGTAATATCTCTATAGAGTACAAGATCACTACATTTGGTTAAGCGGTTGAAAAGTTATAGCTTCAGGAGTGCTACTATCCATAACAAAATCGTAGATTAACGTGATCGTATAGATTGCTTTATTATGTACTATAAATGATAGAATTAAATTATGGTCATAAATAGGTTTAGTTAGATAATTATATATAGTTTCTCTAAGTGATATACTTGGGTATTTTTCAGGTGGTAGAAAAATAGTTATAAAATTGTGAAGTCTACTATTCCATGATGTTCCAGATTAACCTTCGAGGATGAAAACAGGAAACTGGATGGCGTAATCAGAGAATTTGCATAACTAGGAAATTATAGGAAATTTTATGTAGATTCCACAAAATATAGATTTTTCTATATTTGGATTACAGAAGTAAAAGTTATGGGTGTTTAATCACCAAGATAGCCGATAGGTTGTCTGCTGATGATGAGTTATTTGTGTCAGGTTTGCGCGTGTGAGTGATATTGAATTGTTTGATATTTGTACTATTATGACATGTTTTTTAGTTGTATTATTGATATTGTCGAGGGAGTGTTGCTTCAAGTTCAGTGCTGCCATTGCATCATTCGGATTTTCGTGGCTAAAAGGCAAGTACGTGGTAGAGCGGTAGACATCGCTTTGTTTGCCCATGTCTTTACAATTAACTTGCCATGTCTTTTATTTATGCTTTATTTATTATTATTTAAATTCCATGAAAATGATGATGACATGACCATGGGGATGACATGGTAATGATGATAATGGTTTACATTAATGGATAATGAACATTGTTGCATCATTTGCATACATAAAAGCCAGGTCGTTCAGAAATGCCATGTTACATGACTATCCCAGAGTGCTCTTGATAAAATCCTACAAAGGTAGGGACTCCACCGGATAGAGGATAGAGTAGTTCATCGATGGGTGATCACTCCGTTATACCGACCGCAAAGAAAGAAGTCCAGAACCTCATAGGATGTATGACACTACAATATGAACACCCTTTTAGCAACGCATATATGCTTGCTATAAGTCCTAATAAGCGTTGGTACGATCTATACCAATGCATTTAGTATGCGTTGCCACTGCTTCTGTTGCAAGGGTCTATTTCAACACATATAGAAGCGTTGGTAACGAGTTGGAATAAGCATTGCAAGATTGCAACAGATTTATTTAGGCTGCACCAACACATTTATGCGTTGTTATTGCCAATGGCAAATCACAAAATTTTGGGTTTTGCGATGCATATATCTATTGTAAAAAATTAATATGTTGGCTCCAGACGTGGAATACCCGAAGCTCCCGTGTGTGTACTGTACTAGTTCCATAATCAGTGGCTAGTACACACATCCAAAACATTGACATACACATCCATCCATACTCAATATTCATACAATAGGGAACAAATATGGCACTTAACTTAAGAGATTACATCCCAAGTGTATAATACACGGCCAACCGGCTAAATAAAATGAAAAGTATCAGAAGGAGCAAGTTAAACAGCGGAAGCAAAAGTGTCAAACCCAAAAGTCCAGCAACATGCCCATCCAACCCTTAGGCAACCGACAAGAACCAAACCCTAGCAAGACCCGTCCCTGCACCCTGTTGGTGATATGCCCTAGAGGCAATCATAGAGATGATTGTATCATGTCTATGTTTATGAGTTATTGAATAAATGTTATTATGTTCCTTGAATGAATCATCAGTTATAAAGATTAACAAGTATGTGACTTGTTGGTGAAGCTCTTTAACTTATACGATGTCATTCTAAAAGTATCCCTGGTCAGATGTCACTGGTCATAACACTAGTAACTTGTTGACCAACACATGTATTGATTGATGACCATGTTACACCGGTCATGGATATAGGGATATCGAATCAATAATGTGAACACATGTTAGAGAACATGGGGTTGGATTGACCCACCTTGAGACACTATTGAGATTGTTATGCTTTCATGTGTCATCAGTTGGTCTCAACTGTCAAGCAATGATGATGTATAATCCTTAAACCTGAGATTAGCACAGTTTTCTACATGTGTAATAGCACACTTAGGGGTTGCCAAACGCTACTCCGTAACTGGGTAGTTATAAAAGTAGCTTTCAGGTATGCTATGAAACATGCGGAGGAATATGACTGGTCGGATATGGGATTTGCCCCACCTAACATAACAGGAGAGATATCTCTGGTCCCCTCGATGTGGTCGGATAAAGAAAGTGCATGGCCATGCCACTAGTGGTCGAAGAGTCGACCACATGAAGTTATCCGTCATTTGATCGAGAAAGTATTGAATAGTCCATGGATGGCAATTTATCTCACCTGGAGTTCAACCAGATATCATGAGGCAAAGCGAGAATACACAAGCAGGTCACTTAAGATCGACAAGATATGGGCTGGTCGTATGGTGATACAAGCTGGTTGTAGTCTAGTCGAACATAATCACTAAGTAGTCGAAACCTAGTCGTAAGGAGTTACGAACTGGTTATGACTAAATATGAACTGGTCGTATAGAGATACGAGCTAGTTGTAAGTGATAAGGATCTGGTCATAGATCATATTGCATTAAGGTTCGTCCGCTATAATTTATGTGTATTCGGGAATCGTTATGTCTTGCTAGGAACCACTAATGATTCATGGTCGAAAAGGTGTTTTCGAGTCACAACCAAATACGCATGAACCTATAGGGTCACACACTTAAAGGGTTGGAACAAACAAGTTCAGATAGGATCCGTCATGGGCTCTATATAAGGGGATGCATGAGGCTATTGGGAGACACACGAGAAGGACATGAGTCGCTTCACCGAAACCCTAGCCTTCATCTTCTCGAGAGCCCTACCGTGCGAGTTGGTGCTAGCACACCGGCGTACGGTGTTCCTTCCCAGGACATGTGGATACCATAGAGGCGCTGCTGCGATTGCTGCTGTGCTGGATGAGGATGACCTACGATCTTCACCAGGAACACGATTGGGTGTTGGAGGAGACAATCGACACCGAGGGCACTAGACAATCGACTACGACCACTACATCGATGCACTCAATGTTGGATCAGGCTGCTCCAACTCTTTTTTCGCTGCACTGCGCGTCTGGTGGTAATAATCTATGATCTCTTGCTTGCTTGGCTTCCTGCTTTATGTTATAGAATTTTTGAATTACCAGCTAGTGTAGCCTACCCGTATCCCTTCACACCCTCTGGTACTGGGAGTGAAGAAGGCGTCGTTCGGAATCAGCTCATCCACATACTCTGATCAACAATTTTAAGCAAGATTGAGCACATTTTGTAGTCAACAAGATTTGTAGTGTATCGCAACATAACAATACATGCAATGCTATAAGAGGAAAAGGCTCTACTCTACAAGTTATCTTCAGCATTAAGCAAGTTTTATTTACAATACTGATATGTAATAGTTTGCAACGGAATTTGTAAAAGCACTTGACTGATTATGAAATAACAAGTATGTAACTCATATAATAACAAAATCACAGCCCTCCTTGGCTGTGATCAACATTTTATTCTCAGCCATAGACATAGCACTCACACAAATCAATCATCCCAATATTATCCAACAAAACTGTTTTTGCAAAAATAGAGACTATACCCGATGAGGTGTCACTAAGCACGCTCATGACCGCGAGCAAGGATATTTAAATAGATTTACACTCTACAGAGGTGTACAACTTTATCCATAGTATACGAATTCTTCAGTTTATCCGACATTCGTCGATACTACCGTACACAACATTTTAGTATGTAGTCTACAGAATGTAACGAATCCTTTACATCACCTAGTCCTAGCCTTGCACTAGCCTGACGAATGAATATCCTCATTTCACCCGGGTACACCCCCGTCTTAGTGAGACATTCACCATTGTGTCAGCAAGCTTTTTTCCCAATGCCTCGGTGAAGGGAGCCCCTTCGAGCATGCCTACCCGGTCATACTCGCACTACTACGGCCTACCAACATGCAAAGCTAGTCTTTGATGACTTAATTAGCTAAAGCCGTCCCATACTAGCACATGTGGTTGTACGCTTAGGCTTAGATATGATTCACCAGTGTTTGGTCCTTAATTGACCCAACCTAGGATCTCCCCCTATCTACTTGTGAGATACACCTCTCACACTCCTCAGGTTATAGTATATCTCGCGTGCATCACAAACTAAGTTTTTCATTTTCATTTTTATAGAAAATAACAGAGGTAAAACCCTTTGGACCATCATTTCAAAATCTCCCAAATTCATACTCAACATTTCATCCATTTTCAAATTTTAGTAAATCTAGAGCCCGACTAACCATTTGTGCGATATTCGCACTCGAAATACCCAAATTGACGTCATCTATTGCCTAAACCATAACCTAATGACTACAACAGTAAGGATACCAATATTTCAAGGAGGATCATGCATTGAATAGGAATATAACTACCATTATCCCCAAATATAGCAATTTTAAGCAAACATACACGCATGCATAATAGATTTTTGCAAAAAAAAGTACGATAATTGAAATAATGGGATCAACATGGTCAAAGGAGGTGCTTGCCTTGCTGTGATATCTCTGAATATGAGGATGGAGGGTCGTCAAATAATTTGTTCGCGGTATCGACGTCTATTCAAAAGAGCCATTAACAAATCATAAATAGAAAAATAATTTCAACAGCGAAAAAACCAAAATATTTTTGCATATTCGGACAGAGCATGATGTTAGATGAATTTAGTAAAAGATTCATTCAATTTAGAGTTCGTATGCAAAATTTATTAACATTTTAATTTGCTTCGGTTTTGAAAATCCTGAAAATAATAAAAAGGGTGACGTCGAAAGCATATTCTCTAAGGTTTACACTTTCTAATAGACAAAGTATATTTTCCTCTGAGTTCTTTTGAGGTTTACACTTTCCAACAGAGGAATCATATTTTCCTTTGAACTGAAAGCGGCTTTTCTCATTTTTCTGAATTTTATTAACTTATATGTGGGGCCTATTTGTTAGTGACTCATATTTTTATTTCCTTGATTTTATTTATAAAACAGAGGCGGTCCCACATGTCATACAGTTAGTAACTATTTAACTAAATGATTAAATTCTGATTTGATTTAATCCACTAACAGCTAGGGTCCACATATCAACCTCTCGGGTTTTAAAACACGTTTTAAAACTGAGAATAGTGAGTTGTCCCACATGTCAGTGACACATATTCTAAAAATGTTTTGAATTAGACTTATGTTAACTTTTCTACCAGTCCCACTTGCCATATACCCAATACTTTTAAGCTCTATTATTTAGCACTAACCACCTTCTAATTACATGGGTGCCACCAGTGAGAGAGAGAGAGAGAGAGAGAGAGAGAGAGAGAGAGAGAGAGAGAGAGAGAGAGAAGGGAGGAGAGCAGAGGCACACGAGGCGGAAAAGCTCAGAGGAGCTCGAAAATGGAAAGAGGGAGTCATTGCGATGCTGGCGGAGGTGAAGGTGGTCGGAGAGGTGGACGAAGTTAGTGTCGCGGTGGTGAGAGGCGGTTGGAAGTCTCAGGTCAACATGGCATTCACGCTAGGGGCCAAGACAAGGCGGGCTTGAAGCTCAAATCGGCTTAGGGTGCTATCGCAAGGTTAACTACCATGACCTGAGGCGAGCCGACGGCTATATCCCACGGTGACAGCATGAGCTCCACTGGTGATTACAACGCAAATGATCTACACTATCAAAATTGAAGGAGGCTTATGCTTGAGTTGCTCACCACGATCACGAGGAAGCTGATAGTGAGGTCGAAGAAGGGCTGAGACGGCTTGATGGCGATGAACAGAGGTGACGGTGCCAAGCTTCACGGTGATAGGTCATCTCGGTGGAAATCAACTGAAATGAAGCACATGCATAGCTTCAGGGGGACTCATAGATGGAGGAATTGATCTCAGTGGGGGTCAAGAACTCACCAGATATAAGGGTTGGCGTCGATGGTAGCGGCGGAGTTAGAGAGGTTCATGGTGACGGCTTGGTGTGGGCGAAGCTGGCTGAAATGGACTGCACGAGAAGGTTTAGTGAGGTGAGGCAATGCTCAAACCGGACATGGAGTGGCTAGGGGCTCATCGAGCGTGGAGATCTCCCATGACTATTGTAGCGCTAGAGATGAGAAAGAAGACTTGATTGCGGAGCTACACTACACTAGAAGAACAGGGAAGTGAGGAGGTGAATGAGTGAGCCAAATGGCACATGCTGACACGCACGTCGGGGGCTTGGCTCACCAGGACACGCTTGCGCTTCTACAGAGCACGCACACTAGAGCTTAGGACGCTGATGTGTTCCAGGTATTATGGTGGAATAAACTTATCAGGAAGGGGGAAAATGGAAATGTGGCGTTGAAGGTTTACGGTTTCTGCACAGAAGAAGGGGCATCAAGTATTGAGATGAGGGCAAGAACGACGATGGGAAATGGCAAATGGCTCGGGTTTTCATGAGTTTCTCATGAGGCGACAAAACCCAGGCGCAGCGAAACGGTGGGCAGATCAGGTGAGACCAGGCGACCATGGTCCTCTCCCGTGAGCGCTCGAGGGTGATGGTAGCAATGATGTGGGTGAGGCTCTGGCACGCTATAGGGTAGAGGAGATCGGTTGCACAAGGTGGAAGAAGTAGTTTGACATGCGGGCCCAGCACGTCAGCGAGAGGGGGAGAGGGAGGCTGGCGCGGGCTGAAGCACTGCACGAGAGGAGATAGGCTGGCAGACTAGGCCCATTCGCCCAACGGGAATTCAAATTCGGATTTCGAATTTTCAAATTGGCTGATTGTTGTTCGAATTTCTAAACATAGCAAACGGGCTCCACATTTTGTGAAATATTTTGTGGAGGCTTCTAACATAGTATGGTTCCTTGTGTAAATTTTTTAGGATTTTATCTATTCTGTGATTTTCTCGAAGATTCTTCCAAGTTGTTGTTTTCATGTAAATGCATTGTTGGTTTTGATCAAAATTTGTTCATACATGCTCAA
Source organism: Phyllostachys edulis (assembly GCA_036346405.1). Lineage (NCBI taxonomy): Eukaryota > Viridiplantae > Streptophyta > Magnoliopsida > Poales > Poaceae > Phyllostachys > Phyllostachys edulis. The sequence goes on from CM070566.1 coordinate 38,264,492, forward strand.
ATAAATTTTCCCACATATAGACATGCTCAAAATTATTCCCCCATTTATTTTTCATTATACTTTCCAAAAATTGGGATTTTTGGGATGTTACATAATAAGCGTTACAATTTCTTCTAGTTTTTAATATTTGCTTTGATATTTTACATAACCATAAGGTAATCCAAAAGTACAAATTCCACTCAAAATATGCTCCAATAGTGCAAAATTTAATTCAAATTAAAATAAACATGTTATGAAAAATTCCATTACAAGGAAAATGTTGATTGACATGCTTTGTAACAAAGCAATCTAGTTGATAACATCATATCCTGATAAAACAAAACTAAAATCTAATAGATTTCTAAATTTGTCTTTGAATGCACTCAATCTGCATCATTCTGTATTCTCCACACTACAAAGTTGTCATCGAACATTTATCTTATCAATAACTATTTATCTTCTCACCCTGAAGAAAATTGTTGTCTATGTCCAAACCTTTACTAAATCCCTTGGGTTGTAGATCTTCTAAAGAACCGACTTGGCAAAGAAGCTTCATTTGAACCTCTATAGAACATTTCAAAAGTAGACTATGCAAATTGAAAACTATGTAAAACCCAAAAAACATGTAGGTTTCTGCTTGATCTCAGCTCCACCTTGACATAAAGCCTTGTAGGTTCCTAACAGATGGCAACTCCACTTTGACAAGTAAGCTCATCACGTAAACATTAACATGGTGTTGTTCAACTCACAAAAATTCATCCATCTACGTAGAGGAGAAAAACAATCACTATAGACAACACTAATATTGTGTATGTTAGAACATATGTTTTAATGCCGTGTAAGGATTTTGCTATGAACACATCACTTTTGCACCATGATGCAAATTTTTAGTACTACACAGTATACACAAAGGAGAAAAAGCTAAATTGATTGGATAAAGAATTGCTTGCCTGCTTTTTTGATAAAATGAGGTTGAAATTAAATTCTTCTCTGTTCCTCAAAGTTAATTTGGCCAATATGAATTCCCGATAATAAAGTGACAATGCATATATTAAAAAACACATAAAGACAGAGCTATATAATCATTGTTAGAGCTAACCTTGTTTTCAGAAATTATGTGTCCAGAACTATCAATCTCCTTTCAACCAGTCAAGTGCCATTGCTGCTAATGTAGTATAATCGTTCAAGAATCCACCAAGGATAGAAAAAAGAACTGAAACTTCGAAATTTGCTCTTTGTCACCAGTCGGCTCCCAATAGTCCATCCTTGGTTCTGACATTGATGAATCAATCAAAATTACCTTCAGAACCCTGAAAAATGAAGAACTAAGGTGTAATCTGCTGGCGCTTTACCATTCTTTAAGCACACAACTTTCTTTGACTTGTTGTCACACTACCGCTCACTAGATTCTTTAAGCACACAACTTTCTTTGACTTGGTATCACACTACCACTCACTAGAGCAAAACATGACACTCACTTCTTCACCAAATTCATATTGTAACTTGGAAGCAATAGGTTGCAGTTGTCCAAATAAGTGAATACAAAATGGTCGCAAAGACTAGAATTTCCTATGGAACTTGCATTGCCTTGGAGTTGACAATCCTATTTTAATAGTTTCTCACACTCCTAAAACTTGGTTATAAATGAGTGTGCAGATCATAGTTAAACAGTCGTAAGGCAGAGTAAACAATCAATTTCCCTCAGCTAAAATCATTAAAGTAGGAGCTCCAGAGGTAACTTAAGGCACAACATCATCCTAAATAACTTGTTCATCCTTTAGAGAAATAAATTTCTAGATAACATAATCAAAATATGAAGAAAAGGAATCTCATTCTCACAGAGGCATTTCAACAAACACGTGATGGACAGGTGTATTGCACAAACCTACTAACTCCTGTGGCATGTACAAGAACTAGTTTTATTACAAGCAACAAGTAATGAACTTTTGTCATAGGAGATTGTAGTTAACCAAAAGGATATATCATAGATGTTCTAATATCTATCCAACACAAAATTTAATCAAATCAGGTGTGCTCAGAGATGGGAATGGAGTGGCTTACACGGTGTCCGATCGGTAGTAGGCAGACATGGTTCTTACTATCAAGCAGGCAGAGCCGCAAAGGGTCGCTGCGTCGCCTCGTCCCCAGAAACCCGCCGCATCGCTGTCGCCATCACCACCCGAGCCGCTCCGCCACCTCAAGCCTCACCATCGCCACTGTGGTCGCCACCGGTGGAAGCCGTTATCGTCACCATCCTTGCCATGTCTCCTTTTCCCATATCCAAGCCCTTGTCGTTGTCGCCGATCGCCAGATCGTTGATCACCGAGCGCCGCCGCCTTCACTGCCAATGTGGCATGCCACCTCACTGCCCTTTTAGCCATGTAGGCTTCGTGTCATCCTTGGGCGTACATGCTTCATGCTTGATTGGTATGAAGCAAATGGTACACTCCAGTGTGTCAGGTTCGATGAAGTAGGCCGTGGCCTACACGTTTAGGATGAACGGCCAAGAAGCGAGCTAGCTAGCTGAATTCAGGAATCGAGTTAGCTAACAAGGGACTACGGACTATATATATATATATATATATATATATATATATATATATATATATATATATATATATATATATATATATATATACACACATAGCCGGGTTTTAAAGGCAAAAGCAGCCACTACTTGAGGATTTTGTAGAGAAGAGGCTATCACAGATGGTTCCAAATACCAACCGTCTATGATATGTACTATCACATATGGTTTTATATATAAACCATTTGTGAAACATAAGCTATCACAGACGGTTCCAAATACCAACCGTCTGTGATATGTAAGCTATCACAGACGGTTTTATATATAAACCATATGTGAAACGTAAACTATCACAGACGGTTTTATATATAAACCGTCTATGAAACATAAGCTATCATAGACGATTTTATCTATAAACCGTATGTGATAGGCAACTATCACAAACAGTACTGAGTTAATAACTGTCTATGATAGTGTGCATCACAGACAGTTCGAAAACCGTTTGTGATGACCTCATGTCATCACTGACCCATAAACTCAGATGGCTCACGAAACCGTCTGTGATGATATTTTTGAACCGTCTGTTAAGACCTTTTCTGTAGTAGTGTCATCTGTTATCCACTCTAGCCGCGAGCACCTGGTCCATTGTTGCCGGCCCCGTGGACTTAGTCTAAGGACCATGGCCCACTTGTTAGCCTCTGAAGCCTTTATCGGATTTTCTTTTATTTGAGAAATTTAGAAAATTTCATAGGATCCACCTTTCAGTGACCTGTACCCTCTCTCCTCTTTCTTTTTTTTTAGATTTTCTCTCCCGTTGAATCTTCTGAGATCCCGTTCTCCTTTGTTCAAAATCCGATTCAGCCCGTTGAAGTTGCTAAATTCATGTAAAGTCGAGCTATTTCTTTAAGAGTTGGTTTTGTTAGTTTTTGGATTTTATTTTATTTTGTTTTGGATTTATTTGTGTTTTGTTTGTTTTCTCTCTCTCTTGTGTAGATGACAATTTTCAAGGAGCAGGAGTAGGAGCAGGAGCAAGATTTGAAGACCAAAGTGTAGTAACTGAGTAAGGCTAAGGCAAGTCATAGTCCTTTGATCATATTAAACCTATGTTTTCAAAAGTATATTGTTTTATATCAAATTACATGCTACTTTTATATGAACTGTTTTGGGAGTAGTTAACACCAATTTGTCATTATGCCAGCATTGATTATTTTGAATACCATGAATCCTTTGCCACCAGAGGATGGTAATTACTAGTTGGACATATTTGTATTACCAACATGGGTTATCATAGAAATGCGTAGTAATGCTTAGTTATACGATGGGCTCATGTCACGTGATCAATAATGTTAATTTGATTTAATGAAATATGGAACTTGTGGTACGATGCCACTATTGTGTAGCTTGTGGTGGGATGCCGCTATTGTACAAGTTATGGTGCGACGCCACTGTTATAAAATCGTGTGCCATGATAGCGATTGTCATTGGTTTGGTTAAAAAAATGGTTTTATGTTCAGACGAGTGATCATGCAGTAAAGGGGTGCCGTTCGTACATTGGGATGAGGTGGTCTTGCTTGGGTGAATTGTTAAGGACTAAATCTTGTGTGCCATTGAACTGGGCCATATCGTACAACCACATGTCCAGTATGGGATGGACCTAGCTGATTAATTTGCAATGTCTCAATTTCAGTTATGTTGTGGTGGTGTGAGTTCCGGGATGGATGTATACTCACATGGCGCAGGAGGGGGGCCTTGTCTAGTTGCGATGACACTTAGTGTTGAGACCTTAGCAGGCAGAACTGAGTTGAGATGGAGCATTGTAAAGGCCTTGTTATGATTACTCAATCGCATACTTTCGTATGGCGAATCTTGGCAGGCATGACGAGTTGATTGTATCATCTGAGTAAAGTTTTACAACCTCTGTAGAGTGTAAAACTGTTTGAATAGCTGTGTCCCCGGTTATGGACAATGACTTGGATTTCACACGAGGTATATATTTTTTTATAAAAATTTGTTGGAAGGTGAATGGGAGGTTCACTTGGTCAATGTGATGTCCACTCGATGAATGTGATGTCCACTTGGTGGATGGGATGTTCACTTGGTGGTTTGGTTGGGAAGTGAATGGGAGGCTCACTACTTGTTTCAAAGTAATTGTTTACTTATTTATTATATCTTTTCAATTATTCTTTACAATCTACTTATTGTATTTAATATTAATGCTTGCTTTCTACAAAAGAACCATATGACAATTCCTTTGTTCAAGCCATGCATGAATATTAATTGCATACTATTCCCTACCACTTGTTGAGTACTTTGTGCACCCACGGCTTTAAACATTGTTGCTCAGTTGAAAGAGGTCAAGCTACTCAAGAGCTCTTCGAGGAGTACTTTGAAGATTTTGTGAACTAGGATGCGCTCCTCACTCAATTGCATGTGGGCTTGTCGAATGGCCACCACAAGCTTCTTTTCCACTTCAAGAGTTTCATTATTTGTTTCTTAAGCCCTGTGTGGCAAGTTAAGTAAACATTGATAATAAGGTCCAGTTATTACTATTTTGCTACCTCTTTAGTTAATTCATTGAATGGATGGTATTCCATCGATGTTGATCATGGGACTAGTTCATAATACAAAGAGGGTTTTGGATGTTGTAATCCGGGTCCCGACATTCTGCTTCATCCCTGTCATTCCTGATACACTGTACTGCCGCCAGCCAACCTTTCCTTTTAGCCTAGCAATGTCCGTGGCCTAGATTAGTTGCTTCCAGGTAAGATCACTACTACAGAAAAGGTCTTCACAGACGGTTTCATGAGCCGTCTAAGTTTATGGGTCAGTAATGACATGAGGTCATCACAGACGGTTTTTGAACCGTCTGTGAAAAAGCTATCACAGACGGTTCTTGTTCAGAACCGTCTGTGATAGTTTTTTCTATTGTAAAAAAAATCGGATTTTGAGCCAAACCAATCAATTGCTAGACAGTAGTTTCCATATGCAACCTCTATCAAGACAACTAAAATCCAATTAAAATTATGATGGTAAACACACTATAGGAAAGGGAAACCAAAAGGTTTCACAATGTCCCCTCCGAATGGGAAAAAAGGAATAAAGTTACAAAGTTAAACTAGCTAGAAACCATCTATGCCTCCAAGCTCCTGAAGAACTCATCGGCTTCTTGGATTGGTCTTGTGAGCTCCTCTCTGTACCTCACCAGCATATCACAAGATGTTCTTGCATGTCATCGAGTTCGACTCAAGCTCGTCGGCAAGGAGAGATGACTGAAAACCTCCCGCGACGCTCCGACCTTAGGTAACACAAAATTAAGATAATTTTTATTACAACAAACAGCCAACAAATTTGTATGTTATGGGGATGTACAGGTACCTTCCGGTAGTCTACCTCCTGCTGCAGACAGGGATCTCCTTCGCATCCCTCCTCATCGTAAATGCGTCATTTGTGTCTCCTTCTTTGAACATGACAGAAATCGAGGTGGTCGCCAGAGCTCGGTGTGGGGAGGGGAGAGGGAGAGACTGATGGAAAACAAGGCTGGGGTGGCTATAATATATAAGGACAGCGCCAAAACACTTTGCCTCCCGCGCGTGCGTTCAAAATTTTTCAAACTACCGCGCTGCAAATCACAGATGGTTTCATACAAAAACCGTCTGTGACGACATATCACAGATGGTTCTTAATAAGAACCGTCTCTGATAAGTATCTTGTCATAGATGGTTCGTATTAAAATCCATCTGTGATATATATATCTTATCACAGACGGGTCATATAAAAAGCGTCTGTGACTTGGAATTTTCCTTACTCTCTGATTTTACCATGGCTTGGAATTTTTCTTACTCTCTGATTTGACCATGGCTTGAATTTTTCTTACTCTGCAATTTTACCATGGCTTGGAATCACTAACACTCTGATTTTACCATGGATTGAAATGCCTAACACTCCGATTTTACCATGGCTTGAAATGCCTCACACTCTGATTTTACCATGGCTTGGAATCACTAACCATCTGATTTTGCCATGGCTTGAAATCACTAACACTCCGGTTTTACCGTGGCTTGAAATGCCTTCCACAAGATCTTCATCGGCAACATCGGCAACTCCCCAACCATCGGCCATTGTGTGAGCCGTGTGGTAGTTGGAGTCCCCAACTTCTTCTTCCGCATCACCACCAACTTCTTGTTCCTCTGCCGATGTGGCAATGGGCTTGGCATATGCCTGGGCCAAAAGGACAAAATCCCACCCTTGCTACCTTGCCATGTGTACATACGACTACCATGACCTTGTTCCCTTGAGCTTTACTAACTCCCAATTTGTGTCCTGTGGTGCTCGGTTGGCAAGGCAACTCAATCTCAGATCATACATAACATGGTCCAAATCGACTGTATAGAACAATCATGGCATCAAAGCACCCTATGTACGCTGCTCTGGTCTTGTTAGGTTTATGGTTGCCGATTGGAAATAACACAAATCAACCCCCTCGGATGAAGGGATACGGTTAGGCTACACTAGCTAGTAATTCAAAAATTCTACCATGTAAACTAGGAAGCCATGTAAGCAAGAGACCATAGATCGTTACCACTACGCGCAGTGCATTGGAAGAAGAGTTGGAGCAGCCTGATCCAATGTCAAGCATGTTGATGTAGTGGTCGTAGTCAATCGTCCAGTGTCCTCGATGTCGATCCTCTCTTCTAGCAACCAATCGCGTTCCTTGTGAAGATCGTGGATCGTCCTCGTTCAACACAGCAGCAATCGCAGTAGTGCCTCTTTAGTATCCACACGTCTAGGGATGGAATACCGTACGCCAGTGTGCTAGCACCAGCTCACAAGGTAGGGCCCTCGAGAAGATGGCAGCTATGGTTTCGGTGATGGAACTCACGTCGTATGTCCCAACAGCCTCGTGCATCCCCTTATAGAGAGCCCATGACAGATCCTATCTGAACTCATTTGTTCCAACCTGTTAAGTATGTGACCCTGTAGGTTCATGCGTAATCGGTTGTGATTTGGAAACAACTTTCTGACCATGAGTCGTTAGTGGTTCCTAGCAGGACATAACGATTCCCGAATACATATAAATTATATAGGGCAAACCTTAATGCAATATGATCTACGACTAGGTCCTTATCACTTATGACCAGCTTGTATCTCTATACGACCAGTTTATATTTAGTCATGACCAGTTTGTAACTCCTTACGACTAGTTAGTGATTATGTTCAACCAGTTTATGACCAGCTTGTATCTCCATACGACCAGTCCGTATCTGGTCGAAATGAATGACCTGTTTGTGTATTCTCCCTTTGCCTCATGATGTCTAGTTGAACTCTAGGCGAGATAAATTATCATCCATGGACTGTTAAATACTTTCTCGATGAAGTGACGGATAACGTCATGTGGTTGACTCTTTGGCCACTAGTGGCATTGCCATGCGCTTTCTTTATCCAACCACATTGAGGGGCCCAGAGATATCTCTCCTTTTATGTTAGGAGTGGAAAATCCTATATCTGACTAGTCACATCCCTCTGCATGTTTTATAGTATACCTGAAAGCTACCTTTATAACTACTCTGTTACAGAGTAGCGTTTGGTAACCACTAAGTGTACTATTATACATTATCATTGCTTGAGACCAACTGATGACACATAAAATCATAACAATTTCAATAGTGTCTCAAGGTGGGTCAATCCAACACCATGTTCTCTAACTTATGTTCATATTATTGATTCAATATCCCTATATCCATGACCGGTGAAATATGCTCATCAATCAATACATGTGCTGGTCGATAAGTCACTAGTGTTCTGACCAGTGACATCCTACCAGGGATACATTTAGAATGGCATCATATAAGTTAAAGAGCTTCACCAACAAGTCACATACTTGTTAATCTTTATAACTGATAATTCATTCAAGGAACATAATAACATTTATTCTATAACTGATAAACATAGATGAGATACAATCATCTCTATGATTGCCTCTAGGGCATATCACCAACAGTCGCCCACTTGCACTAGAGTCAATCATACATTTATCTAATACCCATAGCTCTTGTGTGCACCTTATGCTTAGGTTGCGAGAGAGGCTTTATCAACGGATTAGCAACATTCAAATCCGTCTGCACTTTGCATATCTTCACATCACCTCTTTCAATAATCTCACGGATTATGTGATATCGTCGAAGTATGTGTTTGGACTTTTGATGCGATCTAGGCTCCTTAGCTTGTGTAATGGCTCCACTATTATCACAATAGAGATCCATTAGGCTGGAAGCACTAGAAACCACACCCAGTTCATAAATGAGCTTCCTAATCTATACTACTTATTTTGTCGTTTCGGAAGCCGCAATGTATTCAATCTCTGTTGTAGAATCAGTAACTGTTCCTTGCTTTGTAGTTTTCCAGCTCACTTGTAACATCCCAATTTTTTGTGCTTTTAAAAACCGTTTGAATAGTTAGTAGTTAGAAAATTCACCCTTGAGAGTTTATATGAATTTTAAATCAAAGCTTAATATGGACTTTCAGTATAAAAACTATTTAATATGATTAATGTCAACATCAACAATTGTTAAAACAACTTTATTTGGATTCTATGTGCTTGGATATATTTTCTAGATTTTTCTAGAATTTTTCTAAGTTCATTTGCTATTTTCTAATTGCCATTTGTATTTTTTGTATTTTCTAAACAGGAAAATCTATTTAAAATCTCATAATAGTGTTGGGCCGAAACCCTATTCTCTTTGGCCCATCTCCTTTGTTTCTCGACCCAGCCCACTTTGCTTTCCTCTCTACACCAGTCCGCGCGTGTTCGCTCCTCGTCCCGCTGTCAGGTGGACCCCACCACTTCATCGTCCTCCTCGCGTGAGCCTTCGCCTTCTTCCGCCATTGCCGAGCTCAAGCTCCGTCCGACAAAAGGATTTACAACTAGAAAATCTGGTGCTAACCGTAGCATTTGATTTCCTTTATCTTCCTGCTCCAAATCCAAACAAATCAGATTCCGTATCTCCTTCAAATTCGGAATATATCTAGTGACCAAAATGAACCCGATCTGGGGATTTCCTAATCTGGCTTGCCCTCACACTATAAATAGGACCTCGAAGATTGCCTCAGCACCCTCATCCAAAGCCCTCAAGCCACCTCGACCCTAGAGCTCTAGCGCCGCAGCAACCCAAGGTTTTAGGGTTTCAGCTGAGCTTCTTCTTTTTTGAATTGCACCACCAACGTTGCCGCCTCATCGTCGTCCACCACGCCATCATCTTTAGTGTCATGAGAGCTACCTCCAGAACCTCTCCCCGTCACTGGAGTGTCGTCGGAATTGAATTCTGACAATAGCCGAAGTGCTCCGCTGCTCAAACTTCGCCGATGGCCATCATTGTTGTCCACGACCACCAGTGAGTGCATCCACGAGTTTGCCTTAGCCTCCTCTACCTATTGGTACCTCTTACTGCTGGTGAAGCGCCACCATTCACCAAAACCCTTGGAACCCGAGTCTCGCCGCAGGAAACTTACTTCGACCAGGTAGTCGAAACTTCCTTCAACCAGGTAGTTGTAACCTCATACGACTAGGTAGTCGTAACCTCCTATGACCAGGTAGTCATAACTTCCTTTTGACCACGTGTAGTCGAAATCAATGAACAGTACTCGATGTACAGTGCTCGATGAACAGTACTCGAATTCCTTTTTGAGTATTTTCTTTAGATTTGATCTTCCAAAATCCATATCTTCTTCATTCGAACTCTGATTGAGCCCATTCAAATTTATAAATTCATCTAAATTTGAGCTCTATTTTACTGAGTTTTTTCATTTAATTTTTGAATTTTTTCTCTCTGTTATTTATTTTTTTATTTGCTTCGTTTGCGAGCAGACATTGATTCCTCAGGGAATTTTGAAGAAGAGGGAGTGCACCAAGGTCAAGATCAGTATCAGGATCTATTCCAAGGCAAGTTGTACCTTTGATCATGTTAAACCTAGTTTTCAAAATTACTTTGACTCAAATTATTGCATTTACTTTAAGTATTTATTTAAATACTTTTGGGTGTAGTTATTAATCCTATTTGTTTATGTCCACCTTGTCTATTGTTATGTCATGATCTTTTGTCACTCTAGATTAGTTTATTTTTTAGTTTCTATTATCATGGCACCAACGTGGGTTGGTTAGATACGAGTAGATTGCTTAGCCATGCCACGAGTCATCATTTCACGTAAGTTGCATATATGAATCCGACTAAGTGATTATGGTACTTTGTGATAAAATTGTGTGCGCTGTGTGCTATTACTCGTTGATGGCATGTGTTGCACTTAACCAATAGGTGGGAAAATATTTAGACTAGGGTAAGTGGTGGAAACTGTTTGATATGGTGGAGCTCCGTGATTGGGATATTTGATTTATGGTTAGTTAGAAATTGGAAGTCTTGCCTTGGTCAATTAAGGATTTAACTTTATGCGCTATTGAACTAGGCCTTTCGTGGCCGTGGAGGTGTGTTTCTGTCTCTGTGGTGACTCACATCGCGGGAAGGTTCGCCGCTTCTGTGTCCAACAATGTGCGTTGGACTAATTTCCTCTATGGGTATTAGTGCTGGCAGTAAAATACATCGGGAGTGTCAATGTTTGAGATGAAGTTTCTGAAACATTTTGTTATGATTGGTGCTAGCTACACTAGTTGTATCGTTTGGGTAAAGTGTACAACCTCTGCAGAGTATTAAACAAATCTATTCGAATAGCCGCATCTGCGGTCATGGACATGCTTGGGTATTTCACATGAGGGTTAGAATTTCATAAAACACTTGGGAAGGGAGCTATGTTATCTAAGTCATATGGCTGTGTGAATAACTTGTTTAGGCTTTGTGTTCTTTGTGACAAAAAATGATAAATTAATATTATCTATTTGTTTTGAATCATGTTTTAATCTATTATTCTTATTCAATTGCAAATGTTGCATTTATGCAAAAGAACCATAGAAGCCATTCCTTTGGAATAAGCCATTATGTATACATTGCATTCTATGGTATGACTTGCGAGTACGGTTGTGTACTCATACTTGTTATAATCAATCAACAGAAGTGGAGGAGTCTTTGCTCGCTCTTGAGGAGGAGTTCTATGAAGGTGCTGATCGCTAGGTCTTGATCCTAGTTGGTTGCCTATGGCAAATCGATGGGTGTTCGCTGAAGTTATTTTGTTTCGCTGCTTATTTTAATTATTGCCAGTCTTGTGAGGCTTAATAAATGTATACTCGACCATAAGGTCACAACAGTTATTTGTTATTCAAATTATTCGTTTATCCTATTATTTCGTCTTGTGTGGATCTATATTCACCTATGTTGACACAGTGTGCACTAACGTGATCCTGGACTAGTGCATTATACACATAGGGTCTAGAATTGTATTTTTGGGTCCCAACAGAGGTCGTATCAAAGCGATACTGACTGTAGGTCTTGACCTTAGTTAGATTGGTTGTCTTTAGAGTGTCCAAACTATTTTGTAAAGCAAAATTAACTTGTAAGATTAATGGAACTGCTTAACTTCTCTTATGTCTCTCTTGACTCAACTATTGCTGAAATTTCCCTCTCCCCGCTGTTTTAAATTGGTTCTTACACTCTTGTCTATCTTAGCAGATGCCGCGTTTCCAAAACTATGGTGAGCGCAAGGGAGGACTTGCTGTAGAACTATGGAAGTTGTTGCAAGAGCTCAGAGAATTCGATCGACCGATGTACAAGGCCAACGACTGGGTGGTGAACAGCTGAAGCCATAGAGTGCTTTTCCGTTTAACCATCTATGTTCTGAAGGACACCAAAGCTAGTCATCCTCTGAATATCTCTGTTTGAAGGATCATCTTTTAGAAGGAAGACCCTAAAGAGAAAGACCCTGAAGAACAAGATCCGGAGGAAGACCAAGAAGAGGCTGAGGAGCTAGCAGAGCCCGAAGCACCACATGAGCCGATTGTGCCTGCACTAGGGACGCCTGTTCCTACTACACCAGTGTAACATCCCTATTTTTCGAGCTTTTTGAAAATTTTCAAAATTTAAAAATAACCATTTGGTTTTATTGAATTTATAAAGCTTAACTTGAAATTTTAGAATTTAAAAGCAATTTAATTTGAATTAATCGAACTTCAATTAATTCAAAGTTGGTTTATTCAAGTTTTATGGTTTTTATTTGGATTTAAAGTCAAAAATTTTATTTTAACTATTTTATTGGATTTTGAAAAGGGTTCTTCCTAAGCAAAAGTAAAGTTGAAAGTATTTTTACTAAGTCCCAAATAATTTAAGTAATTTCTGTGTATTTTTCTTGAATTTTTGGATTTTATTTACTATTTTCTAAAAAGGTTTTTTATTTTCTGGTATTTTATTAAATCAAAACCTATTTAAATCTTCCTATTCATCTTGGGCGAATTTCTCCTACTGTTTCCCTTTTCTCCGTGCTAGCTTTGTTTTAGATGCGTGACACTTCCTTCCTCCTCTCTCTCTCTCTACCCTTGGGCCCGCCCTATCAGCCACAGCCGCCTTCAGGTCATCTTCCTCCTCCGGTCCTCCTGACCGTTGCCGCCCATGCCGCTCGCTTGTCAATGCCGCTCCGCAATTTCCACCGACTCCCGTCGCTTCCCCGTCCCTTCTCCACTGCTCCGCCCATCCCATTGACGGTCGCGCCAGCTGCCACCACCCGCACCCCATGCCTTGCCCCTTTTCTTCCCGTTGTGCGCCCATGCCCGGAGCTCCGCGATTTCCACTGCCACTCCACACGCCCATCTCTCCGCTCGGCCCTCTCTGAGACTATTTAAGGTGAGCACCGGATGCACCATGAGCCTCTCTCCCTTTCCCCCCGACTCACTCTCTCCCTTTCGCTCTCCTCCACCCCCTTTTCGAGCTTTTCGTCGGCGACCACCGCACGACGCCACCGCCTCTAGCGCCGTCACTGAGTCTCCTCCAGTGCCATCAACCCCACCTCTGGCATCGCAAGGTCAAGGGCCACCTCGTTGGCACCTTGCCTTCACCAGACTCCCGCCGGACCTTCGCCGCCACCTACAACCGCCGCCGCCGCTTTTCCTCCTCGCCGCAGGCCACGGCCTTTCACGCCGCCGTCGAAACTACACACACCAAATCCCTCATGAGCTCCTCTTCGCGTTGGTGTCCTCCTTCTGCAGCTGCAGCCGCTAATCGTCAAGCGAGCCTTGGGCCCAGTGTCGCGGCAGGGTGATGTAACAACAAGTGGTGCCAAATCAGCACCACCTCAGCACCCGAGGCCCACGTGGCTGCCCCGTCAAGCCAACATGGCTGCTGATGCAATAAAATGAATTTCCTTCAGAAAAATAATTCGAAAAATCAGGAAAAATCCCCTTTTCTTCATTGTATGTAATTTCAAACTTCCGAAGGCAATATCTTCTCCGTCCGAACTTCGATTCGAGTGATTCAAATTTCTAAATTCATTTAAATTCATTATCTTTCTATTGGTGCTTATTTGGTAATTTTTGGATTTTATTTTGGAATTTTTTTTATTTATTTGGCTTTGTTTGCACGTACAGATTCCAGCATTTCGGACAAATTGTTGGACCCGACGACCGAAGCATCTCAACTCTTAAACAAAGGCAAGTCATAGACCTTTGACGTCCATGTTGTACCCAATTTATAAAATTATATTGTTTCATATAAACATGCATGGCTAATTGTATAAAATGGTTTCGGGAATAGTTAATTACCTAATTTCCCTTATGTCTCCTTGATAAATTGTGAATGACATGTACCCTTGAATGACATAATTCCTTGGACACCTTAGGATGGTTAATTATTAGTTGGACATTATTGTACTACCAACTTAGGTCGTATTATGCTTAGCCTTGCTTAGTCGCGATGTATTCATGATCACTTACTCAAAGAATGAATGAACATGACTTAATGAATTATGGAATTATGGCGGAGCCACTGTTGATAAATTTTATTGTGCCATGGCAAGGGTTGCCATTTGGCTGGGTTGAACAAAAATGATTTATGCTCGGGCGAGTAGTCAGTGGTAAAGGTGGGTGCGGGAAGCACATTTGGAATGCCGAAAGTCTCGCCTGAGCAGTCCTTAAGGACTTAACTTTGTGCGTCATTGATCTGGGCCTTACCTTGCAACCACAAGTCTATTTATGGGGTGGACCGGGCCAACTAATTAGCAATGTTTTGAGTTGGTTCTGTTTGGGTTGATAAGTGGCTCAAGAGGGGGCTGGTACGACGAATCCTTAGCGAGCATAACCGAATCAAATCAGAGCTTCGTAAAAGCCTTGTGATAATCACTTAGTCACACGCCTTCGGAAGCATGAAATGCCTGACATTATAAAATGGTTATCTCTTGTGGGTGAAGCTATAAAACCTCTGCAGAGTGTAAAACTATTCAGATAGTTGTGTCCCCGGTTGTGCACAATACCTAGTGATTTCACACGAGGGGTAGACTTTATCAAAAATATCAAAATGGTTTGGTTGGGAAGTGAACAGGGTGTTCACTAGTTGTTTCAAAGAAACTTGTTTACTTATATATTAATCTTTTAAATTTTGCTTTTTAATCTAATTATTGTATTTACTATCAATACTGCTTTTTGCAAAATAGCCATAAAGCTATCCTTGTCACTTTAAAGTACTCACGGCTTTGTGCCATTTGTTGATCAGTTGCCGAAAAAGAACCAAGAAACACCGAGTTCTACGAGGAAGACTACTTTGAAGACTATGCGAACTAGGTCGCGTCCTCTACTCGATTGCCTGTGGGCATGTTGGGTGGCCTCCACAAGATGTTTAGTTTTCGCTGCAGTTACCTTTTGTTGTTAAGCCCTGCGTGGCAAACGTTGTAAGACTTGACCATAAGGTCCTCTTGCCACTAAATAATATTAATTTGTCTACTTCATCTATAGTTTGATGTATGGATATGAATACACCAATATTGTAACTGTGTGAGCTAGCTACTAATCATGGGATTAGTTCAGAATGCACAGAGGGTCCCGGAGTTGCTTACTCGGGGTCCCGACAGCGGTGGTATTAGAGCCATATTGACTGTAAGACGTAACCATAGTTAGCAGGGTTGTTTAGTCAAAACTTCAAAATTTATTTTGTAAATCAAACCAAAAAATTAACTTGAATAATATTCTTCTCTCCCCTTACTCTATTCTCCTCTCATTTTATTCTAACCTTTCATACCCTCTCATCTCAGTAATCTCTATAGGGTTGAGCCTTGCTTTAAGTTAACCATCCATATAAGATAGATTAGTAGTGTTGTACCTAATTTACCCTTCTAAGTTTCAGTATCATTTAAGTCCGGTAGATAGGATCTTCTGCTTGAGTTTTGTTGCCTCTTATTAGCTTTCCGCCTATTTTTTCTTCAGGTTTAACCAACTGCCCTCAGTTAGGTTGTTCTATATTTCTCCCTTGTTCTTGCTCGCCTTTGTGCTTTTCCCTCTCACCTATCGTGATTTCCTCTTCTCGTCTATTATGCCTGGGAAGATTTATGCAGATGGTTCAGACCCGCAACTCGGCATGTCAAGATGAACCAGTGGGTCCCTTTACGCCACCACCCCCACCTCCTCTGGCAGCCGCAATAGATCAGGGTTTAAGTCAGTTCTTGGCAGCCCAAACACAGTTGATGAACGCAATGATGCAAAATATGAACAAAATATGACTCAACAGAACCAGACTGCTGCTGCTTTAGTCGCCATGCTGAACCAGAGCACTCAAACAGCTGCCATGCCACTGCCACCCCTACCAGCTTTCCCTTAGTCACGGCTGGAAGAATTTATGAGGACCCATCCACCTACGTTCTCTAGCTCCTCCGAGCCTTTGGACGCAGACGATTGGTTGCGCTCTACGAAAAAGAAGCTCGCCATTACCCGGTGTGACGACAGCGAGAAAGTCCTGTATGCTGCACACCAGCTAGAAGGCACCACCGCTGAATGGTGGGAGAACTACTGTGCCGCCTATGCAAACCACCAGAACATCACTTGGGCTAAATTTTCAGAACCTTTCCGCTACTCTCATATTCCTGACGGAAAGGTAGAAATGAAGAAGAACGAGTTCTGTGAGTTACGACAGGGAAACATGTCCGTGAGTGAATACCTCAACAAGTTCACTCAACTCAAATGATATGCTCAAGAGGACGTTGCCACAGATGATGCACGTTAGAAGCATTTTAAGCGTGGAATCAACCCTAGCTTTAAGGTTCAGGTCGTGGGCAATGATTATGCAAATTTCTAGCAATTAGTGAACAAGGCCATGCTCATAGAAGAGTCACGTCACGAGCTTGCAAAATCTCATAAGAGAAAGATGATGCAGTATGGTGCTCATTAAGGTCATCACAGAGAGCCAGAATGAACGTGCAGCATCCTGCTCAATTTGTTCCTCTTGTCAACTTCAAGACACCTGCAACAGCACCTCGCTTGGCTACTCCAGGTTTTCACAACCCCAACAACAAGAACAACACCAACAACCAGCAGCCAAGAAAGAACAATCACGCCGTAGGAATCACCTGTTATAACTGTCAACAACTGGGACATTACGCCAACAATTGTCCCCGAACAGAAAGAGTAAATCAAATCTTAGAAGACATGTTGAGGTCCTGCGCTCTAGAGAACCAGACTAACTGGGATCAAATGCTGGCCTATGCAGAGTTTTCATACAACAACAGTTATCAATCAAGTTTGCAGATATCCCCGTTCGAAGCTCTTTACGGAAAAAGTGTTGAACACCATTGTATTGGACTGAATCAGGCGAAGGGCAAGTGCTTGGACTAGAAATCCTCAAGAAGGCCGAAGATCAAGTTAGGTCAATCAGAGAAAAGCTAAAAACTGCTTAGACTAGACAGAAAAGTTATGCTGATAACCGTCACTGGGATTTAGCTTTTGCACCTAGAGATCATGTGTACCTAAAGGTTTCACCTTTCAAAGGATTGTGTCGCTTCAGAGTAAGTGGGAAGCTCACACCAAGATACATCGGACCCTTTCCAATTCTAGTCAAGAGAGGAGAAGTTGCTTACAAATTGGAGCTCCCACCTTAGTTGTCTGAGGTGCATGACGTCTTTCATGTGTCTCAACTGAAGAAGTGCCTGTGTGTTCCAAAAGAGCAGATGCTGTTAGAAGCAGTTGACCTACAAGAAGATCTCACCTACAAAGAGCAACCGATCAAGTTTAGAAGTGACAGAGCGAGTAACAAGAAGCAAGATCCTTCGTTTCTGTAAAGTTCAATGGAGCAATCACACTAAAGAGTAGGCCACCAGGGAGCGTGAAGAGGACTTGAAGGTTGAATTCCCCCACCTATTATCTAGTCAGCATGAATCTTGGGGTTGAGATTCCCTTTAATGGGTATAGGTTTGTAACATGCCTATTTTCTGGGCTTTTTGAAAATTTTCAAAATTTAAAAATAACCATTTGGTTTTATTGAATTTCTAAAGCTTAACTTGAAATTTTAGAATTTAAAGCAATTCAATTTGAATTAACAGAACTTCAATTAATTCAAAGTTGGTTTATTCAAGTTTTTTGGTTTTTATTTGGATTTAAAGTCAAAAATATTATTTTAACTATTTTAGTGGATTTTGAAAAGGGTTTTTCCTTTTATCTCAAAGTTAAAAATAATTTATTTGCAAAATCAAAAGAAAACGTAAAGTTGAAAGTATTTTTACTAAGTCCCAAATAAGTCAAGTAATTTATGTGTATTTTTCTTGAATTTTTGGATTTTATTTACTATTTTCTAAAAAGGCTTTTTATTTTATGGTATTTTATTAAATCAAAAACCTATTTAAATCTTCCTATTCATCTTGGGCTGAATTTCTCTAGCCCGTTTCCCTTTTCTCCCTCATTGGCCCGTTTACTACATGGCACTCTCTTCGCCCGCTCCTCTTCTCTCTCTCTAGTGGCCCGCCTGTCGACCACCGTCCGCCTCCGGTCATCTTCCTCCTCCGGTCCTCCTAACCGTAGCCGCCCATGTCGCTTGCTCGTCCATGCCACTTCGCGATTTCCGCCGGCTCCCGTCGCTTCCCCGTTGTCAGGACCCGAATCTACAAATCTGGACCCTCTGTGTATTCTGAACTAGTCCCAAGATCAGTAGCTAGTTCACACAGTGTCAACATTGATGAAATCATATCCGTACAACAATATAGCTAAGAATAAGCCAAATATTATTAAAAAGTAACAACAGACTTTATGGTCAAGGTTTTACAATTATTGCCATGTAGGGCTTAAAGACAGAATAATAAACTTGCAGCGGAAAATAATTTTGTGGTAGCCATCCGACATGCCCATAGGAAATCGAGTGGAGAGCGCACCATAGTTTGCATAGTCTTCGAAGTACTCCTTGTAGAACTCAGTGTTCCCTTGGTCTTCCTCAATGACTGAACAACAAATGGCGTATAGCCATGAGTACATAAAGTACTCAGCAAGTTGTAGGGAAATGTACGCAAATAGTATTTATGCAAGGCTTGAACAAGAGTAGCTTTATGGCTATTTTGCAGAAAGTAATATTCACAGTAAATAGATTGAAAAGCACATTTGAAAAAAAATATAAATAAATAGACAATTGCTTTGAAACAACTAGTGAACAAACCTGTTTGCTTCCCAATAGTTCCACCATTCCAATATTTTTTAGAAAAAATCTAACCATCGTGTGAAATCACCAGGCATTGTCCATAACCGAGGACACGGCTATTCAAATAGTTTTTAACACTCTGCAGAGATTGTACAGCTTGACCCATAAGAGATAATCAACTTATAATGTCTGTTTAACACACTTCTGAGGTGTGCGACTAAGTGATTATCACAAGGCTTTTACAAAGCTCCGTTTTGACTCGGTTCTGCTCGCTAAGGATTCGCCATTCTGGACCCCCTCTTGCGCCACTCATCAACCCAAACAGAACCAAACCAAAACATTGCTAATTAGTCAGCCAGGTCCACCCCATCCTAGACATGTGGTTGTATGGTATGGCCCAAATCAAAGGTGCACAGAGTTAAGTCCTTAGTGACTACTCAGGTGAGTCAACCACATCCCAAAAACATCCCCTTTTCTGCACGGTCAATCGCCTGAGTATGAAATCATTTTTGGTTCAAACCTAACCAAATGGCAACCCTTGCCATGGCACAACAAATTTTAATAACAGTGGCCACTTTACAATTTCATATATCATTAAGTCAAATTTTCATGATTAACATATTGAAGGAACCCATCGTTGAACTAAAGCATGACTAAGCAATATACGATACCCATGTTGGTAATAAAATATGACTAACTAAAATTAAACTAGGCTATGGTGTCCAAGGGTACATGTCAACATGTAATTCACAATTATTCAAGGAGGCATATTGTCAAATAGGCATTTAACTATTCCCAAAAAACCATTACTATAAACTTAGCAATGCATGTTGATACAAAAAAATATATAATTTTGTAAACTGGGTACAAAATGATCAAAGGTCTACGACTTGCCTTCGTCGAAATTTGCAGATGCTTCAGTAGATTGCTGCTGGAAGGTTTTGGAAACGCCGGATTCTATATGCGCAAAACGAGATAAATAAATAACAGAAATTCAAATAAAATTCAAGAATTAAAAAATAAATACTAGAAGGAAGATATTGAATTTAGATTAATTTAGAAGAAAGAAACGATGGATTTGGAGTTCGTACGAAAAAGAACAAGCCCCTGGAAGTTTCGATATAATTCCGAAAATATTGTGCACCTTTCAAGTACTATTCAACGGGCACTGTACATTGAGTACTGGTCGAAAGCTTCGAATGCACATGGTCGAAAGGAGATTCGACCACCTGGTCAAAAGAGTTACGACAACTAGTCGAAAGGATTTACGACCACTAGTCAAAGGAAAGGTTGCAACTACTGGTCGAAGGAAAGCTACAACCACACTGGTCGACAATGGCGACGCTCGGCTACCAGCTCACCGGTGCTACACGCCACGGCGAGGCAAGCAGGTGACATAAAAATGAAGAGGGTGACCTAGTGAACTTGGTGCGCACCTTCGTGGCGAGAGGGCGAGCGAAAAAAGGTCGGCAGCTAGGAAGAAGTGCGACGATGAGGTACAGTTCAAGGCGGTGATGGCGTTTCGATGTCGCTCTAGCGGAGATGATGCACTCATTAGGTGGACCACGAGATGTCGATCATGATGGACTAGACGACGGCGACTGATGAGGACATCCCAACCTTCAATGACCACACTGAAGATGAACATCTCTACGACCAAGATATTCTTAAGGACCAACAATATCAATTTCCAATCACGAGAAGATGTGCTAAGCAAATACATGATCAGGTGAATGCTAACCTAAGCTACATTTCAGATTATTGTGACTTGGTCGTGCCCCCCAACTCTTCTTCTTTGATTGGACTGAGGTGCCTCGGTGTGGAACGAGAAGAAGGACTATGTGCTGGCAGTATGGCTTATGTGAAAAGAAAGGATTTCACTACCTTGTGATAGATGCGTCACTTCCCATGGGAAAGGCGCACTAACCTGTCATGTTTCACTATGCATAACCTATATGGATGAAAATATAATCAAGTCTACTTTCACCTCCAACAAACGGTTCGTCATTTGGACTTCCGAGGAGAGAGTTATTGCTGTTTTACTGAAGACTGCGCAGAAGTTGGGCAGACACACGAGAATTCGAGAAGACTTCTTGAATGCTTCAACCAATTGGCCTTCCACCTTCCAAAGTGGTGACTTATGTTCATACCCAGCTAGGAGGGTTGTTCCTAGTATAAATACCCCTCTACCCCCATCCGTGGAGGTACTTTTGAGTTTTCAACAAACCGATATATGAAATTGCAGCAAGACTGCTGAGTGCCTTGCTCCTTTGTTCTTGTGAGTTCTCTTGGATTCACAAGAAGATTCCTCTGGGATCCCCTAATTTGTGCTCTACGCTTCCGAGCGTTTTGTGTGGATTAGTTCTGGATTGTGGTTCTGTGATTGTTCGGATAGCGGGTCGGAGTCCAGAAGGCTTTGGATCGTCTCTCCCCAACGCTTGGTCGCATCCAACCTTGGCAGGTTGAAGCTAGTTACCTTTGTTCTTCAACCTACGTCGCGAAGATCGGGCCACCCCTAGCGAGTATGCATCAGCGACGGAGCGTCAACGTCGGCGACGAGGAAGAAGGCGGTGGCAACGTTCAGGTGAATGTGGTGATGGTGCTCCTGATGAAGAAGAGGTGTGTCTGAGGTAGGACACGATGCGACAAAGCTCCCGGTGTAGATAACGTCACCAGAGATTGACGGACGATGGTGCAATCGGTGGTGAAGGTGGTTGCAGCCAGCGGCGAAGGAATTATGAATTCCCGTAAGGAGAGGAAGAAAGGAGATGGGAGATCTTTGGGAACGGGTTGAGTGAGATTAGAGGCTCCTGGGGCTCTCTTTATATAGGGGAGGAGGTGCTCGAATCAACAGGAAACTCATGAGAATTAACTGAGCGGTTTCGGGTTGAAGTAAAGAACGAAAGAAACGGTAAAATTAATTGCAAGGAGTGGAAGAGACAGTAGTTGATGAGATGGAAACATGGGTGAGGTTAGAGGAAATATTTCAGCAATTGATGGTATGGATTTTAATAGTTTGGGTGAGGAGAAAAGAGGAGAGAGGTGGAGGTCGGTCATGGCTTCTTGTTTCTGGAAAGGAGGAGAGAGAAAGAATAAAGAAAAGAAATAAAATAACATCTGAAAAATCCAAAAGAAATAAATTCAAAAAAATTCAGGAAAATTCCACAAAAATCCTTGGAACCTAAAAAGAGTGAATAAAATAATTTTGGCTATAATTGAAGTTTATTTTAATCATTTAAAATGTTTTTTCATTTTTTTTGAAAAATTCAAATTAAGCTTTAAATCAATCCAATAAATTGCAAATGATTCTTTTTATTTTTAAGACATCAAAAAGGCACCGAAAATTGGGATGTTACACTCGTCCCTTCTCCGCTACACCGCCCATCCCCATCGACCGCTACGTCCGCTGCCGCCACCCGCTCCCCATTCCCTACCCCTTTTCTTCCTGTTGTGCGCCCATGCTCGGAGCTCCGCGATTTCCGCCGCTGCTCCACACGCCCATCTCATCCCTCGGTGCTCTCCGAGCCTATTTAAGGCAAGCACCGGATGCACCATGAGCCTCTCTCCCTTCCCCCTGACTCACTCTCTCCCTCTCGCTCTCCTCCGCCCCCTTTTCGAGCTTTTCGTCGGTGACCACCGCACGACGCCACTGCCTCTAGCGCCGCTGTCGAGTCTCCTCCGGCGCCGTCGACCCCACCTCAGGGATCACAAGGTCAAGGGCCACCTCGTGCGCACCTTCCCTTCACCAGACTCATGGGACCTCCTCCTCCTTGCCGCCTTTCCTCGTCCACTGCCACCGCTGCTCGCTTTCCTCCTCACCGTCGTCGAGACCGCGTGCACCAAGTCCCCCGTGAGCTCCTCTTCGCATTGGTGTCCTCACCGTCAGCCGCCGCGCCGACAATCGCCAGCGAGCCTTGGGCCTCGAGCGCCGCCGGCCGGGTGCTAATGTGGCAGCCCAGGTGGTGCCAAATCAGCGCCACCTCAGCACCCAAGGCCCACATGGCTATCGGCGCAATAAAATGAATTTCCTTTAGAAAAATAATTCGGAAAATCAGGAAAAATCCCCTTTTCTTCATTTTATGTAATTTCAAGCTTTCGAAGGCCATATCTTCTCCGTCCGAACTTTGATTCGAGTGATTCAAATTTCTAAATTCATTTAAATTAATTATATTTCTATTGGTGCCTATTTGGTAATTTTTAGATTTTATTTTGGAATTATTTTATTTATTTGGCTTTGTTCGCACGTATAGATCCCGGCATTTCGGACGAATTCTTGGACCCGACAACCGAAGCATCTCAACTCTTCAATGAAGGCAAGTCGTAGACCTTTGACAATGTTGTACCCAATTTATAAAAGTATATTATTTAATATAAACATGCATGGCTAATTGTATAAAAATGGTTTCGGGAATAGCTAATTACCTAATTGTCATTATGCCTCTTTGATAAATTGTGAATGACATAATTCCTTGGACACCTTAGGATGCTTAATTATTAGTTGGACATTATTGTACTACCAACTTGGGTCGTATTATGCTTAGCCTTGCTTAGTCGCGATGTATTCATGATCACTTACTCAAAGAATGAATGAACATGACTTAATGAATTATGAAATTGTGGTGGAGCCACTGTTGATAAAATTTGTTGTGCCATGGCAATGGTTGCTATTTGGCTGGGTTGAACAAAAATGATTTATGCTCGAGTGAGTGGTCAGTGGTAAAGGTGGGTGCGGGAAGCACATTTGGAATGCAGAAAGTCTCGCTTGAGTAGTCCTTAAGGACTTAACTTTGTGTGTCATTGATCTGGGCCTTACTGTGCAACCACAAGTCCATTATGGGGTGGACCCAGCCAACTAATTAGCAATGCTTTGAGTCGGTTCTGTTTGGGTTGATAAGTGGCGCAAGAGGGGGCCGGTACGGCAAATCTTTAGCGAGCAGAACCGAGTCAAATCAGAGCTTTGTAAAAGCCTTGTGATAATCACTTAGTCGCATGCCTTCGGAAGCATGCAGTACCTAACATTATAAGATGACTAGTCAGGTGCCCGTACGTTGCAATGAAGTACCAAACGAGAGTGATACATATCATGAAACATAATCCCATATGTATACTTGAATATATTAGCATACATTTTCCTCAAAAAAAATATTAGCATACATTTTTCTCAAAAAATATATTGGCATACAAAAACAACTTATATCGCACCATTATAATAATGTGGTATAGTATGGCTGCCTTCGATTTCATTGTAAGTCAAACCATCTGCTGAGTTAAACAGCATTAGGACACACATCTGGTAAGTTGAGACATTCAACTCATGTCTGCGGCCTCCAAATGTTGCTTTAATGTCTGCACTCCCCATATTTTTTTGCCATGTTAATCTCCGGCCATTGTGAGTGCCAAGGTAGTATGCCCAAAACCTCTCACATATACCAAGAATCTCGGGTGGAAGGTTGCATGTGGCACATGGTTGTGTTGGCCATGACCAAATGGTGAGTATCTGGACAGATATTGTTGGGCCATCAATATCAGTAGAGATTAGCATAGAAACTTTGCATGGTATCCTGGGATGTCTTCAAATCAATGAACATGCCTTCCAATTTTGAAGTGAATTGGTAGCCACATTCCGTCTTCAGCTTCACAAGCATACTCCTCTCAGCTTCATCGGAAGTAGTTTTCCCAGATAGAAGACATTTTGCGAAGTGTTGCTTATAATACTTCTCAAAGACATCTTTCTATTGCAAGTACTTGAAGAGCATCATCACCTTGTCCAGTACAGTCTCAACAAATATACCAGTTATCGAATACCGTGTCACTCAAAGTCAGACACATACCACCAGAAAATTTCATTGGGGTCAGCAATTAGCTAGGTAGCCGGATGTAATCTAAATTCCATAATGAACCACTAAAATGACCACAACCTTGTAATTAGCACGAATCTGAGCACTCACAATTCAAGTCAAGACAATAGTGCATGGAGATTTGTAATTTTTTAAAGCGACCAAATCTTTATGCAGCAATTTAATGTGTATATGTAAGGTCATATAACAAAGAGCTATCATTTTTAAACTGATGAGCTTCGGCGATGAACATGAACACAAGATATGCCGACAGAGGAAGCTCTACCACTAACTGTTGTTGAAATCGCAACAAACTTGAAATCATGATGCACAAGTCTATATAACAAGTGGCAATGACATAAAAGAAAGGGAAATCTTAAGAGCTGCTAAGTGAAATGTTATTACCTGCTATCTATGTACATCATGACGCACAAGTCTATCATAACACATGACATGATGATTAGAAAACAAAAAATGAACTGTTGCGACTCACCACTATAGAAGCTAGCAGATACCTAAAGGAATGGCCTCTCAAAGTCGTCCTGATAGACAGAAAACCCTAGATCCATCAACATTTTAGCTGTACTCCTCATCAAACCTCTGTTTATCACTTCACCCATCCTCTCTCTGTGAATCAGTTCAAGAAGTGTGTCAAGCAATCTCCCATGAATTTTGGGAGATCGGACAATGATCTCTCTCCATAATTCTCGACCAAGGTCAAAGACAGCTGTCTCTTTTTGAGTCGGAATAAATGTCCTCCCATATACATGAGTATATCTCTGATCATTTGTAATGCCTTGTTATGATTAGCCCATCTTCTCTGCAGCTCCTCCAAGAACAAACCACCTTGGGCAGCCTCTCATCGATCTGCACATTTCTTTCAGTGTCCTTCAAGTTCTCTGTCGGTTTATCATAGAGCTTGGACCATGCTTGTGAAGAACTGTTATAAGCGATTACCGCCAACACAAAGAGAGCATTATGTTAACTAAGAACTAAGGGAAACAATATGTTCTGGACGATAAAAAAGAAAGCATGTATCTGAATTAAGAGCCGAAAACAACATGATCAACCAGCAATATATGGCCTAAAAAGAATATTCAGATAATAATGCAAGTTATTCAATAGACAAGAACAACACGCAAGAACACAGGATTGCAGGCCACACCGGCTTCTGAATCGTAGTCGAATTGTAAGCAGTGGGTAATGCTCTTCTGAGTCTACCACATCATAGCATCACACATAATTCCTACAACACACTAACGTAGACTACTCTGCATTATATGGTGCTCAATATATTTACAACATCCTTAGTCATACAAAAAGTACAAACCCCAACCCACCTCCCGAAAGAAAAAGGGCAACAACAACACTATGGCAGAGAGAGAGAGAGAGAGAGAGAGCTAGCCATGACAAGATCGCACCATTATAATAATGTTATAATCGCTGTCAAAGGATAAAAAGGAGGGATATAAACAACTAAATCCAGCTTGAAAGGAGCAAGATGCACATTTACAGTCAAGGCCAAGCCTAAAGTGAAAGCAAGAAAAAACTGTTCACTTCAACAATAGTGAACAAGAGTCCAACATGAACCCCAGAAACATGAATTGCTTGCTGTTAGTTTGTTAGGTTAGCAGTGCGTGCTGCGATTGCTAATCTGTTAGTTGGCAGTTAGTTTGTTGGATATGTGGTTGTTAATTAGTTGATATAGTGGGTGCATGAGTTTAGGGGATAAGGCCACCAGCCAGGTGTTTCTATTTAAGGTCCTGTAATCCTTTGATTAGTCTTGAGCCAAAGAATAACAGAGAATACACAGAAAAGGTGCGAGTAGTTAGCACCACAATCTTGTGCCTCCGTTTTGTGTTCAGCTTGGTTATTAGCTCCGCCATCTCTTTCCCAACTCCGGCAAACCAACCACTGTGCTTGTGTGTGTGAGTCCACCGTGAAAGTGTGTGTTTGAGAGAGTCTGTGCCAACAAATAAGCGGTGCAGGAACCAACTGTCATCGGGATAGTGACTACGGCAAGGGAAAGCGGTGGCACTAGACACTACCATTGCGAAAACAACGGAAATGACACACTCGAACCAAAATAAGGAGTGTCAGTAGCTCACTACGATCACAACGGTAGGGTTGGATAAGATGAAGAAGGTCCGATGTGTCCGGATGGCGATGAACAGGGGCGGTGGCAATGGGCTTCACAGCAGTAGCCTCCACGGGGAAGAACGGCTACAGTAGGGCATGCTATGAGGAAGAGGGGAGTGGGGCGAAGCTAGAAATGACCATGATGAGGCTCAAAGCTCACTAGAGAAGGGACTGCTCAAGGGTGACAGTAGCGGCCTGTGGAGAAGAGGACGAACCAGATCCAGCGCTACGCTGCACTAGATAAGAAATAGATTGAGGGCTTTTTCTCATCGGAGGAAAAGGCGCTAAGTGACGAGAAAGAAGGGAAATGCGGCGACTAAGAATGGGCGCGCACGTCGGAGGCGAAGAAGATGATGCGGTCCCAACTTCCAACGATCTCAACTACAAGAATGTGCACGGTGAAGGCATCAGTGAAGTTCTAGATCCGATGTGACACTCACATCGAGGGTCATTGAGGAAGACATGATCGTTCCCAACAAAACATGGGACAAGAGCTCCTGGTTCTTGGAGAGAATGTTGAAGTTGGCAAGCTAGGCGAGATAAGCCGAGATGGAACGGGAGAAATTGCGCTTAGTCCCGGGCACAACGAGACCAATGTGCAGCGGATCACGAGGCCATGTCCTTTTGTTTGAGCGAGACAACCACAGAGAACCAGTGAGCTCACGTGGGCAGTTGACATGGTCCGAACAATAGATTTGGTTGGGGCAGATGATGGTGACACCGCGCTTACCCATGCGTGGATTGTCAGAGGTGCGCAATGGCAAGCTGAGGTGGCAGCAATGGCGTCTCCATGAGGCCAAACGGTCGACGCGGTGGCACATGTGAGGCGACGAACAGCGCGATGCAGATGCGAGGTGATGAATGGCGCGGTGCGAGGTGGACGTAAGTCTCCAACAAGTGGGTCTTGGGCTCGGAGATGTGCGACAGAGATAGAAGCGGTGAGAGTGAAGGCATAACATGAGAGAATACACTTTCGTGTTAGGGAGGCAGAAAGAAGAGACGACAGAGGCGGCTTCGGCCAGGGACGGTGAGTGGGCCGAAAACAAGCCAAAAGTGGTGATGAGCTGGGCCGATACTACTGTTACATCCCAAGAAGGAAAACCAAAATTTTATTATTTTCTTATTTAATGAAATAGTGGGACCCCGGGCATAGAATACCCGAAGCCCTCGTGTGTGCATTGTATTAGTCTCATGATCAGTGGCTAGTACACACATCCACAATATTAGCATACACATCCATACATAAGATACATATAACATAGAACAAATATGGTACTTAACTTAAGCTATTACAACACAAGTGTATATTACACGGCCGACCGGTCAAATTAAAAGAAAAGTGTGAGGACCCCCGGGTTATTTCCGTAAGACCAAGACCTTCCCAGTCTTATGGAGATAACTCTGGGCCTCAAGTTAATAGATTCTAAGTTAACTCCATCCAAGTGAGAGGGCTTTATTGAAACCAGAGCCTCGGTGACCATACGTACCGCTCCTTTGCAAGTACTGTATGATTATCGGTTCTCTAAACAATTTAAGACCACACTTAGTGAGTTAAAATGGAATCCATGAATAGCAAGCATGAGGTCATGTTGGCTCCCAAGATCAGCGACAACATGTCCAAACTCACATACAACATTGATAACATCTATACAATATTCATGCATTAATGGTTTAAAAGACATACATCATAATAGTTCAAGTCTACAACTATTACAAGGGGCCGACTGGCCAAATTCAAATAAGCACTTAAAGTAGCAGCAGAAGTAAAATAAATAAACCAAAATTCCAGCATGGTATGCCCCATAACCCATCGGCAACCAACGGGGAGTTAAATGACAGCACTACTCGTTAGTGTCGCCTAAATCTACACTCACAAGCTCATCGGGCTCAAAGTCTTCCTCACCTGGAACCGGTAGACAAACTGGTTGAGTACAAAGGTACTCGCAAGTATTACACAAACAAAAAATAGTTATGCATAGGGGACATTTAAAGGATAGCATTAGTGGCTTTAGTTCTGCGAAAACCGCAACAATTTTCCAACCTACACATACTAGTTTATCAATTGCCATTTTAAAAACAGATTTGAAGTAGAAGTAAATCATGTGACAAGTAATACAATGATAAACAAATAAATCAAACAATAATCAAAGTGGCAACCCACTTTGATACATAAACATGCATGAACACCCGTTCATGCCGAATACCAAGTTGTACCCATAAATTTTAATTCAAAGTCTAACAATAGTAACCACATAACTCAAGTGATCGTCCATAACCGCGGACATGGCTATTTGAATAGATTTATCTTTGTAGAGGTGTACTACTTTACCCACACGACTTGACTAGCCCGTAAACCTCCGGATGGCTCCGAATAATGACACACTTCCTTAGGTATGCCACCCAGAGAGAATCGAGATACGGTCATTTTTAGCAAGAAAATCCTATTGAGATATGTGTCCCTTTCAAGATGTTCCCTTACTTAGTACAAGCGGCGGATAGCACTTGCTAAGCGGCTCACAAGTTGTATTGGAAATACCGATGCAACGTAAATATTAAAAATTTGTGCTCCCGTGCACACTATAGAACATCACATCGGCTCCTACGGACAAATAATCAACACAAGTGCCCTTACACCACCTTGGAACGTATCACAATAAAACCTTCCCCCTACTTAACCGTATAGCACCCATATACCGTGTGTGAAAGCACGAGTTTTACTTGAATTAGCAATGTTACCAAAGTTTGGTCCTTATTGGTCCAGACAAGTCAACCACATATGCCCAATCTCGTGCACGAAGGCACCCTCACTAGCAACCACTTGTCCAGACCCCAAAACTCATTTAAAATGACAAAGTTTAACTCATAAAACAGATACGAAGATCTGAAATAATAGAAGATAAGACATTATGTGTTTCCCATAATTGTCGGGTTATTCCCGATAATCAATCTACCGTATCTAGACTTGCATGGGTAAGCAAACTCATAGAATATATTTCACACAACCTAACTTAAGCATGTTGATACAGGAATAATTCAAGGATAACCTCAATGAATAGGATATAGCTAACTACACATCACAAAAATAGCGACATAGAAAAATAAGCATACAGGCAATTATCATTGCACTATCTTAACAAAAATTGAGATCAATATGATGCAAAAGAAAGTTCAAATGATGCTTGCCTTACTGGTAGATCAGTTGTTCACTCTCAGTGGCGTACGAGTCAATATCAATCGCTTCGGGATCTAGAGAACGATATCGATAAACACCGAGAAATACTTTAAAAATCAAATTGCTCAAAAATGCATTATTTTTATATAGTGTCTAGTGTATGATTTTAGATGAATTTAGGTCAAATAATTATTCTATTTGGAGTTAGTGTGTGAGAGTTATGGCTATTTGAATTTCACATTCCAAAAAGGTCAAAGTTCATGCAATTTAATTATTTGGTCAAAATTCACAGAAAAGTGGGGGATACAAGAATTATATGTATAAATAGAGAATATTATTACAAGTCCAAAATATCTGGGTTCAACTCATTTGGAGTTTTTATGAATTAGTTATGCACTTTCAAAGTTATCACCTTTTCTATTGTAAAAATAATAGTGTTATGAATCATTTTCCAAAATTATATTCTCTTCTATAGAGACAAGTTTAAAACCAATCTTATCAAAAGTTTCATTAAAAATAAAAATTATCAGCACTGGTTTCATCCATTTTGGAGTTGAGATGAATTAGTTATGTATTTTTGAAATTATTCATATTTTTTAGTAGGTAAATTAATGGATTTCGAATTTCCTAAAGCAATTATTACTTTTCTCACCGGGCGCTGAACTAGCCATCGTTGCTGACAAGTGGGCCTGATGAATAGTGCATTTTCTTATTAACTTCTGATTTAAAATTGCGCACTAACAGGTGGGGCCCGCCGTAAGTGACACGGTCCAAAGTACTCGGTCCACGAACGCACGCGCACGGTGCGTGGCATTCAAGGGCTGGGCTCACTTGTCAGCCACACTACGTTTTTCCATAAAGTATTGAATTTCTGTGCAAGGGCACACATGTAAGTGATACATTAACGCGGCTAAGACAGTCATTTAAGGCTAATCATCGCCATTAACCGTTAACTACGTATCGATAGTGTTGGTCGGCGTACGACAACGGGAACTTCCCGTTCCGCGCGCTTGCCCGGCTGCTCACTGGCGCTACGCACCGCCGCAGAGCCGGCCAAGGATTGGGATAGGTGCGCAATAGCCATGCGCACCTAATGGAGGTGGTTTCAGCAGCTAAGGTGGACTACACCGGTGGCTAGCCAGAGTTGAGCGGCGGTGCTCATACGACAAACATGCATGCAGCAAAGTAAAGCTACACAGTGCATACAAGCGGGTGCCCAAGGCTTTAATGACTACTAGGGAGCTACCTGAGTGACGAGGAGGCTCGGGGAAGCTTGGAGGCGATCGAAGCTGTGTTCTCATCGGAGAAGACAACAACATTGGTGCGGTTCAACGTGGAGCGAAAGCCCTGAGCAAAACCAATAGAAGTGAGTGGTCGGAGCAGCTCAAGGACCATATTAGGATGCTTCATGAGCAAGGAATTGACAAATGTCTTGCCAAATCAAAGTGGGAGACGAAGGGACTGTTCCTCGGCTGAAAATGAGATTTCTTCGAATCCAGGAAGCCCTGTCGTGCATTGTTGAAATTGACTAAGGGGTTTTCATCTCATAACCAAACACATGATATGACGTGAAAGGTTTGTGATAATACTTAACGAGCACCAGAAAGGCACGGTGATGCCACTCGGGTGCATGCTCTAGGGCTGCTGAGAGCACAAAGATGGTCCAGAAGCTACAAGCGATCGCAAGAGCTGAGGTTAGCCAAAATGGATAAGGCATTGAACGTAGAGAAGGGAGGAACCACCCGGTTGAAGCTTACCGGAGAGGTGAGCTAACAATGGCATCCTCCTCCTCTTGACCGTGAGGAGAAGTGAGTGAAAATGGAGGGCGAGGAGGGGGTATTATCCCAGGAAAGTGACGGAGCGGAGGTGTCGTGAAGTGGTGGAGCTCCAGGAGTGGTTAGAACGTGCGGTGGATGCACGGCGTGAGCATCACGCAACAGCGCAGCGCAGAGCAACTTAGCCGCGTGGCATGGAGGTCCTACGTGAGGAAGGAGAAGGCTCTGACAAGTGGGCCCCAGCAGTCAGCGACACAAAGCAGCGCGGACACGAGTGTGGCTCGGTGTGATCAGTTGGTTCGGTCTGGACCATTCGATCACAAATGAACGGCTCAAGTCAAGCGAGATCTGGTCCGTTGAATTTTAATCGGACGGCTTGTGCATGGTGCATTTAGTTGATTCAGCCGAGTCAGTTCACCAAGTCGGACTCGAGCCCAAGGAATAGTGCAAGCTTAGGTCTGAAGTTTGACTGATTTAAATTCAAACCATTCAACCTTGACCGGGCCACTAAAAATAGAAATAAAAATCCTAAAAATCTGAAATAACTCAGAGGTGTTCCTGGGTTGACCTAGTTCCTATACAAAATTTGAAACCCCCCTGTTCATGATATATTTTGTTCAGTTTAAATTCAAACTTAAATTAGGTTATTGGATTATGTTTGAATTTTCTGAGGGTTGCAACTATTCCCAAAAATTTGTGAAAAATTGTATTAATTATTGATAATTATTATAGTATTTTAATAAATTTTTTCCAGAGGATCAACAAGGTTTTGTTCCAGTTTTCTTTTGGAGTTCGATTTTGAAGTGTAGGTTTAACCCTTGTTTGAGATTTCCCTATTGCAATAAATATGCAAAAGTTTATAAAATATGATGCATGCTAATGAGATGCATATTAATTATCATTAATAAACTTGGGGTTGTGACAAACCTGCCCCCCCCCCGCTTACAAAAGATCTTGTCCCCGAGATCTGGGTAGGTCGGAAATTGGATGGGAAGATACTAACAGGAAATAAAACATCTGTTGTTTTGATTTCCTTCAAAGATAGTGCCAAGATACCCTACAAGGTTACAAGGAATGGTTATTACATTTTCCTTTCCATTGCTTTGTTTAACCTTTTCTTTCTTGATTCGAAGGCACTTCAAGCAGAAGGAAAAAGATCTAGATATTCCTTTCGCATAAGGTCTTCACGTTCCTAAGTTGCTTCATCTTCAGTATGGTTGCTCCACTAAACTTTGATGAATTTGATGTTGCAATTTCTCGTCTTGCACTCTGTTTCTTCAAGAATGCGAATCGGGTGCTCCTGATAAGAAAGATCGGGTTGCAAGTCGAGTTCTTCCAACTCAGTTGATTCGGTTGGGAGGCGAAGACACTTCTTTAGTTGTGAAACATGGAACACGTCATGCACATCTGAAAGTGATGGTGGCAACTCCAATTAATAGGCCACCGGTCCCAGTTTTGCTATAATTCGGAATGGTCCGATGTAGCGAGCTGCCAACTTGCCTTTGACTTGGAAACGATGCATTCCCTTCATCGGGGAGACTTTAAGGTAAACATGATCATCCACCTCAAAACTCAACTCGCGACGACGACGGTCGGCATACGACTTCTGATGAGATTGAGCCATCTGAAGTCGCTCACAGATGACACGAACTGGCTCTTCGGCATCCTCCACCAAGGTTGGAGCATAGAATGGTCTCATTTTAGCTTTGGACCAGTTTAAGGGTGTCCTACAAGCTCTTCCATACAGCGCCTCGAAGGGTGACATTTGAATGCTTGATTGGAAGCTATTGTTGTAGGAGAACTCCGCAAACGGTAAGCACTTCTCCCAATTCTTGCTATAGGACAGCACACAAGCTCGGAGAAGGTCTTCCAAAACTTGGTTCACCCTCTCGGTTTGTCCATCTGTTTGTGGGTGGTAAGCTGAGCTAAAAGATAGATCGGTCCCCATTGCTTTATGCAAGCACCTCCAGAAATGAGATGTGAACTGAGGACCTTGGTCTGAAACTATCACCTTTGGCACACCGTGGAGACAAACGATCCTTGAGAGATAAAGCTCTGCTAACTTGTCCCAGTGGTAGGTGGTCTTGACAGGAATGAAATGGGCGACTTTTGTTAGACGATCAACAATTACCCATATAGAATCGGACCCAGTTTGAGTCCTTCGAAGTCCAGTGATGAAGTCCATACTGACTTCCTCCCACTTCCACTTAGGAATAGGCAAAGGTTGGAGAGTAACCGCTGGTTTCAAATGCTCAGCCTTAACTCTCTAACATACATTGCATTCGGCAACATATTGCGTGATCTGCCATTTCATTTGACTCCACCAAAGCCTCTTCTTTAAGTTTTGATACATCTTTATACTTCCAGGGTGTATGAAGAATTTAGAGTTGTGAGCTTCCTTGAGGATCAACTCTCTCAAGTTACGGTCATCAGGCACTACTAAACGATTCCTGAACCATAGGGTGCCTTGCGCATCTTCGGTGAAGCATTTGGCCTTGCCTTGCTTCATTTCTTCCCAGATTTGTGCTACTTCTATGTCAGTCTTCTAGGCTTCTTTAATCTGGTCCTCAAGCATGAAATCCACACTAAGGGCAGCAAGAGAACCTTCTTCAATCATCTCCAGGTACAGACGTTGCATTGCAGCACACAAGCCTGCCGAAAGGGGAGTTACCAACAAACAATTGCATCGTGATTTTCTGCTCAATGCGTCGGCCACCACATTAGCTTTACTTGGATGACAATGGAGTCCCATATCATAATCTTTGATCAACTTGAGTCATCTTCTTTGCCTCAAGTTTAGATCAGTTTGGGTGAAAATATATTGGAGACTATTGTGGTCGGTGTAGATCTCGCAACGATTACCGATGAGGTAATGTCACCAAATCTTCAGAGCATCAATGACAGTTGCAAGCTCCAAGTTATGTGTGGGGTAATTAACTTTATGAGGCCTTAATTGCCTCGATGCATACGCCACAACTTGGACATCTTGCATGAGCACACAATCGAGCCTGTTGCGGGAAGCATCACAGTATATGTCGAAACTCTTGTGAATATTTGACAAGATGAGTACTGGAGCTTTGGTTAGACATTCTTTTAAGATCTGAAAGCTTTGCTCGTATTCCACTGACCATTCAAACTTCTTTTCTTTCTTTAGAAGCTGGGTCATCGACCTCGCAATTTTTGAGAAATTTTGGATGAATCTGTGGTAATAACCCTCAAGTCCGAGAAAACTACGAACGTCAGTGACACTCTTGGGTTGTTTCCAATCAAGGAAATCTTGAACTTTGCTTGGATCAATAGCGACACATCCATGGGATATGACACGACCCAAGAAACTAAGCTTATGAAGCCATAACTCACATTTGCTGAATTTGGCATAGAGTTCATGTTGACTAAGCTTTTCTAACACATGCCGCAAGTGTTGCTCGTGTTCTTCATCTGACTTGGAGTAGATAAGGATGTCATCTATGAACACAATGATGAACTGATCCAAGTACTCCATGAAAACCAAATTCATAAGGTTCATGAAGTAAGCCGGAGCATTGGTCATCCGAAGACATAACAAGATACTCGCACAAACCATAACGAGTTGAGAATGCCGCTTCGGATGTCTTCACTCGACCTCGATCCGATGATAGCCCAATCGTAAGTCAATCTTGGAGAATACTTTGAATCACCCTACTCCATTCATCCCTAAGTCAAAATGTACCAGATCTCAAGGAGAAGTACAAGATGAAGCGAGAAATCGTTCTGCCGCACATTGCGATATGTCGAAGTTAAGGCAGAGCACCAAAGACCACGGTTTGTTGCAACCACTACCGATTCCTCGAATGGAAGTGGAAGAAATTGGTATGGATTTCATTAATGATTCCTAGGACCCAAACAGATGTGACTCCATTTGGGTGATAATTGACCGATTGACCAAAGTGGCCCATTTCATTCCAAATAAGACCACTTATCGAGTAGCAAACTAGTCAATATATGTGGCCAAGATTGTTTGTTTACATGGTGTACCCAAGAAGATTGTCTCCGATAGAGGTTCTCGCCACTTCCCGATTTGGAAGAGTCTTCACGGCTTTAGGAACCAGACTCAACTTCAAGATAAACAGATCACCCTCGGATGGTCGACAGTAACGCACAACCAAGTTCTTGAAGATATGCTTCGAGCCGAGCTCCACTTAGTTGATCGAATGTATCATTGAACCAATCAAGATTCTAGACGCCGCAGAGCGCAGTTACTGGAGCAAGATCATCCGATCATATAAAGTCCAGAGCCACCACCTGTAAAGTGAAGACCGGGAACGAGAGGAAGATTGTATCCCCATCTTCTTGTCACAAATCAATCTCCAGATTCCTTTAAGGGGGAAGGTTTGTAACACCCAAAATTTCAACTATTTATTTTTGTGGAAATTCTAAATTTTTAAAACTTTTTCTTAATTAAAGCTAAAATAAATTTAACTACAAAATCTATTATCAAGTTTAAGTTGAAATAATTTTATTAAGTATAAAATGTCTCTAATAATTTATGAATTTTTCTAGAATTTTTGGAATTATTTTGCTATATTCTAAAGTCAAATGAATTAAACTAATATTTAAAATAGAAAATGAAAAGAAAATCGAAACAAATTGGGCCACTGCTCTACCATTTACTCACGCCAGCACGCCCCCAGCCCGCCACTCAATCCCGCTCCTCTTTCTTTTACCGCTGATCTTAATGTCCACACACGACACGACGCCGTTTGATCCAACCCTTGATGGAAATCCTACTACCAGGACTCTTCTTTCTTCCCCTCTGCCTTTCTCTCTCGCACATGCCGCCGCTATTCACGCCATTAAAGGTCAGCCGAGCCCACTACCCCGCGAATCCCTCCCCTCTCCACTACTGCCATCATGGTCGCTTATCAATGCCGCACCATGCGCCACTCCTTCCCTTCTTCGCACGATTCACCGAACGGCCTTAACGCCGCCATTGCGTTCGATCCCTCCTCTCCATTCCACTATATAGGGAGCCGGAAGCCCTACTCACCACCAGCCCTCGCCGCCCTCTCTCTAACGCCTCTAATTTCAAGTCTTACGGCCACCGCACAAGAAATTCTTCGATTCCGCGAGGTCACGCCCGCCTCTGTCATGCCTTCATTTTCACGATCATCGCGATACACGGCAAGCACCCATTTTGCCCTGACCCCGAGCACTTCGCCCTCGTTCGTGGAAGCAGATACTTGTTCTTAATCGCGGACTTCGCTCAACTGGACAGTAGTCAACACACATCCGCAAACTCTTGTCCTTCTTTCTTGACAAAGATAGCCTGCACCCCCATGGTGAGGAGCTCGATCAATAAAACCTTTATCTTGGAGTTCATTGAGTTGCTTCTTCAATTCTACCAACTCATTAGGAGGCATTCGCACGCACCATTTTGAAATTGGTGCAAGCATCAGTGCAAGCTCAATGACTAACTCAACTTTACGATCAAGGGCATGCTTCGAGTTCTTCTGCAACACATCTCGATACTCACATACCACTGGTACCTTCTCTAATTTAAGAGCTTCCAAGGCATAGAGATGAGAATTGCCCACTAAAGGTGCAAAAACAACTTGATTGTTGTCTTCACTTGTGATGTAAATAGACAGCTTGAGCACAATTGATTTGCCCCTCGATTTTTGGACAGCTAATTCATCCCTAATATCACATCAATACCCATTGAAGTTATTACTTTTAGGTTCACCAAAAAGTTAACCCCTTGAATTTCTACTTTTACGTCCTGGTAGACTTGATCGGTTTGGAAAACCGATCCCGACGACTGGATCTGATAAGGGGGCTGAAGTATATGCATTTCAAATTGATGATGTGTAGCAAAGGACTTCTTGATGAATGAATGAGATGCTCCTGAATCAAATAAGATAGTTGCTGGAAAAGTATTGACAAAGAGAGTGCCCAAAACGACGCCGGTAAGGCCACTCACCTCCTCAAGAAGAACATGTTTCACTCGCCATGTGCGTGAACTTGGGGAGGAGTAGATGCTGCTCTAGGAGGTGGTGTGGGTCTTGCTGGAGCTAGTGGTGGTGTTGGAGCTTGATAAGTTCGGGGCATCCCTTGTTGCCTCGCAAGGCATTGATGCGCATAGTGGCCGAGGCAGCCGCAATGGAAACAAGTGATGTTGGGCTTGAATGCACTGCTGCCTTGGGAGCCTTTGCCCCCATTTTGCTATTGTGCCACTGGTGGAGAAGGTCATGGAGTCACCATAGGAAGTCTCGGTGGCACCGGTGATTGAGAACGGGGTGCCAGAGGCGGTCACCATACGCCGAGGAAACCGCCGCTTGCTGAAATTTGGGTGCCCTCTTCTCTTTCTCGCCTCATTCAAGGTTATGTTTTGTGCTTCACCACTATGGCCTTATTGACCATGTGCCGAAATTTCAAGTCGTACGGCGAAAAGCTAGCATTCTCCGCTGCCGCTGATGAACTGCTCGACGGCGAAAGCATCTATAGAGACTTCGTCAGAGCATAACGAGCCAAAAGTTGAACTCGTGTGGATACTCCATAATCGTTTTCTTCCTTGCTTGAGGGCAAGGAACTGCTGTCGCTGATGATCATCTCACCATCCGGATATGTGCTCATGAAAAGTCAGCTTTGAACTCGCTCTGTGGAAGGTCCCCATTGGGTTGCATGGTAGAAAAGTTATCCCACCATGCGCTATGATGCCTTTCCACCTTAGTCAGGGGTAATAGGACCTCTCTCGCTAGTGCATCGAGTGATCGCCAACTTCTTCTTTATGGTCCCGAGCCAATCTTCGACCTCTAAAGGATCCTCCATGCCGAGAAAGTTGGGGATTGGTTCGCTGAAAATTAGCAAGTCCCCCTGTGCACGGCGAGTGGTGGCCTCTAGCTAGTCCGGGAGTCGGGAAGTGTTATGGCTATGGCCTCCAAAATCCACATCCGATCCATGCGGTTTTTTCAATCTGGCTAAGACCACACCATTGTGGGCGTGGCGAAGCTCTTCTTCCGATGGATCGCCACGCTGGTTTTGTTATTGGGAAGGTTCACCACCTTCCCCATGCGAAAGCTCATCGAAAGTAGCCGAAAGTGAGTACGGGGTGGTGATCCTTCCTCCGTCCGCCGAGCCCTTGATCGAAAGTGTTAGGTCCTCGCCATCTTGTTATCACACGGATGGTTAGAGAATAGACTAAGGATACACTCAAATGAGTGCGAAAGAGTTTTCTGACAGCAAGGAGAATAACTTAAACTAACATGCAAATGGCAACAAATGCCCCCAAAAATTAACACCAAATGAAGACACAAAGGCACAAAGGCCAACATAAGATCCATTAAAGAAATTCATAGTTTTCAAGTTACAATTACATCCATATAAGCCCATAGGCGAATGGTAATTGCCCGAAACAAAAGTTCTTGCAAAGAAACATCAAGAGTTCAACAACTACTAGCCTATTTCATGATCTAAACTCACATCCGTGACAAATGAAGCTTACTAAGCTACAATCCTAAGGATTTTGCTAAATCACTCCGTAAACCGACTTAACCAATATTAACTAGGTGATCCCATGTCATCGGGGTCATTCAGATTGGTAAGACGTAGAGGGGATCCTATGTTAATGACACGTCCTCCTGCAGGTTTCGGCCTCTAGATGCGAGAGAAACCTATGGACATACGAGCTTGATGTCTTGGTCCAAGATTGGGTACTTGCCATTCCACTTCGAAGACGGACTCCAAAGGGTGCGTACATATGAGGAGACCTCGTTCTCCCCATAAAGCACATGCCGTCCACAAGTCCCATGTTGCATATGGGTTGCAGATGCTCCTGAGCCACAATGAGACGACGCCGCGTCTCCCATAACTCATGCATAGTGCAATGGTGGATCTGATCCATGATGTGGACTAATCACTACTACAGAAAAGGCCTTTACAGACGGTTCAAAAACGCCATCACAAACGGTTCCGTGAGCCGCCCGAGTTTATGGGTCAAGAATGCATTAGTCATCACGCATTTTCAACCGCTCAGAATATATACTATCACTGCACGGCCAGAGATGAAACCGCTCAGGATAGTGATTACCACTGCACGGTCCTCAGATGAAACCGCTCGTGATAGTGCATTACTAAATCTATTTCGCTATTGGCTAGCCTCAGAAATGCTAGCTATGCCCTCTCAAACAAGCACATCCAATTCTCATTCATTTCGTAGCACATCAAAATTGCATTCATTTCGTAAACAAGCACATCCAATTCACAAATCAATTAACTAAAATTAACCATTAATGTACATTAATTTACACACATGTACCATTATGTTCAATCTATCCCAATCAAGTTCAATCGCTACACCGTGGAAACTCCCATTTGGATTTATGACCTGTTTGTTCAGAATGACGCAAGGTGTGATCGAATTTTTATGAGCTCGCCTGCTCCAACGCAGCTTCAATGATGGTCGCAACTCCGTCGATATGAAGATTAAATTCGGGCTTATATAAATTGGTAAGTATATATGAAATAATTGTTGAAAGATTGACAAACCCGAGGATCATTGGTGATCGCGAACCGATGAGTAGTTGCATGTTGTGGCAAACATAGTATCCACAGACGCTATGCCCGACGGCCGCCGTGGCACCGCAAAAATAGAATTGGTTAGTTCGAGAGGCATTGCTACGGTGTTATATTGATTAATGTGTACTAGCTAGCAAGCATCGGGAATTTTTGATCATGTCCCAAATATTCTTCCCTTGATATTCCATCCTCTAGCATGTAACACGCCAAACACCCCACGTGACTCCAAGAAGTTAGCCTTAGCCATTGCAAAGGAAGGAAAGACTACAATAGAGTTTCTATGGAGGAAATGTGTTTACCCGATGATTAAATTCCTGATAGTTGTGAAGTTGTGAGTGGCCCTCTCAGAGGGAATCTAGATATATTACGCATTCGCTTTTGGTATAATTACAATTAGAATCCAATGGTACCTACATGTATGTCAAGATGGTCATTAAACCTAAGTTCGTGTTGCTTATAAAGTACAAATCAACAAGTATAGCCAGAGTGCAACACTACTTACTTCGGTTATAGGGCATCCCATACCGCATTCTTCAATCCACAAGATTTTTAGATCTTCCATCAATGGTGCTAGGTACACATCAATATCATTCCTAGGTTGCTTCGCCCTGGATAAGTATCGACAACAAAATATACTTCCGCTTCATACACAACCAAGGAGGAAGGTTGTAGATACAGAGCGCCACGGCCAAGTGCTATGTCGGCCGCTCATGTTACCAAAGGATTCATTCCATCTGACTCAATCCAAACCTTATATTCCTGCTCCGACCAAGTCCGCAAACCTCCTATCGATGTTTCTCCACCGGGCGGAATCAGCAGGTGTCTTAACTTTCCGCCATTCTTACGCCTCTCGAAAGTGCCAATACAGCAGCTTTTGCATTCTTTGGGTTCGCAAAAACCACTTCAAACGGGAATTACAGAAGATACTACGCCACCTTAGCAGAGGTCCTTTCTTCACCTCGATTCCCTCGTCATTATCCGATTGCTTTACGCTTGTATCGATGCGCTGCACAACCGACATACTCACACTAAGAGAGTATACAAATGCTCGACATGCATGTATTCTTTCTACTTCCATTCCCAATGGACAAAGAACCTTTTGGCTTTGTAGGTGGTTTTGGGCAACTCGCTTCTCCTGAAGCATGTCCGCTAAGAGACCTAACAGCCTGCGGAAACTCTTTGTCGACCAACCGCTGCTTGCCTTCAATTTCAGCAGCTTAAGCACGGATGACAACCTTGTGTATTCCGACTTGCACCCCGAACAAATGTTTTTTGAGTCCTTCATCACGCCTCGAATTGAACATACTCCCTCTCATCACAGCTTCCTTCGATCGCTAAGCATCCGATCTAGATTGTCATCGCAAATTTATCCGAATCGAACCACAATCGACATCATTCGGCAAAGATATCGCTGACTTCAGATAATATGCATATCGTTGACTTCCTATATAATATGCTCTTCACCGTGATCGTCCAACATGTATAACCCTTTTGAAACCCCTTCAATCAAGTGTGCTTTGATCTGCGTTTCTGTTGTTAAACATCTTCGATTCTCGCAATCAATGCATGGACAAGACATATATTCCGCCTCTTATTCAACATATCCTCCTCAGCAGCTTCTTGTAAAAAGCACATGCCATTAATGTACTCTTCACTCACACGGTTCTCAAGTACATCCATTTCGGTCCATCACACTGTTCAGTATTGAAAACCCCGAAAATAAATAAAAGGGTGATGACTTTCAAAGCGATTTTCCGAGGCTTAATTACGATTTTTTCATTTTTACATTTTTTCGATTTTATTAACTTACATGTGGGCCCTACTTGTCGCTGACTCATTTTTTATTTCATGATTTTATTTATAAAATCTATGGCGGTCCCACATGTCATAGACTCGTTAGTTTATTAACTAAATGATTAAAAGCAAGAGGATTAATTTGAAGCTCAAACCGGGCTTAGGGTGACATCGCATTGCTATATAGTCGCGGGTTCGCCCTAAGGTTCGGCCGAGGCGAACCGACGGTGATGTCCCATGGAGGCACTCGAATTAGCGATTTCGCGTAAACGTCAAACTACTCAAATTAAAGGATGCTTATGCTTCAAAGATCTCACCCGATCACGAGGAAGGTGTCAATGAAAGTCGGGAAGGTCCAAGGCCGGCCTGGTCGCCGACGGTGAACAGAGGCGACGGTGGCAAGCTCCTCAATGACAATATATAGCTGAAATGGACCAAAGCGCCCAGTGAGGTGAGGCGATGTACTCAAACCGCACTTAACGCCAGAGATGGAGATCAAGAAGACTATATCTCATGGTCGGGAGGCGAGCTATATATACGCCTCGTGATGAGTTAATTATCACGACGTTTTAACAAAAACCGCTCAGTGATATTAGTTATATCACGACGGTTATGTTTGAATCGTTCGAAGTATCACAGACGGTTTAATTAAAACCGCCTCGTGATATTACCAAATATCACAGACGGTTTTTGGTTAGAACCGCTCGTGATACTTCACGATGGTTCTAAACATGAACCGCTCGTGATATGACATCTTCACTGCATTTGCTTTTTAGCACAGAGAATAACACGCACGTGGGTAAACAAAACCGCTCGAGATTAGAAGTTAATACAGACGGTTTCGGCGAACCGCTCGTGATCAAAGCGCCCAATATTAGCATTTCGTAGTAGTGAATCTTGCCAATCGTCGACTTGAGGGTCTTTCCATATCAATCTGTGCAAAAGTGTTCACTGCGCGCCACTTGCTTGCATAGATCGTGATGGCGGCCGATCTAACTCGCCAAATCAAGACGAAGATGGCTCATGGCCACACGAGCCACTTCCGCAACGTCGGGCCTCGTGAGGTGCCACGCACTGAACCCGTGATGGAATACTCCCCATCACGTGTCTAGCAAAGATATTGACCATCGCTATACCTCCATCCTCGTCCTCTCGTCACACAAGAGATGGAGTAGGTTGGCCGATATGTGAAGTTCACTCTCCACATCATGTCTCTAAGTAGTGCTGTATCCGCCCACATTCTCTCGCCTGGGTCTCCGGACAAGGTACTAATGACTCATCTAAGGATAAGGAGAATAAGGTAAGTTAGTTTTGTAAATCAAAACAAGAATAGGGTGAGAAATGATACTAAGATGGATGAGAAATAAAAGAGACTCCTATCTTAGCTTTCTCAAATTAGTTTGATAATTTTAAAAATAATTCTTGACCAAAGAACTTGCTAAACTTAACACATGTGCTATCTCTAATCTACAACAAGATGGCTCGATACTAATGTCAGGAGGACCCTCGGTTATTTCAGAAGACCGAGGCCTTCCTGCCTTATAGAGATAACTCGACCTCAAGTTAATGGATTCTAAGTTAACTCCATCCAAGTGAGAGGCCTTTATTAAACCAGAGCCCCAGTGATCATGCGCACCGCTCCTTTGCAAGTACTGCAAGATTATCGGTTCTCTAAACAATCTAAGACCACACTTAGTGAGTTAAAATGGAATCCATGAACAGCGAGCATGAGGTCATGTTGGCTCCCAAGATTAGCAAGCAACATGCCCAAACTCACATACAACATTGATCACATCCATACAATATT
This sequence comes from Phyllostachys edulis, assembly GCA_036346405.1. Lineage (NCBI taxonomy): Eukaryota > Viridiplantae > Streptophyta > Magnoliopsida > Poales > Poaceae > Phyllostachys > Phyllostachys edulis. The sequence continues at coordinate 38,308,601 of CM070566.1, forward strand.
CATGCATTAATGGTTCAAAAGACATACATCATAATAGTTCTAGTCTACAACTATTACAAGGTTGACCACCAAATTCAAATAAGCACTTAAAGTAGCAATGAGAGCAAAATAAATAAACAAAAACTCTAGCATGGTATGCCCCATAACCTATCAAGAACCGATCGAGTTAAATGATAGCACTACTTGTTAGTGTCGCCTAAATCGACACTCACAAGCTCATCGGGCTCAAAGTCTTCTCACCGAACCAAGAGACAAACCGTTGAGTACAAAGGTACTTGCAAGTCTTACACAAAAAAATAGTTATGCATAGGGACATTCAAAGGATAGCATTAGTGGCTTTAGTTTTATGTAAAACCGCAACAATTTTCCAACCTACACACTCTAGTTTATCAATTGCCATTTTAAAAACAGATTTGAAGTAGAAGTAAATCATGTGACAAGTAATACAATGATAAACAAATAAATCAAATAATAATCAAAGTGGCAACCCACTTTGATACATAAACATGCATGAACACCCATTCATGCCAAATACCAAGTTGTACCACAAGTTTTAATTCAAAGTCTAACAATAGTAACCACATAACTCAATCGATCGTCCATAATCATGACATGGCTATTCGAATAGATTTGTCTTTGCAGAGGTGTACTACTTTATCCACATGACTCGACTAGCCTGTAAGCTTCCGGATGCCTCCGAATAAAGACACACTTCCTTAGGTATGCCAGCTGGGGAGAATCAAGATACAGTCGTTTTTAGCAAGAAAATCTTATTGAGATACGTCCCCCTTGCAAGATGTTCTCTTAGTTAGTACAAGTGGTAGATAGCACTTGCTAAACGGCTCACAAGTTGTATTGGAAATACCGATGCAATGTAAGTATTAAAATTAGTGCTCCTCCAAGACGCTTATAGAACACCACATCGGCTCCTATGGACAAATGATCAACACAAGTGCCCTTACACCACCTTAGGACGATCACAATAAAACATTCCCTACTTAACCATACAGCACCATATACCACGGTGATAGCACGAAGTTTTACTTGAATTAGCAATGTTACCAAAGTTCGGTCCTTGTTGGTCCCACAAGTCCATTACATACCCAATCTGATGCACGAAGGCACCCCGACTAGCAACCACTTGTACAAACCCCAAAATTCATTTAAAATGATAAAATTTAACTCATAAAATAGATAATGTAAGATCTGAAATAATGTAAGATAAGACATTATGTGTTTCCTATAATTGCTCAAGTTATTCCCGATAATCAATCTACCGTATCTAGACTTGCATGGCTAAGCAAACTCAGAGAATATATTTCACACAACCTAACTTAAGCATGTTGATACTAGAATAATTCAAGGATAACCTCAATGAATAGGATATAGCTAACTACACATCACAAAAATAGCTTACATAGCAAAATAAGCATGCAAGCAATTATCATTGCACTATCTTAACAAAAATTGGGATCAATATGATGCAAAACAAAGTTCAAATGATGCTTGCCTTTCTGGTTGATCAGTTGTTCACTCACAGGGGAGTACGAGTCAATATCAATCACTTCGGTATCTCGAGAATTAACGATATCGATAAACACCGAGAAATGCTTCAAAAATCAAATTGCTCAAAAATGTATGATTTTTCTACAGTGGCTAGTCTATGATATTAGATGAATTTAGGTGAAAGAATTATTCTATTTGGAGTTAGTGTGTGAGAGTTATGGCTATTTGAATTTTAGATTCCAAAAAGGTCAAATTTCATGCAATTTAATTATTTGGTCAAAATTCGCATAACAGTGGGGGATACAAGAATTATATAGATAAATAGAGAATATTATTACTAGTCCAAAATATCTAGGTTCAACTCATTTGGAGTTTTTATGAATTAGTTATGCACTTTCAAAGTATCAGCCTTTTTCTATTGTAAAAATAATAGAGTTATGGATCATTTTCCAAAATTATATTCTCTGCTACAGAGACCAGTTTGAAACCAATTTTATAAAAAGGTTCGTTAAAAATGAAAATTATCAAGACCGGTTTCATCCATTTTGGAGTTGAGATGAATTAGTTATGTATTTTTGAAGTTATTCATATTTTTAGTAGGTAAATTAATGGATTTCGTATTTCCTAAAGCAATTATTACTTTTCTTATCGGCATCGCACTAGCCACCATCGCTGACCAGCGGCTTGGTGAATAGTGCATTTTCTTATTAACTTCCGATTTAAAATTGGGCATCGACAAGTGGAACCCATCGTAAGTGACATGGTCCAAAGGGCTCTGGCCCACCAACACATGCGCACAATGCACGGTGTGTAAGGGCTGGGCCCACTTGTCAACCACACTACATTTTCGCTTAATGTATTGGATTTCTGTGCAAGGGTCCACATGTAAGTGATACATTAACGCCGCTAAGACAATCATTTATGGCTATCATCGCTATTAACCGTTAACTACCTATCAACAAGCAGTTAGCTCAAGATACAACAACAGAACTTCCCATTCGCAGCTGTTCGGCTGCTCACCGCGCCACGCTGTCATGCGCGAGCCGCCAAGGATCGATAGGTGCGCAATGGCCATGCGCACTAATGGAGATGGTTTCAAAGCCTAAGGTGGACTACACCCAGCCTAGCCGAGTTGAGCGCGGCCATACTAGCAAACATGCATCCAAAGAAAGTAAAGTCTGTGAAGATAAAATCAGGTGCCCAAGGCTCTAATGACTAGTAGGAGCTACCCGAGCGAAGAGGAGGCTCTGTGGAAGCTTGGAGGCGGTCGGGTTGTGTTGTCGCTGGAGAAGACAATGGCGTGTAGTACGGTTCAACAGGAGCGAAAGCCCTGAGCAAAACCAATAGAAGTGAGTGGTCAGAGCAACTCAAGGACCATATTAGGATGCTTCATGAGCAAGGAATTGACAAATGTCTTACCAAATCAAAGTGGGAGACGAAGGGACTGTTCCTTGGCCGAAAATGAGATTTCTTCGAATACACGAAGCCCTATCGTGCATTGTTGAAATTGACTGAGGGGTTTTCAATCTTATAACCAAAGACATGATATGACGTGAAAGGTTTGTGACAAAACTTACCGAGCACGAAAAAGGCACGGTGATGCCACTCGGGTGCGTGCTCTTGGGCTACTGAGGGCACGAAGGTGGTCCAGAAGCTACAAGCAATCGCAATAGCTGAGGTTAGCCAAAATGGACAAGGCATTGAACGAGAGAAGGGAGGAACCACTCGGCTGAAGCTACCAAGAGGTGAGCTAACACGGCATCCTCCTCTCTCGCCGTGAGGAGAAGTGAGGAAAATAGAGGGTGAGGAGGGGTATTATCCATGGAAAGTGACGGTGCGGAGGCGAGTGAAGTGGAGGAGCTCCAGAGGAAAGAACGCGCGGTGGATCCACCAAGGTGAGTATCTCGCAACAAGCACTGCATGTAGCAGCTCAGAAGCGTGGCATGGAGGTCTCCAAGGCGAGGAAGGAGAAGGCTTTGACAAGTGGCCCCAGCTGTCAAGGATAAAGCAAAGACGGACGTGAGTGTGGCTTTGGCGATCGCTTGGTTCGGTCTCGACCGCTCAATCACAAATGAATGGCTCAGATTAATGAGAAGTTCGGATCGGTCCGAACGGCCAGAGATCTCGTCCGCTGAATTTTAATCAAGGCTCATGCGCGTGCATTTAGTTGATTCGCCGAGTCGGGCCACCGAGTAGGACTCGAGCTCGAGGAATAGTGCAAGCTTAGGTCTGAAGTTTGACTGATTTAAATTCAAACCATTCAACCTTCACCGGGCCTCTAAAAATAGAAATAAAAATCCTAAAAATCTGAAATAACTCAGAGGTGTTCCTGGGTTGACCTAGTTCCTATACAAAATTTGAAACCCCCATGTTCATGTTATATTTTGTTCATTTTAAATTCAAACTTAAATTAGGTTATTGGATTGTGTTTGAATTTTTGAGGGTTGCAACTATTCCCAAAAATTTTCGAAAAATTATATTAATTCTTGATAATTATTATAATATTTGAATAAATTATTTCCGTGATCAACAAGGTTTTGTTCCTGCTGCTTGGAGTTCGCTTTTGAAGTGTAGGTTTAACCCTTGTTTGAGATTTTCCTAGTACAATAAATATGCAAAAGTTTATAAAACATGATGCATGCTGATTAGATGCATACTAATTATCGTTAATAAACTTAGGATGTGACAACAAGTATCGAGGTAGCAAGTTAAATAGAAGAAGCATATTAATAAAACCTAAAAGTCTAGCGGTATGCCCATCCAAACCCTCAAGCAACCGACAAGGACCAAACCCTAGCAAGACCCTCCCCATACCCTCCCAGATTAGGAGCAAAGAAGGCGCTGCTTTAATCGGCTCATCCTCATACTCGATCAACAATTTAGCAAGATTGAGTACATTTTGTACTCAAGAAGACTTGTAGTGTATCACAACGTAATTATAAATGCAAGACTAACAAAGGATGAGGCTCTACTCTACAAGTTATTTTCCTTGTTAGCAAGTTTTATTTGCAATACCCATATGTAAAAGTTTGCAACAGAATTTGTAAAGAGCACTTGACTGGTATTGAAATAACAAGTATGTAACTCAAATACTAGCAAAATCTGTAACACCCTGGCTATGCGAAAGCCAAGATATTACCTAAAAGACTAACATACATCAACAACATGAAATACTTTCATCCATCTATCATCTAATAACCAGTAAGAATCAACAATTGATAGAATGAACATAAGAATTGAAACAGAATTTAACAACATAATAGACTCTATTTACCTAATCATGAAGAATCATCTATGATAATCATATCAAAAGACTATACGAAGATCTTAGGCAATTACCATTTCAATCATATCATAAGAAAGGATAACATCAACCATCATACTCCAGTTATTACAATCCAAAGATTATCGAAAGAAAGGTAATAATAGGTTCATCTAATTAACAAGTGAATAGTGTGAAGTGAATGAATGATTCGTGACTATTCCCTTTCAAGCATGCCGTCTTCAATGTTTACCTAAAACAAGTAAACATGGCAAGAATGAGTCCACGACTCAGCAAGTACAACAGAGAAATATGAACCATACTGAATAACAATGTAATAGAATGAACGAGTAAGAACATAACATCATATAATAGAATTCGAATGTAGAATGAACAAATAGGAACATATCATCACATGATAGAATTTGAATGTAGAATGAACGAATAGGTACGTGAATACCATATTATAGAATATGAATTTAGAATAATGTAAATCATATGAATGAATGAAATGCATGAACTCCACTTCGCTTATATCAGATAGCTGCTGACTCAACCCGCCGGTGTTCACTTAGGCCCAAGATTTAACAAAGTGTGGATTCAAGGCCCGTATGAAAACGCTTTCATACGGGGATCCAAATCTACTCACATTGGAATGGTGGGTCTTATGTGCCCATACCGAATTGATGGGTCTTTACATTCCACCCCGTGGATGAAACATGAACAATGAATGAATGGAATGAATTATGAATAATGAAAGACATCATCTCATTAAACATGGATTAACAAACGTGAAAATAACATGAAACATTGAATCTACTCATGGATCATAGAAATAACAAGATAAACAACAAGCATTCAAAGATTCACCAACAATAAGAATCACAAGGTACTTGCCCATATTGGAATAATACGACTCTTGCAAAAAGAAAACCGCCTCTATAATCCTCCCCTTTGAGTTCATAACTGGGAGTAAATCCGCAAGAAAAACATAGTGAATTTGTAATACACCGCCTGCTTGTAGTGCCTATTTGGAGTTGTGATTATGGGATTAATCCTAAGTTGCTTGTCCAAAGTGAGTTGAAGCAACATATAATACATGTTGGGTCGAAACGTAGCACCTCCGGATTAACCTTTTTACATGAAGCAGGGCGAAAGTGTAAGTGGTGTACTATGCATGTGCAGGTACGTCCCATGAGTGGGCTGAGCATTGAGCGGATTTTGGACCTGTGTGCTACAAAAGTACATGTGGTTTTAGTTAGCATAGTTCCAATTTGACATCGATAAATTGTGTTATCTCAGATGGAGCAGTAATTTCAATGGAATTTTGTAGAAACTTGTCAGACCGGATTTCAATCCAAACCTTTTGTGTATTTCTCGCACCAATCCCATGATCAATAGCTAGTGCATATAGTGAAAACATCGCTGATAACAAGTTTGAATCATGAAACAATATTAATAAACAATCGAGCATCGCCTTATGACCACTTATTACAAAAGAGGTTAAAAGATCTTGAGTCTTACAAAGAACGAAACGGCAAAAGTTAAATTCGAGTGATGACCCATCAAATTGCTCACCGCATTTTACCGGGAGTGCAACCTAATACTCTGGGTGTCCTTCATCAAAGCCACATACGAAGTAGTCGTAGTCCTCCTCTGTGTCGTCAAAAGCTTTTGAGATTTAAATATGAGTATAGCATGTGCGCACATAAAGTACTCCGCAAGTCTTGGGAAAGATGCATATGAATAGCTTTAACAATTGGGCTTATAGGGTTCTTTTACACAAAGCAATATTTTAAGTTTAAGCAGTTTCCATAAAGCACATTTGACAAACGTAGTTTCAATAAGTAAATTATTGATATCACTAGTGGAGGTTCTAGCTACCAACCACTAGTATCAAGGCTCTAGCCGCCAAGGTTTTCGTAATAGGGCTCTAGCCGCTAGAAAACAACCCAAGAGTCCCAACTGCCCCTGCCCCAAAATTTACTCTTTTGAAATCAAAACCAAAATCTACGATGTGAAAACACACATTGCCCGCCCTTGACCATGGGCACGGCTATCCTAATAGTTCTACACTCGCAGAGGTTGTACAACTTGACTCACACGAGATAATTGACTTATAATGTCAGCCATGACAAGCTTCCTTAGGCATGTGTGAGGACTCCCGGGTTATCTTCTTAAGACCAAGACTAAGCATGGTCTTAAGGACATAACTCTGGGCCTCAAGTAAATGGATTCCCACTTAACTCCATCTAGGCGAGAGGCTTAACTGAAAATTAGAGCCCCGACGATCATGCGCCGCTTCCTCTACAAGCACTACATGATTGTCTGCTCTCAAACAAGTCAAGCACTACACTTAGAGAGTTAAATGGGAAGCCACTTAACAGTGAGCATTAACTCATATTGGCTCCCAAGATCAGCGACCAATATGTTCATACTCGCATACAACGTTGATCACATCTATACAACAATCATACATTAATAGTTCAAAAGATATACAACATAGTAGTTAAAGTCTACAACTATTACAAACGGCCGATCGGCCTAATTCAAATAAGAGTATTAAGTAGCAGCAGAAACAAGTAAATAAACCAAAAGACCAGTAGTGATATGCCCATATCCCATTGGCAACCGATTGGGAGATAAATGATAGCATTACTCGTTAGCGCCGCCAAAATCGGCGCTAACAAGCTCAACGGGCTCATACCCTTCCTCACCTGAAATTGCAGCAACTAAAGTTGAGTACAAAGGTACTCACAAGTCTTACACAAATAAAAATTAGTTATGCTAGAGGTTGTTCCAAAGGATGGCTCATATCGGCTTAGTTTTGCAAAAGAGACGCTACAATTTACAACCTACACATACTAGTATTTTAAGTGCCATTTCGAAATCAGATTTGAAGTAGAAGTAAAGCATGTGAATAAGTAGTAAATTGAATAACAAATGAATCATACAAATAACAAAGTGGCTGTCAACTTTGATACAACAACAAACATGAACATCCCATTCATGACAATACCAAGTTATAACCACAATTTTAATTCCAAGTCTAACAATTAGCGTACCACAAACTCAAGCGATCGTCTATAATCATGACACGGCTATTCAATAGATTTATACCTGCAGGGTGTACTACCTTACCCACACGACTCGATTAGCCCATAAGCCTCCAGATGTTCAAAATACCATACTTCCTATGGTATGCCGAACTGTAAATCAAGACTCGTATTTTTCAGCAAGTTGATATTATTAAGTTGAATCACCCATGCCGATGTAATCCCGCTTAGGTGTAGGTTATACCGCCTACTAACCAAACGGCATGCAAGTTGTGCCGAATACCGACCCAATTAAATAAGGGTTAAATAGTGTTCACCAAGCACATTATAGTATTGCAATCGGCACCCTACTTAAACATATATGCGATGGAACACATATACGCCCTCACACCACCACCATCAACTCAACAACACCAACCCCTTACTTAACCAAGCAAATACTATACGCCACGGTGATAGCACAAGTTTTGCTTGAACTGCAGTACCCAAAGTTCGGTCCTTAATTGTCCAAACAAGTCCATCACTTACCCAAGCTCGTGCACAAAGACACCATCACTTGTCCAGACCAAAAGCTCATTTAAAATGATAAAATTTAACTCATAAAACAGATACGAGGATCTGAAACAAAAGCATATAATGATAGTTGTGTTTGTCCCATAATTGTCGTTATTCCCAACAATCAACTACCGGTTCTAGACTTGCATGGCTACAAACCCAACAATATATTTCAACCATCCTAACTCAAGCATGTGGTACTGAATAATTCAAGGATAACCTCAATGAATAGGAGATAACTAATCTACACATCACAAAAATAGCGACATTATCAAAATAGCATGCAAGCAATTATCATTGCACTAACTTAGCAAAACCGGGATCAAATATGATGCAAAAGAAAGTTCAAATGATGCTTGCCTTACTGGTAGCTTAGTTGTTTCCTCAGTAGCATATAAGTCAATATCGATAGGCTCGAATCTATATAAATACAATATTTAATAAACATCGAGAAATACCTCAAAATTCAAATTGCTCAAAAATGTATGATTTTTCTACAGTAGGTAATTCATGATTTTAGATGAATTTAGGTGAAAGAATTATTCCATTTGGATTTAGTATGTGAGAGTTATAGCAGTTTGAAATTCAGTTTGCTGGAAAATCCAAATTAAATACATTCGGTTACTGTTCATTTAATTTAATTATTTGAGCAAAATTTTTAGAACAGTAGTGGGATAAAGGATTATATGGATAAATATAGAATATTAATACAAGTCCAAAATAGTTGAGTTTGCTTCAAATGGAGTTTCCATCATTTAGTTATGAATTTCTAAAGTTATCTGATTTCTTTTGTAAAAATAAAGGTGTTAATGGATCAATCTCCAAAATAATACTCTCTGCTATAGAGACATGTTTGAAAACAATTTTAATATAAATTTCATTAGAAATGAAAATTATCAGAAGTGGTTTCATCCATTTTGGAGTTGAGATGAATTAGTTATGCATTTTTGAAGTTATACATATTTTATAGTGTGAAAATAATTCATTTCGAATTTTCTAAAGTCTTTATTACTTTTCTTACCGGGCGCTACTCTAGTCATGTCATCGACTAGCGGGCCCTCGGGTCAACCGTTGACTTAGTCCAAAATGACCCAAATTTCAAATTGTGAATGAAGACGATTCTAGAAAATGCGCTTCCTAATACCAATACGCATTTTTACTTAAGTTTTAGGAATACATTTTCCTTAAGGGAAAACGATAACAAAATTTACGCTACACTAAATCGCCATGGGCCCACATGTCATAATGACTAGGCCAGCCATTACTCAATTTAAACCCAATTTCCGACAAGGATCTTCGCCATTAATGCCTAATCATCGATTTAAATCCTAATGTGATTAGATAGGGGTTGTCTGATGTTCCGACAACACAAAGGAGCTGGGCAAGGCGGTGAGGTCGCTGGCGCAGCGGTGGCGCCTTGGGACCATGAGGTTCCCCATGAGGTGACCAGGCCCTTGGCAAACCCAACGACATAAGCACGAAGCCCAATCTGTCACGGAGCTCACGGACTACACCAAGCGGGCGGCGCCACATGGCAAACATGCACACAGCCAAACAAGCTCCGTGATCGCTCAATCCAAAGAAAAGCCCGAGCTACTAGTGACTACAAGTGAGCTACCTGAGCAAGGAGGAGAAGCAGAGATGGCCAGAGTTGAGTTAGCGACGGTGGGGCCCACGGCGGCGCTTGCGGCTCGCGTGAAGAAGACGACTAGAGCAAAATGGAGACAAGTGAGTGATCGGAGTAGCTCAATGACCCTATGAGGATGCTACTGGATCAAGGAATTGAGTAACAACTCACCACACCGGAGTTGGAGAAGAACTAGGGTTCTTCGGCCGACAAAAGGGGAAACTTCAAATCACCAAAACCCTATCATGCATCCATGAAATTGATTGAGGGGTTATCAATATGATGCTAAATGGCACAAGATGACGCGAAGGATTTATCAAGAACCATACCAGAGATGAAAATGGCAAGGTGATGCTCTGCAAGGCTCAAGAGCTCCAAAGAGCACAAAGTCGGGTCCAAGCAGCCTACAAGCAACAATGGAAGCTTGCATAAGCAAAAATGGATAAGGGATTGAGTATAGAATCTAATGGTACCACCCGTGGAAGCTACCCTAGGGATGCCAATGAGGGAGTTTTTCCTTAGCCACCGAGAGGAAAAGTGAGCAAGAAAAGGAGTGCCGAGGGGGCTTTAACCCGGGAAAGCGATGGAGTGGGGAGGTGAGATGCCAAAGCTCACGGAGGGCCAACGGACGCGGTGGTCGCCATTGTTCAGAGCTGCCGCGTCACAGGAGCTTAGCTCTCAAGACTTACTTGCTCGAGGTGGAAGATAGGTCCGACAAGTGGGACCGGTGGTAGTGACTCAACACGCGTGGTTCAAGTGGATTAGTGTGGACCGCTGGATCTAGACCGGACGACTTAGATTCATTGTGACTTTCAGACCGCCAAATTGGTGGTGAGATCTCGACCGCTGAATTTAGATCCAAAGGTCTGCATGCTGGTGCTTTTAGTTGACTCGACGAGTCGGGTCACTGGCCTGACTCGAGCCCAAGGAACAAAGGTTTGGCCGGTTTGGGTTTAGGGTTTGACTAAGGATTAAATTTGGTCTTCCTACTTTGACTAGGGCCTTAAAAATAGAAATAAAATTCCTAAAATTGTGAAATAAATCACATGGGTTCCTGGTATGGTCTAGTGTCCATAAAAATTATTGAACCTTAATATTCTTGATATATTGTATATAATTTAAATTCAAACTTAATGTAGGTTATTAAATTGTGTTTGAAGTTTTTAGGTTTAAACCAGTCCCAAAAATTTGGGAAAAATTGTATTAATTCTTTATAATTGTTCTAGTATTTGAATAAATTATTTTCAGAAGATGAACAAGAGTTTATGTTCTTTCTTTTGGAGCTTATAATTGAGTTGTAGGTTTAACTTTGTTTAAGATTTTCCAAGTGCAATATATAATGCAAATGCTTGAAAACAATGATGCATGCTCATGAGATGCATAGTAATTCTCTTTATTAATTTGGGGATGTGATAGCATGCGACTAAGAGATTATCACAGGCTTTTACAATACTTTATCCTAACATTAGCCCGCCTAACACTACTACAAAACAAGTTATAGTAGACGCCCATCACGCATAGCCTTTGGAACCGCCTCGTGTTGGGTCTGTCTCGACCGCGGTGGCGCGGCAGTTCTATCATGACGGTATTTTTAGAACCGCTCGTAATAGTCATCTATCACGCATAGCTTATTAATAAAACCGCTCAGGATTATCACTGCACGGTTTTAATAAGAACCGCCTCGTGATAACCCCCGTAATCATAGACGGTTTTAGTTTACAACCATTCGTACTATCACGCATTTGCTCTATTAACAAACCGCTCGTGATTGGCGGATTATCAAGAACCGCTCAGGATAGTACATGCACGGTGCTCAATTAGAATCGCTCAGGATAATCAATATCGCTGCACGGTTCGATTAAGAACCGCTCGTGATATCTCGCCCATATAAATTGAGCCCGACACATCCTCTCGCCAAGATCGCCGCCAGGTTCACTACGCCGCCGCACCGCGCCGCCTCGCCATCGCCACCGCTTGAGAAACCCCGCCACTGCTCCACTTAGATCTCGCTGCCTCCCCAGTGCCACACTTCCCGCCCTAGTTTCTCTCCAACCTCGCTCCTCCCTAATTAAACAGATGGAGTAATACTTATTATCCTTTATCCACTCTATTGATTAATGATTTTCCTTATTTTGCTACTCTGCACATGGACCCTAATGTTTTGTTTTCTTTTGTTGTATTCCTTAATCGAAAGCATAGGGTTTAAGTTTCAATTAATACTTCTCACAAAAGCTATAAATTTAGAAAAGGCAAAACATCTAGCTGCCCTAATTAAACCTAAACTATAGCAGCCATTGGATGTTATTGAACCAAAACTATGATATAAATTCCGAAAATGAAAAGCAAAACATGTAGCCTTTAACTGTGTAATTCCTTGGTGCAACGATGAGACAAAACGAGTAAGTACGCATAAAGAGGTGAAAGTCTTATTCGTAACTAATTTCATGAGTTGTTTTCAGAACAGATTAAAAAGAAGAATTTATGACACACCAAGATAAGTCACATGTGCAATGATCTATTTTATATTTCCTCCATTTATCCATGAAGAAACGCCATCACAATGGTTTATTGTTTCAATTATATCAAACGGATATACAAGAATCGCTACGACCAACTTGCTAGTTATTAGGATCTTCCTCTTGGCTTTTGTCTCATATCTAATCAACAATCATGCAGATAATCAATAATTATCCGCTATACCGCTAGAGAGGAGAAGGTTGGACCCGCGCCTAGCGCCCAACACCCGCCGCCTCCCCCATTGCGCCACCTTAGAGAGGACAAGGAAAGGAGAGAGGAATCGATTTTCTTCGTGAGCTCCAAGGGTAACGATCTATAACCCTTTATGTTTGCTATAAATTAATCGCTAATCAATTTGACACTAATTTGTTACATGCGTAGTGTAGATGGATCGAATCGATGTACGGTGAACCGTGTGAGTCAAGAGTACATTAATGGCGTGGTTGCTTTTAGAAGAGCCACCGAAAGGTGATATGTTGAAGAAGGATAAATTTTATGTATCGCCCATGCATTGATTATGTAATCAAGATGTTTAACAACGCGCAGATCGAAACACACTTGATTCGAGGGGTTTCAAAAAGGGTATACATGTTGGACCACCACGGTGAAGAGCAGATTATACCGTGGTTAATAATGACGACATCGCCGAGGAAATCAACGATTTTGATGTGGACTGCTTTTGATGAGGATAGGTGGCACGATGATAACTGGATCGATGCTACGCGATGCGTAAGAGAACTACAAGAGAGAGAGTTTTGTAAATTCGAGGGCTTAAGGGAGGACTCGTGAGACCTTTGTTCCCTCGTTGCAAGCCGAATATATAAGGTTGTCAACCGTGCTTGAACCGCTGAAATTGAAGGCAAGCAATGGTTGGTCCGATAAGAGTTTCACGACGTTGTTAGGTCTCTTAGCGACATCCTTCGAGGGAAACGTGTTGCCCAAAGACCACCTATCAAGCAAAGAAGGTTATTTGTCCATTGAGAATGGAAGTAGAAAGAATACATGCATGTCCGAACGATTGTATCCTCTACCGTAAAGAGTATGCGACATGCATGTATGTCCTGTGTTCAAAGCATCCCGATACAAGCGCCGAATATCGCTAAGGTGAAGCAAGGACCTCTCGCTAAGATGTTGTGGTATCTCGCCATGATCCCATGTTTGAAGCGCTTATTTGCGTAACCCAAAGGAGGCAAGATTGCTACGCTGGCACTCAGAGGAGCGTAAGAGAGATGGAAAGCTAAGACACCTCGCCGATTCTCGCCTAAAGGAGAAACTTCGATCGAGTCAAGAGTTCGTGTGGAACCGAGGAACATAAGGTTAGGGTTGAGTACAGATTGAATGAATCCTTTCGTAACATGAGCAACAAGATAGCACCGCCCGTGAATCTATGTATGTACACCCTTCCTCCTTGGCCGGTATGAAGCGAAGTACATTTTGATGTCACTACTTATCCAAGGGCCAAGCAACCTAGGAATGATATTGATGTGTAACTAGCACCATTGCCGAAGATCTTGTGACACTGTGGAAACGAAGGGTACATGTATGGGATGCGCATAAACGAGAGAACTTCACTTTACGCGCCATGTTGTTCTCGCACCATCAATGATTTTCCCGCCTTGGTAACTGGGCTTCAAGCTTCAAGACAAAAGGAGCTAAAGCCCGTTCAAGACCGCTAGATGCTACGAGAGTGTATGGTGAACAACTCAAGAAAATCGTATATAAGGCCACCATAGGTTCCTTCCTGTGAGTCACCCACACCGCAAGATGAAAAACAATTCGACGTAAATAAGGAGAACGATTCACTCCAAGGGCTTTTAGAGGGAAAGAGGTCTATGATATGGTTAGGATATCGATGTTGTTCTTGGGAAGGGACATAAATTAAGAACCCGTGAGAAGAACATCCGAAGAAGCGGCCAATTTTTGGGACTTGCCTTATTGGGAGCACTTAGAAGTTCGCCATCGTGATCGACGCCATGCACATAGAGAAGAATGTATGTGATAGCTTGATTGGTTTCTTGTTGAACATTAGTGGCAAAACAAAGGATGGTGTTAACGCACTGCGTGACTTGGTTGATATGAACATAAGGACCGAAAGTTAGCACCGAAGAGACCGATATAGACTTAACGTATCTTCCCCAAATTTTGCTACACTCTGCCCAAGGCCGAGAGAAATGAATCGCGCTGTGAGCTTGCATGGTGTGAAAGTCCCATCCGTTACTCCGCTAACATTAAGAACCTTGTTTCTATGCAAGATTTGAAATTAATTGGTATGAAGTCTCGTGATTGTCATGTGCCGATGACACAAATGCTTCCTGCTGTAATTAGAAGTATCTTGCCAACAAGGTCCGAGTGGCAATCTTGAGGTCAGGTTATTTTTTCAACTCATTTGCTCGTAAGATCATTGATCCCCAAGGACTAGATGCTCGCAGCCGAGGTGGTGACAACTCTATGTCATCTTGAGATGTATTTCCTCCGCCATTTTTTGATATCATGGTCCATCTCATTGTTCACCTTGTGAAAGAGATAAAGATATGCGCCCCGTGTTCTTGCGCCATATGTACCCGCTCGAGAGGTACATGGAATTCTCAAGTCCTACGACGGAATCGATCTCGACCGAGGGCAAGATCATCGAAGGTTATGCAACCGAAGAGGTCATTGAGTTCTCAAGGTCGACTACATAGCTCGTGGAACCGATAGGTGTGCCTCTATCTCGCCATGAGGGGAGATCGATGGTATCGACCATCGAAGAAAATCAATCACTCCCGATCCGATACATACGCCAAGCCCATTTCACGGCCTTGCAACACATGACCCAAGTGTCCCAGACATCGACGAAAGCACAAAGACATGGTGCGCCAATGTAATCCGCACCGGCCGGAGGTTTGATCACGAGAGAGCACAACCGCTTGCTCAACGAATGGTTAAAGGTGCGAATCATCGGGAGGTCATCAAGTGATGATACGCCGCTATGGTTGGCACGAGGGCCACAATTTAAAATTGTCGCATGGCAAGGATAATACATAAATGGGTACACATTTTATACGGCACCAGATAGGAAGAGCACAACCCGCAATAGCTGCGTGTCCACATAGATGCATTCAAGACCGATGGGATGAGGAGCTCCTACTATGGGCAAATAGAGGAGATATGGGAGCTCGACCACGTGCTTTTCAAGATCCCCTATTTCAAAGGCCGCTGGATCCATCTCCCCATGTGAAGGTCGATAAGCACGTGTCACTACCGTGGACCTCGAACGTGTCGACATTTAAGACTAACCATTCGCATCAAGCAACCAAGTTGTTCAAGTCTTCTATGTAACCGACCCTAAGCAAATAAGAAGCGCCACGAAGTTCTTCGCGGAAAAAGGAGGATTGTCTGAGTTGAGAATGTAGTGGACGAGGATGAAATTTTGAAGTCAAATGTGTTATGAACTTGTCACCGTGTTCACTATGTTTTGTCGATATCACACATTGTCATCGTGTTTTGTCAGATATCACACATTGTCATCGATTTGTTGGGATATCACGCACGGTTTTATAATACAACCGCTTAGATAAGAATATCACGCACGGCTTCGGCGAGAACCGCTCAGGATAATATATCACGCACGTTCTTTAATAGAACCGCTCTCGATATACTTTTTATAAGGCGGAAACGCTAGGGTTTTGCTCTCACTTGTCACTTCCTCTCCTGCGTGCCCCTTAGTCTCTCGCTTGTTCGCCTCCTCTAGGGTTTAGGGCTCGCCTGCTCACCGCCGACCACGACCCCGGCCGCCCGACCTTGGCGCCCGACCCCGGGTGCCCCGACCCGGGACCTTGCCGACGACCTGACCCCTGCCGACCCCCTGCTTCTCCCCACAGAAGTCCTGACGCCGCCTCGACCTCAATGCCACTGCCCTCCTCCCTGTCGGCCTCCTCCTCTCAGAGACCGGCCTTCCTCCTCCGCCCTCCTCCCCTGTGCCGGCCCTCCTCCTCAGAGACCACCTTTCTCCCCGCCGCCCTCCTCCCCATCTTGGCCTCCTCCCGCACCTCCCTCCTCCCCGGCCGGCCTCCCCCCGCACCGTGAGTTCTTGTGCATCCTCTCTCGTGAGTATTGCTCCTCTATGGCGCAAGTATGATCTTTGCATATATATATATATATATATATATATATATATATATATATATATATATATATATATATATATATATATATATATATATATGCAAGTATAGTTGATACCTTGATCTCGTATTAGTTCGATTTCAATCTAATATCAAGATGTTGCAAATTGATCTGGGCTTTGTTGACATGCTCGTGATGAACTCGCCTTATACCGAGATTGAATGTGATAGTTAGTTCATACTTGAGCTCTATTGTATTACTTGCTACCACAATATGATGTACCGTTAATTGGTTACTTTCGCTGAGCTCATAGTTCTATTGCAAATTGATCATTTCTATTGACTAGTTTGTGATTCTTCTAGTAGTCTCAGATGAGCTCATTCAACTTTTCATTTGCCATCTTGATCTCTATAGTCAACCTCTGCTTGATCGAAGTTTAATCTGTTGCTAATAATGCTGAGATCATTTGACAGCTTACAAAGTATTGTTTAGAGCTCATAGTTTGAATTTATATTATCATATTCATTTAATGAAGAGTATAGACAATAGGATTGAGATGGCAAAGACTTTTTCTTTAGCTACTCTCCTTCCGAGAGCACATAATATCATCAATCAATATGTTGGAATAGTGTCTCTGCAATCGTTAATCTCTAGACCTTTTATTGGTCGAGAGCGATCCGCATTTTTCTTATTAAGAACCGCTCAGGATTCCTTTGCATTTCCTTAGAGAAGCTGGTGGATTAAGGAGTGTTAAATTTTTAGGAATTATGCTTTAATGCTAATTAATTTTGTTGGGATTAATTTGAAATTTTGCTAAAATCGATTTTTTACAACAATCCAAAAAGAAAGTTTTACTTGATTCTATTTTGTTTCTATGTTGGGATTAAACCTTTGCTTAGTATTTCCTTCACGATCATTTTACTTGATTTTAGTTCTATGTCTTCATTAAAGGCTAGTCTTCTCGCATATGAAGCATTAAACCTTTGCTTAGCATTTTCTTCGCCGATCCTCACACACTTGAGTGTACCTTTGCTTCGTGCCAATCCTCCACTCAAGACGAAGCAAATGGTACACCCAAAGGTGTCGGGCTCGATGAAGTAGGCTCGGGCAAAGATAGGCTCGGGCAAAAGATTTGTATCACTAATTTCTATCTATGCAAAGATCACAAGAGAAGCTGGAGGATTAAGGAGTGTTAGAATAGGAGCATTAAACCTTTGCTTAGCATTTCCTTCCTCGATCCTGACACACTTGAGTGTACCTTTGTTTTATGCTAGTCCTCCATGGCATGAAACAAATGGTACACTCCTTTGCTTAGCATTTCCTTAGAGAAGCTGGTGGATTAAGGAATGTTAGTAGTCTGCATGAGCTCATTCAACTTTTCATTTGCCATCTTGATCTCTATAGTCAACCTCTGTACTTCTTCCTGAGATTAATTGTTTCATATTTATGCTGGAATTAATTATGATTATTTGCTAATATTGCACATGTTGAGCATATTATTAAGTTTAAATGTATATGTTAATTTGGGACACTTGCAATCCATTTTATTGCATATGTAACTTATATAGATAGCAAGTGTTTAGATGGCAGAGGCACTGTTTTCGCCACTGGCCACCGACGCCAGCAGATGGAAGAGGCGCCGACAAGGCCGGCACACCGACGTCGCAGATGGAAGAGGCGCCGACGAGGTCAGCCACCGACGCCGCAGATGGAAGAGGCGCCGACGAGGCCACCGCCACCATCGATTTATAATGACACGTGGTTTAGATGGCAGAGGACAATTGAAAATGCCTTTGGGCCGATCGGTCATCACGGAGGTCGTTGACTTTGCGGTCCCTCCGAGTCCCAAGAGATCAACAATGAGATTCCGACCATCTCGGGATACTTGAAGGAACGGGTCCGCATCACCACACCAAGGTGGAAGGACTCGATTTAAAGAAGCGAAGGCGGTGTGGATGTAACTTTCAGAGAAGTTCACTATTCCGTATAGTATGTGGCACGCGGCGACGGACGGCGATGCTCACGATGGATAAATCATGGAGGACCTTCAAGAGCATTCTTGTCACGAAGCATGTGAACACGGGTCGACGCCTTTCAAGCAAAGATAGATTCTGACACGGGAAGCATGGGACACCTTTGTGGCTATGAAAACGACGATCGAATTTAAGGAGCAAAGTGCAGCGACAAAGCTCTCGAGACACGTAAACACTCACCAAGACAGATTCGCAGACCACTGGGTACGTGGGTAAATATGAGGCATGGGCGCGGAGGAGCAGAACTCAACCGCCATTTCTCGATATCACGCATCTGCTGCCTAAGCCGGTTAAAAGCGAGGGCAAAAGTCTCATCTTCGGCAAAGATCTCTTTCACAAACCCGCAGCATGTGAAGTGTCCCAATGTGTGGTAAATATGTCGAACTACCTAGTTAATAAGTCCATAACTTCATAGTGTCTATAATAACATGATGACCTCTTGCAGCAGGACTTGACTACCCAAGCTTCCCAAGGCTCCTTCCATGCGCATAGGAGAAGGATATACTATCTACGGCCTTGGGAAACAAGGAGCACCTGTGTCGCACGTGAGGCCTTGGGGTTAACGCATCTTGGAGTCATGGATTCACTGGACGATCATCGCACGATAGGAGTAGGAAGAGATCCAAGGTCGAGCACGATTTAACGGTTGGTACAGATGATTACTAACAAATTTGAAGAAAAGATAGCAAAGATTGCAGGTCAAATGGAGATACTCCCGAGCTGGTCACAAGTCGCCTCAGCACTGGGAGGAGGCCTCCTCGACGTCGGAGGAGCGCCGATCCGCCAAGATAATTCTCAACATGATGACATCCGACACGATAGATTTACATCCGACACCGATAGACGACATTAAGGTAATGTACATCTATGGAATGCACCAAAGATAGACCTATAGGACGCCTTAGCTAATTGCGATCGCTTTATAAGAGCCAACGCCGGCAAGCTCCAAGTGAGGATGGATGGGTCCTTTGTATTGAGGTCACAGCAGGGATGGTGTATCCATACGAGGAAGGGCAAGGCAAAGACGGCAGCCCACCGGCGCAGGTTACGCCAGGTCCGTGGATATGGTACATGGCATTTTCCTAGCCGCCCCAATCAAGATTCACCCGAGCGAAGAGATCATAACACTAGGGATGCCGCCCACTTTTATCCAAAGGGCCCAAGAAGAACATCGCTCGACCCAACAAAGGCCGCGATCCGACACCACCATTCTCTCCAATGGGACCTCGATGACTCCACCTCATGTTTCACCGTAAGGCCACCTTCGATTCCCGTGGAGAAGACGCCAAGGAACAAAGAAAAGCGTCAGCCAGACGGCTCCCGAAGTCGCCTCACAAGAAGACGCCGCCAATCGCTAAGGCCAAATCAAATCGATTTAACGCATAAGGCGCCCCATGTTCGAAGTCCGGAAGTTTGAGATACCCGGAACTACATCATCGAAAACTGCAGTTCGACGCAGATAATGCACGCCGATATGCTTGTCGCTTTGCATGCCCGGTACTTGGAGAAGACCCAAAAGAAGTGGTGCGACATCAATCACCGCCGACACGAGGAGAAGCATTTCTTCAACGGACGAGGTACTTCGTCGTGGTCTTCAACGACTTATATGAACCATTCAACATCGCTGGCCTCGACGCCTCGCTTCTACGATGTTGGACACTATAAGTGCGCATAATCAAGTTCTACATTCATGTAATACCAATAAATATCACAACCCATTGCTTATGTATAGATACATGCTAAAAATGTCCGGAATGGAAAGAACCGTGGGTTTCTCGACCCACATGTGGTATCGCTGTAAACCATCCAAGAAGACTCGCTTCTTCATCAAGAAATACATAACGAGTTCATTGCTTCACGCATTTAACATGAAGTACATAGTGGTGCCCTACAACCGTGGGTAAGTGTCACTACTTACTATACAAATTTTATTTGTACTTTATACGCAAAGACAAACTTAGGTTTAATGACTATAGCGACATACATGAGTAGGTACCATCGATCCTTTTAGTTATTATACCCAAGAGGAACCATGTGATATACCTTGATTCCCTAAACCGCAACAAGCACGACTTCAAAGTTCTAAGAGGAATACTCGAGAGGTATGCTCATTTCTCCTTACATAACTCTATTGTAGTCTTTATTCATTTGAAATGGCCGAGGATAACTTTTTCGAATCATGTAGGTCATTCATCAATTATGTTGCCAACAAAGGAATATACAATGGAAAGAGCGCCCAACTAACACACAGGATGGATTTTCCGGTACGCGCTATGACACGATAATCCTATATCATACTTCATAATAACGCTCTCTAACCGACTATACCTATATATGTAATTCTATTTTTGCAAAGACCGCCAAAGAAAAAGATGATGAGTTATGTGCAATCTACGCTACTATCATATGCAACTAATCCTTAGAGCTAGGAAGAAGGATCCCGAGGTTTGTCAATCTTGAAATAATTATTTCCTAATTATAAATTTAAATATATATAGCTTACCACTTTACTCTTGGTAGCTTATGTGTCTTGGATTTACAATCTGATTCACTCATGAAGAGATCAAGGACATTCGAGGGAAGCTCGCACCTTTATCAACACGTAAATCATTAACGACAATGGAGAGTTTCAATTGTCGCCAACCGAGAGCATCACCCCGCCGACACCTCTCAACGTAAACAATTGTAATCTAGTTGTAACTATAGCGATAATACTTGAACAAATGCGATCTTTTGTAATTTATTTTGAGTAATGATCACTTTGAGTTGTCAACAATTGATTATCTCTCGATGAATCTATTTTTGTGCATGCTTGTTTTCAGAGGGCATGGCTAGCAATTCCCGAGGCTAGCCGTAAAAATAGCAAAATGTGGTCGTGGGTATGAGCTATCACAAACGGTTTTTGTTAAAACCGCTCGGAAGGCAAGTATCACGACGGCTTCAAAGAAAGCCGCTCAGGATACCAAATATCATGCACGTTATAAAACAAACCGCCTATGATCGCGAATATCATGCACGCTATCAAAACAAACCGCTCGTGATATTAACAGATCGCAGACGGCTTTTATTGAAAACCGCCTTTGATATTCGCGATCACGACGGTTTTTCGTCGAAACCGCTCGGATATTACACTTCACGCACGCATTTTTGATTAAAACCGCTCGCGGATATTGTGTATCACGACGGTTTTTACCGCTCGTGATAACGGCTCGCTATCACGCATCAACAAATATAGACGGTTCGAAACCGCTCGTGATGACGGTTCCAACCGCTTGTGATGTGGCTTCCTCGTAGTAGTGTAATGAGCTTAACCCTAAGTCATGGATGTCAATTACCATCGACCTGGAGCTCACCATTGTGGGGATAACCTACCCGGATTTGATGTTCATACCAATGTCCAAATAAGAAGCCCCGGCTGCATATGGACGCCAATTACCATCATCTCGCACTTCCTAGGTAACTCCTACCATCTACAAAGATGCGCGTAATGCTAGAACATAGTAAATTATTCAGCCGTGTCCTTCCCATTTAGGACATGTGGTTGTACAAGATTGCTCGCTTTGATAGTCACAAGTGTCTGGCCTTAATATGATTTGGGCGTAAACTTAACACAATACAAGATCTCATGCTCTAGTCCGCACCCGTCCCGATCTTACCATCCACCCAAGTCTAAAACATATTTTCATCATTTTATTTTGGTTTTCAAATACTCACATGACCTAATGTCATACATTTTCCAAACAAAACATAAAGTGTAATAATGGTTTTTCTCCCCAAAGGTTAAGTAAAGTCAGAAGCATGCGTAAGCAATTCTACCATATAAAACTATTCTACAAAGTTGTAATCAATATTATAGAATTTTTACGCTTAGGGTTACAAATGTACAACATAACAATTATCAAGGAAGACATTAACAATATTTAGGTTTAACTATCAACCTACAAATTAAACTCATCATTTTAAATGAAATAGCAATGTATAATAATTTAAAACTAAAAACAAAATTTATAAATATGGGTTCAAAGTGTTCAAAGGAGACTCACCTTCGTTGATGTTGGTGGAAAGTTCTTGTCACTGGTTGAAAACTTTGTGGTGACGCTGGTTCTACGTGCAAAACGAGAAACACTAATAAATAAATAAATACAAATAAAATCAAAAATATATAATATATACTGGAAGAAAGATTAGTATTTTATACGAATTTAGAAAGTCGAATCACTAGATTCAGAGTTCAGACGATAGAGAACGAGCGATCGGAAGATCGAATGGAATGGAAATTCCAGAAAATTACAAAACAAGGGAATATTCCTCGGAATCTTCTTCTTGGCTGGAATTTTGGTTTTAATTGAGTGTATGACGTGTGGGGCCTGGCTGTCATTGGCTTATGGAAGAATTGAAGAACTAGAAAACAATGAGGTTCTCATGATTTGAACTCAAGATGTAAAGAAGTACTAACTTTTGTCATCTAACCAACTAAGCCAAAGAGCTCTTGACATATACTCAAAGCCAAAATAATTGAAGCAAAGGAATAGAGACTATTCTCGCAATATCGATTCTGGATGTTCGATGTTTATCAAGCTCGAATAGAATTGTTCATATGAAAAAATCGCAAAGCAAAGGTTTGACACTAAGGGACCTCCTACTAGTAACATAATAGAGGGATAAAGAGAAATGCATTAGTGAATGACTCAAGGGCCCATATGTCATTGAAGCAAAGAAGACACGGAGAAGACAATAGAAACAGAGAAAGGCTGGGCGCAAGAAGAGTAGTGGTGATGCCGGCGAGTGGTGGTGCTGGCAACCGCCAACCCCAAAATGAGACCCCAAGATGATAGCGAGCTCACAGTGGCAAAGGCACGAGGCGGCAGGTGGCATGGCGGCACCTCATGCATGCAAGGCAAGATGATCACGGTGGTGTAGCTCGGTGAGTAGTGGCACGGGGATGAACGGAGGTGAGCATAGGCATGGCCTCGGCCGTGGATGCTTCGGGCCACTCTGAAGACGAGAGGATGATCAGAGTGGCGCGCTTACTGTGGCGGTGACGGTGTTGATGGAGCGACGATGACGAGTATGCTCAGGCGACGTATTTCCAAAATTAAGGCGGGGATTGGAGGAGGATGGTTTGGAACACATTGTTACATGGTGGAGACAAAAATCTTACCAGATTGACGAATTCACAAATTGACTGAGATGAACAACGTTCGGGAATATACAAAATTCGTTGCCGATGGACCTTCGAGGGTTCTCAAAATTTGAGGGGATGCAAAGGGATAGATGAGGTGATGGCATGCCAATTTATAGCCCTTCTTGTGATTCGAATCGCCGAGTACGCCATGAAACACAGGCGACGGTATTCGCAGCTTTGGTTTTGGAAACGGACAAAAACGAAAAGCCCCGATGAAGTCATGTAATAGGGCTTTGATTGCACCGGGTAATGGCGCGGTGATTATGGGGTCGCAATGCTTCAAACGGTTCTCGCATTTGATGATCCAAGAACAAGGATGAAATGTGAATATCAATATTGTCCATTGCTGATGAAAACCGGAAACGCACATGCCGAGGTTGAAGGTGATGACTAGAGAGAGAAAAGAAAGGAAAAGGAAAAGAACATCCAAAAATTAAAATAAAATCAGAAAAATCCATAAAAATCCTTGGAACCTAAATAGATTAAATAAAATAATTTGGAATTTAACTCGATGCTTTTTAATCATTTAAAATGTTTTTTTTTTCCGATATTTCAAATTAAGTTTTAAATTAATCCAATAAAATGCAAACCATTCATTTTATTTTTAAAGCTTCAAAAAGCTCTTTCAATTAGTAGGAACTCTAATTTAAAATCCAAATCTTTGAATTATTTTGAAATAAATTTTTTAAAAGAGCAAAATTTGAGATGTTACCGTACTATCCTTGCATGCGTTCCAAATGGACCTTAACGATTGTATCAAGGTGATAAACCAACTAACTAAGCTAACTTGGGAAGATTTATTTGATGTGTAACACAACAAAACTACACGTACACCTGTATCAGTTACAGTTAGTTCCAAATTTTTTATGGGCAATTCCTTATTTGCCACCGCAAATTCTCATGATCCCTTATATGCTATCCGTTGTGTCACTAACAGGTGAAATAATTTATTTCAATTTTTTTTACTCCAGCTACAGGTATTTAATTTGATGTAAAATCAATAATCATTTCTAGTTTTTATTTGATTTAAAATTTGGAAGTTTTATTCCAAGTAAACAAGCATAAGTGGACTTCATAGAAAAGTACAAACCCAAATATTACATTTGGAGTAATTTGTGGATTTTTGTTTTGGTACCGCAAGTATCTACATACGCAGGAAATAGAGGTTAACATATAAAACCTTGAAAGTCCTAAAAGGATTTTGATCCATGAGCGAACCATAGGAGCCTAATTAAGTTACCACATTATCCCTGCAGTAATGCTCACTCTACAGTTGTGCGCTGCACTTGATAGCAGCAAATTTGAATACTTGATCCCTGCAGAAATGCTCACTCTACAGTTACGTGGTTGTTAATTGCAAGTGTCAATAATGCCTAAACTGTATTACAGTTGTAGGTTACACCAACTAGTAGCAGGAACTCTGTTTCCTTCAAGCAAGGGAGATGCCCCCGGGACCTAATTTGGCCATTGTGGTCCTAGGATACTGCATCTTAATTCTTGACAACCATGGGCATGTGAATTCACATGAAATGGAAAGCACAAATTCATTCATTGCATTTTGTCACCATTTTTATATGTGAACTTAATGATCGTGTGCAAACCCGGTTATTTCGAGTGGATAAAGTGACATGCCAGTTGAGAGTGCACCTTTTGTTCAGAAAGTGAAGAACTTGTTAGTGATCGATCATAGTTGGTGTTAGGCTTATGGATGCCCTCTGTGGCTAAATGGTGATGATTGCTGAGCTCAAATTTACTTTGCTATAGGTAAGAAAAAGAAATATTTGGAGCTGCTCAGACGATATTAGTTTGGTGGTGGTGTGAACAAATTAGTTTGCTACATGTTAAACAATATATAAGGGACATTCACACAATTTGAAGATATAAAATGTCAACATTGATCGCCACAAGAAGGATAACCAAGCAGCCATATATAGTTGGAAATTGTCAGAATTGATTGTCACGGGAATCAATCTTTTTCTAGGAAGTCAGTTACTCTAGTCACAAAAGAATGTCGTTTTGGACATTGATACGTCCCAAAACGTGATTTTGACCACTAATTTTTATTGTAATAGATTTATAAAACCTAATAAAATTATACTTTTTGAAAGTTCTTTCGAGATAAATCTATATATACATACCATTTTTATTTGTTCAATCCAAATATTAAAAAGATATCGATAACCAAAGTTTAAAAGTTTGGCTACACATATCCCAAAACGACCATCTTTTGTGACTAGAGGAGTGACATTTAAGGTTGTTAATTCATTGTTCTTGAATCAGTGCTGGCAGCGATGTACAATGTGAAAAAAACTCAGAGAAACATGTAATAGTTTTCTATTCACAGTAAAAAGAACTCAATATTAGTTGTGCAATCTTTAGACTTTATGTTAACTTCTAATTCAAAATATATGAAATTCTTGTTAACATACTGAAACATGTTTTTACAATATCGACAATGTGCTATGATGCATCAAATGATAACAAACTTGTGGGTGAGAACTTCATGATAACTAAGCTTACAAGTCTATAAAATTTCTCAAAATATTTGGAGAGATATTAATGCTACATGACCCTGCAAATTCTCACGACCAATCTCTGCACTTGAGAGAAACGAAGCACAAATGCAGCTATAAAAAAATAGTGAGAACACTAGCCACAAATAATTATGCAGGGCTAAACTTGTCTCTCTCTTTTTCTCTCCCAAATGTAATCAAGTTTGATCATCAAATTTAGCAGGGTCATGTTATATCCCTCCATATACATCCAAGAATGTACATTTGAATACTTTTGCTGTTAGTTATCAAGGGTTTACACACCGAGAAATGATTCTCACTAGATACACCCTCCATATATCTCCGCGACATCTCTTTTGAGTAACCGCAACATTATTGTAATAATATTAGTATAACAAGTCACATAAGTTTAGTAAGAGCTAAAAAATTCTTTAGCATCATATACTACAGCACATGCAAACGAATGAAATGGATGGAAATGAGCATCGGAGAGAACTCACACATGGTTTCCATCTTCAGTTGTGTTTTACACACACACACACACACACAGAGAAGATGAACACACTAACAAGACAAAGACGGCGACATCAAGAATCGCTAGCTCTGATTTCTATCTTCTCGTTATTCAACTCTTCACATACAAGCATAGGCTCCAAATACCACTTGAATACAAATGCTAACCCACGCCAAGATGCAAGCTAATTACTAATTCCACTTCCTACATGTAACGCCTCATTTTCTGACGAGTACTAGTAACTACTATTTTGGTTTTTGGTTTTTCGCTCAGATTTCAAATTAGCAAGTATTTTCAAAAATCTTCTAGCTTCTTTAAGCTCGGTTTGTGTTTCAAACTTTCTTGAATTCTAAAATTCAAATTCGGTTTGAATTCTACTTTTCAATTTCAAGCCTTTTTTCTTTGGGCCTTCCCACTTTCTTTTGGGCTGGCCTGAACATCCCAAATTTTCACTTTTGGCAAAATAAAACTTAAATTATTTTCCTTGGAATTTCTGGACTTTTAAAACCTTTTCTTTAATTATTTTGAAGCCAAAAATTAATTTGCAAAAATATTACCAATATTAAGTTGAAAATATTTTATTTAAGTACATAATGTCTTTGAGAATTTCTATGAATTTTCTCATAATTTTTGGATTTTATTTGCTATTTTCTAAATCCTATTTGAATTTCTCGAATTAAATCAATTATAAACTCTCAAACAAATTCTTGGGCCAAATCTTCCCCGCCCACTCGTTTTCCACGCCAAGACGCGCCCACTGGGCTCACGCCGCTGCTTCATCTCAACCATTTTCAATCGTTGGATCAAAGTCGACAAATTCGCTTGAATTGCTATTCGGGGCGGTCCGAACGTCCCAAGCAACGTGGATCGTCTGATCTAAAATGAACGGTCCGATCAAGATAGCATTCGCCGTTCAACGCTTCATCGAGTGTGGACCGTCCGATCTAAATTGACGGTACGATCTTAATTTCATCTCCTGACGGTCCGAACGCTCAAAGCAATGTAGATCGTCCGATCTAAATCCAAAGTCCATATCACCACCCGCTACCTTTTCTATTCCTTTTCTTTTCACGACCGGTGGGACCACTATCAACAAAGGTCATCCTCGCCTCTTTCTTCCTCCTCGGCCACCATTGTCATCCTCACCGAGCTCTTCAAACTCACACGCATTTCCTTTTCGCGGCATTTGATGCCATTGATACCCACGCCACGGACACACTCAAGGCACCCGCTTCTTCCTCCTTAAACCCTCTTTAACTCTCATAACCTCATCACGCACCAAAGATGTAACAACCACGCGACATCCTCGCCACCGCTGACCCCGAGCCCTATAAAAGGAGCCCCGGATCACCATCATCTCCTCAACCCAAATACCAACCCACATCCTTCAATCTCTCGAATTTTGAAGATCACCGCCGGGATCGGAGGAGCTTCAACCGCCGAATTGCCGCAGCCCTCTCCGCCTCGCCTCCACACCTTTGTCATCGCCACACCTTCGGAGGCCAGCAAGACACTCACGTGACTTGAGGACTACGAGCACGACTTCACCAGATCCTAAAGTCGCCACCGCTAAACCTCGCCACGAGCAACTAAGGTGAGCACCGCGATCGCTGAAGCCCTCTCTCGCTTGGACCTCCGGTGGTCCTAGGAGACTCCGGAGGTCCTAGAGACCTTCGAGTGGTCCCGAGACCTCCTTGTTCTTTTACAAAGACCACTCCCTTGGTATTTTTGCAAAGACCACCCATTTGACCACGACCTCCCATGTGACCACGACCTCCCTATTCGACCACCGACCTCCCAGTGACCACGACCTCCCATTTGACCACGACCTACCCATTTGACCATGACCTCCCAATGACCGCGACCACCCCATTGATTGACCACCTCCCAAGTGTGACTAGCCCCACCGTCATGGACTCATCGATTTTTTAAAAATAATTTCGGCCGGAAATCCTTTTTCTGAGGGCTGACGTCATAATCTCGATTTTACTTTAGAAAATTAATTCGGGAAAATCAATCAATTCAGAATTTAGGGTTTTATTTATATTTAAAACTTCGAGGAGCTCATTTTTTTATACTTAACTCCGATTTAGGTGATTCAAATTTCTAAATTTATATAAAATCATAAAATAGTTATCTAAACCAAAATTATTTCATTTGGAGTTCATTTGCATTTTATTTGAATTTGGCTTATTTTCACGTATAAATTTCGACGAGTTTGAAGAACCAGAATTAATCAACGACTAGAATTTTGAGGATGGCGAGTTACATTATTTGATCATATTTGAATACTAGTATTTAAAATTATTTAAATTCTGTTTTAAATTATGTAACGCATGCTTATTTAAATTCAGTTATTTAAATACCTATTTTAAATTCATGGATATACCTAAAATCCCTTGTATGGCCAATTTTAGTATTGAACTAAATATCTTGTCACCCTAGATAAAACCTGGTTGATACATTAGTATGAACTAGGATCATTTGAAAATGTTATGCAAAGACATGCTTAGACCAAAAATTGTTTAATTTGGGGAATTTAGCCAAGGATTCAATTTTGTTTAAAAATAAGCCCATGGTATTATTTTACCATGGACTCCCTTGCAAGTGATTTTGAAAACAAAAATAAAATCAAAGGTGGTTTAAACTTGGGCAAAATGGATGTCAAGGTGGTGCAGGTTAATGCGCATGATTGAATCTTTTTATTGATCAAGTCCAGGGTTATGGTATGTTGCCCAAGTTGTTTAAGGACTGGCCTGAGAGCCGCTTTTGCTAAACTCCATCGTACTACCACATGTCCCGAAAGGGCGTAACTAGGCTTAATAATTTGTAATACTCACCGTTATTTGTGCCATGTTGATGTGTGGGTGTTGGTAGACAATATTCCCACTTGGCACAAGAGGGCCTTCCTGAGGATGGATAATCCAATGGAAGCGAAACCTTAGCGCATAAATACTTTAGGTAGAGCATTGTAACAAATTTTGTGATAATTGCTTAGTTGCACACCTTCAGAAGTATGTATTGGCCGACATCAAAAGCAAATTATCTTTTGCTTTCCGCTGTAATTTTCTTTAGGCCAAGTGCCCTTTTGTAATAAATACTCTGATATTATCATTAAAGTGCATGATGTGGACTTGTTACCATATTTGTAAAACTATGTACACTAGCTGTTCTTGGACTAGTGTTGTAAGCATAGAGAATGTGGGATCCTTCTTTCCCGGGTTCGACAAAGATGGTTTCAGAGCCATATCGACTGTAGGTCGCAACCCTAGCTAGAATGGACAAATCCTAAGGATTTATTTTCAAAAACTAAAAATATTTTTACATGTCTTTCTGGTGTCCGTACTCAACCTTTCTTTTTAAAATTGTTTACTAACACTTGTCTATTCAAAATTGTAGATGGCCGAAGAACCCAGAGCCCTTTCCCATGGTGTTTTCACTGGATAATTCGCAGCATCATTATGAAAGATGATGCAACAGCTAGAGTTTACGGAGAGACCAGTTTACCAAGTATATGTTTATACAGTGGGGACCCAGAAGAGGTGGAGAGTAGAGGTGCTACTCTACGTCGATGCTTTCAGCGAGACACCGTTGCACATCTTCGACGCTCCAGTACTCTGCGATTCCTTCATCGCCGGCATTCAAGATGCAGCATAGGAGGCCATCCGCAGGCTACGATGACTCTATGAAGTTGAGCTTAACCGCTCCAGTTTCCACTTCTACCCGCTTCACTATGCCAACAGATAGCGCAGCTCTTTTTGCCCCACCAGAAAAGAGGATTTTCCAGAGTTGACCAAGCAAGTAGAGTTGTCAGTTGCAATGGACTATTCATACCTACTATTTTGGATGAGCTTGCACCACTCAAAGAAAGGCTATAGGAGGCGTAAGAGGAGTTAACCTTGCTTAGGGTTGTCGACGCTTCTTCCTCCTCGCCAGGAGAGTCTTTGACACCAAAGACCAAGAGACAGAGGATTGATAGTCATACCCTTACAGCTTAGACCTTAGTCATAGATCCTAACCTTTTGGTTAGTTATTACTTTACGCTTAGACGAATTGTGAGCCGTCGTGTTTTTGTGGCAACCACAACCAAATTCTAAAATATTAATAAAATAAAAGCTACATGGAAAAATTGTTCTTGTGTGCTTTCTTGGTTCTTGGTGATTGTTATAAGTTTATCCCCCTTAATTCCCTTCTCCCATCTTTTCTAAGTCTTCAAGCTCTGGCAGATGGTGAACACTTGTAGATCTAGCAAAGGAAATGTAAGTGGATAGGGCAATGCAAATGAGGATTATTAGAACAACCCAATTCCACCACCACCCCAAAGCAGATTTAACCCGATTAGAGACAAATGATGGCCAATCGCCTCACTTGATTGACCTACTAGCTCAGCCACTCAACAATACCCAAGCAAGAGCAAAGAAGAAGCTAAGCAAAGACCACCACCTCCACCACCGCAGAGAACTAACTTATCAGAGTTCATGAGAATGCGTCCTCCAACATTCTCCAATAGCACTGAGCCGATGGATGCAGACGACTGGCTTCGGGTGATTAGCAAAAAGTTGGACATTGCCTAGTGCAATGATCGTGAGAGGGTTCTGTTTGCCTCTCACCAGCTGAACGGACCTGCTTTAGAGTGGTGGGGCAATTTTTCTTAGTCTCACGCCAATGCCCAGGCTATCACCTGGAATGAGTTTGTGCAGGCATTCCGCTGTGCACATATCCCTTCAGGCATGGTGACCCTAAAGAAAAAGGAGTTTCATACATCGCCAAGGCAACCGTATTGTTAATGAATATCTCCACAAGTTCAACCAAATTTTGCCCTGCTACACTCTAAATGATGTAGCTACGCATTTGCTTAAACAAGAACGCTTCGAAGGCCTCAACGACGATCTTTCTATTCGCCTAATTGCTCAGACTACACCGACTTTCGGCTTGGTGAATAAGGCCATTCGTTAGAAGGTAAACATTTGGAAATGGAGAATCACAAAAGAAGGATGGCGGCTTAGAAGTTTAACCCAGAGGATTTCCCAAGCCTCGCCCCACTTCTTTTTAGTAGTCAGCAAAGATAATGATTCTAGTCATCTTCATCTTCAAAGACACCCGCACTGCGCTACAACGCTTAAACAACCCCAACTTCCGCAGTTGTTGCTCTAGGGGCCAGCCAAGAAGGCAAGTCCTCACCGTAGGAGTCACATGCTTTCATCGCGATTAGATCGACACTACGCCAACAAGTGCCCAAAAGGCAACTACTAAAGCAGACCAAGCAAGGCCAAATTAGGGAGTTCCACCCTTAGGCAAAGGTTCGACAAAGAAGGACAACATCTCGGCCAGAAAGGGCGGTGAATCATGTCACTTGTCGAAGAAGCTCAAATTGCACCAGATGTGGTCCTTGGTACGCTTTTGTCAACTCAAGATCAAAGACGCTTTTATTTGATTCAGAGCTTCACATTCTTTTGTATCAAGTCATTTCGTGGGCAAATGTGGGTTAGCTATATCTCCCTTGTTAACCCTATGAGGATAGTTTCTCCGGATTAGAAATGAGAACTAAATCTCATTGCCCGCACCTCACCTTGGACATAGAAGGGTACCTTTCTTAGTCGATCTAATAGTTCTTACCTCCCAAGGGTTAGATATAATTTTGGAATAGATTGGCCACCAAGAATCAAGGCCAAATAGATTGTGCCAACCGGATTATCACCTCGCCAATGATCAAGGGATCAAAGTGGAATTCGACCAAGGAATACGGTTGAAGAAAACTCCATCCTTAACAGAATTAAGGGGATAAAATTGGAAGAAATCCCAATGGTACAAGAATACTCTGATGTGTTTCCTAAAGATTTGCCGGGTATGCCACCATATAGGGACATTATGTTCCTAATTGACCTAGTCCTAGGGACAGCCCCAATCTCGAAGAGACCCTACCGAATGCCAGCTAATGAGTTAGCGTAATTAAAGAAACAAATTGAAGAATTATAGAACAAAGGTTATATCCACCAAGCTCATCACCTTGGGGCGCACTCAAAGATTATTTGTCAAGAAAAGGACAATAGCATGAGGATGTGTGGATTACAGATCGCTCAACAAGGTCACAATCAAGAATAAGTATCCGTTACCTAGGATCGATGATCTCTTCGATCACTAAAAGGAGCAAGTGTATTCTCCAAAATTGACCTAAGATCCTAAGTTACCATCACTAAAGATCGATTCAAGACATTCCCAAGACTCGCTTTCACAACAAGATATGGATTGTATGAGCTTACTATGATGTCATTCGACTCACAAATGCACCGCTTATTTCATGAATATGATGAACAAAGTTTTTATGGAATTTTTGGATAAGTTTGTGGTTGTATTTATCGATGACATTCTTATACACTCCAAAGATGAAGAAGAGCATGAAAAGCATCTCAAGGTCAGATTGGAAAGACTTAGAAGTTATAGCTTTACACCAAGTTTAGCAACAATGAATTTTGGTTAAAACAAGTGGCTTTCCTTTGTCACATTGTTTCACCGAGGAGTTGTCATGATCCACCCAAAGTTGAAGTTGTAATGGATTGAAGCAAGCCCAAGTCTCATATCAAGTAAGAAGTTTTCTTGGTTTAGCAGGATATTACTGCAAATTCATCGAAGATTTCTCCAAGACAACTAGACCCATGACTAAACTACTAAAGAAGGAAAAGAAGTTTGAATGGACAGAAGCCTGTGAAAAGAGTTTCCTAGAATTGAAGCGAAGGCTAGTTTCAGCACTAGTGTTGGTTTTGCCTGATATCCATAAAGACTTTGAAGTATTCTGTGATGCTTCACACAAGGACTCGGATGTGTGTTGATGAAAGAAGGCAAGGTTGTAGCTTATGCATCTCGCCAGTTACGGCCTCATGAAGGGAATTACCCGACACATGACTTGGAATTGGCAACAATTGTGCATGCTTTAAAAATATGGTGGCATTATCTCATTGGTAATCGCTATGTAGATCTTCACGGATCATAAGAGTTTGAAGTATATTTTCACCCAATCAGAGCTCAACCTAAGGCAAAGAAGATGGATTGAACTGATCAAGGACTATGACATTGGCATTCATTACCATCCCGGTAAAACCAATGTGGTTGCAGACGCTTTGAGCAAAAAAGGATATTGTAACACAATGTTGGTTCAGAAAAATCAACCAAGATTGTTTGAAGAATTAAAACAGTTGAATTTGGAAATAGTAAGTCAAGGTTGTGTGAACACTTTGGAGGTGCAACCCACAATACAAGAACAAATCCGAGAAAATCAGAAAACGGATGAGGACATCAAAGAAATTCAGAAAAATATGAGGAGAGGAAAAGCTCCAGGATTTTCTGAGGATGAACATGGTACAATTTGGTTTAGAAACCGTATATGTGTGCCCGATCGCAAAGAGATAAAATAGATGATATTACAAGAAGCCCATGAATCTCCTATTTCTATTCATCCCGGAAGTACTAAGATGTACCGGGATTTAAAAGAAAAATATTGGTGGGTTAGCATGAAACGAGAGATTGCTGAGTACGTTGCTCATTGTGATGTATGCCAAAGGGTTAAGGTAGAACATCAAAGACCTACAGATTGTTGCAACCATTACCAATTCTAGAATGGAAGTGGAAGAAATCGGTATGGACTTTATCACCGACTTCCTAGGACCCAATCAGATATGATTCCATCTGGGTGATAAATGACCGATTGACCAAAGTAGCACATTTTATCCTAGTCAAAACTACATACGTATAAATCAAGGAGTTGTATATGGCAAAGATTGTTTGTCCGCATGGTGTCCCAACGAAGATAGTGTCGATAGAGGTTCATAGTTCACATCAAGGTTTTGGAACAATACACGAAGCATTAGGAACAATACTTAATTTCAAGATTACTTATCATCCCCAAACAGATGGATGATGAGAGCGTAAATCGATTCTTGAAGATATGCTATGAGCCCGTGCTATAGATTATGGAAAGAGTTGGGACAAAAATCTTCCTTATGCACAATTCTCATATAACAATAGCTATCAAGCCACCTTCGATGTCACCGCTTGAAGCAGCTTTATGGTGAAGTGTAGAACACCACCCTTTGGGATGAAGTAAGAGAACATCAATTTTTGGCCTTGCATTGATTTCGTGGTCAAGGCAAGGTAAAGATGATAAGGAACGATTGAGAGTAGCACAGCCCCAACAGAAAAGTTATGCTGATAATCATCGAAAAGATCTATCCTTTGAAACAGGAGATTTTGTCTATCTTAGAGTGACTCCACTTAGAGGTGTAAAAAAGTTCCGAACCAAAGGAAAACTTGCACCAAGATTTGTTGGACCATACAAGATTTTGGGAAAAAGAGGTGAAGTTGCTTACCAGCTCGAGCTACCAGAATCACTATTAGCAGTTCATGACATCTTTCACGTGTCTCAGTTGAAGAAATGTCTCCGAGTACCAACAGAGCAAACACCTCTTGAGAATATCGATCTGCAAGAAGACCTCACCTATGTGGAACATCCGTCAAGATTATTGATGTGATAGAATGTATCACTAGAAGCAAAGTCATCCGCTCTTGTAAAGTGCAAAGGAGCAATCACTCGTAAGAAGAGACCACTTGGGAGCGAGAAGAGGATTTGAAAGCCGAGTATCCCTACCTCTTTGCTAACCAATCAATCTCAGTGGACAAGATTCCCTTTAAGGGGGTAGGTTTGTAACATCCCAAATTTTCACTTTTGGCAAAATTAAATTTAAATTATTTTCCTTGGAAATTTCGGACTTTTAAAAACTTTTCTTTAATTATTTTAAAGCCAAAACAAATTTATTTTCAAAAACTATTACCAAGATTAAGTTGGAAATATTTTATTTAAGTCCAAAATGTCTTTGAGAATTTCTATGAATTTTCTCATAATTTTGGATTTTATTTGCTATTTTCTAAAGCCTATTTGAATTTCTAGAATTAAATCAATTGTTAAATCAATTAGAAACTCTCAAACAGTCCTTGGGCCAAATCTTCCCTGCCCACTCGTTTCTCCACGCATGCAGCCTAGTTAGCTCGCTTGTTCGCTGCTTCATCTCAACCATTTTCAACCGCTGGATCAAAGTCGACGGCCTGCTTGAATTGTCGTTTGGGGGCTTAACGTCCCAAGCAACGTGGACCGTCCGATCTAAAATGAACGGCCAAATCAAGATAGCGCTCAACGGTCCAACATTTCAATGCGTAGGACTCTCCGATCTAAATTGGACAGTTAGATCTTGATTTCATCTCCTGACAATCAACGCTCAAAGCAATGTAGATTGTCCGATCTAAATCCAACGGCCATATCACCACCCGTTACCTTTTCTATTCCTTTTTCTTTCGCTGACCGGTGGGACCGCTATCTACAGTGCCGTCATCCTTGCCCTTTCTTCCTCCTCGCGACGCCACCATTGTCGTCCTCACTGAGCTCTTTAAACTCGCCCATTACTTTACTTCGTATGCGATTTGATGCCGTGATACCCACATTCACGGACGCACTCAAGGCACCTGCATTTCCTCCTTAAACCCTCTTTAACTCTCTTAACTCGCCACCATGCCAAGATGTAACGGCCACAAGACATCCTCGCGCTCAAGTGACCCCGAGCCCTATAAAAGGGAGCCCCGGATCGCATCATCTCCTCAACCTAGCGCCAACCCACATCCTTCAATCTCTCGCTCAATTTTGAAGATCACTACCGGTGATCGAGGAGCTTCAACCGCCAATTGCCGCCGCAGCCCTCTCCGCCTCGTTGTCCACACCTTCTTCATCGCCAAGACTCCGCTGAAGCAGGCATGCAGACTCACGCGACTCAAGGACCGCCAGAGCACGACTTCACCGGAGCCCTAAAGTCACCGCCAAACCTCGCCACCGAGCATCTAAGGTGAGCACCGCGATCATGAAGCCCCTCTCGCTTGGACCTCGGGTGGTCCTAGGAGACGTCCGGTGGTCCTAGTGACCTCCTTGGTCTTTTGCAAAGACCACCTCTTGGTCTTTTTTCAAGGACCACCCATTTGACCACGACCTCCCAAAGGACCACGACCTCCCATTTGACCACGATCTCCCTAGCCACCACGACCTCCCCATTTGACCATGACCTACCCATTTGACCACGACCAAGAATGACCACGACCACCCCATTGATTCGACCACCTCCCAAGTATGACTAGCCCCACTGTCATAGACTCACCGATTTCTTTTAAAAATAATTTCGCCGAAATCCTTTTTCCGAGGGCTAACGCCATAATCTCGATTTTTTAGAAAATTAATTTAGGAAAAATCAATAAATTTAGAATTTAGGGTTTTAGTTAGATTTAAAATTTCCAGAGCTCAGATTTCTTCATACTAACTCCGATTTAGGTGATTCAAATTTCTAAATTTATATAAAATCATAAACTAACTATGTAAACCAAAATTATTTCATTTAGAGTTCATTTGAAGTTCATTTGAATTTTATTTAAATTTGGCTTATTTTCACGATAGATTTCGACGAGTCCGAAGAACCGTAATTACTCAACCACTGACTTTTGAGCAAGGCAAGTTACATTCTTTGATCATATTTGAATCCCAGTATTTAAAATTATTTAAATTCTGTTTTAAATTATGTACTGCATGCTTATTTAAATTCAGTTATTTAAATACTGCTTTAAATTCATAGATATACCTAAAATCCCTTGTATGGCCAAATATGGTATTGAACTAAATATCTTGTCACCCTTGATAAAACCTAGTTGATACATTAGTATGAACTAGGATCATTTGAAAATGTTATGCAGAGACATGCTTAGACCAAAAATTGTTTAATTTGAGAAATTTAGCCAACGATTCAATTTTGTTTAAAAATAAGCCCATGGTATTGTTTTGCCGTGGACTCTCTTGCAAATGATTTTGAAAACAAAAATTAAATCAAAGGTGGTCTAAACTTGTGCAAAATGGATGTTAGGATGGTGTGTTAATGCACAAGATTGAATCTTTTCATTAATCAAGCCTGTGGTTATGGTATGTTGCCCAAGTTGTTTAAGGACCTACCGAGCCGCTTTTGGTAAACCCACCATACTACCACATGTCTTGAGTGAGTAGGACTAGGCTTAATAATTTGTAATACTCTACCGTTATTTGTGCCATGTTGATGTGTGGATGTTGGATAGAAGATTCTAACTTCATGTCAGATGAAGAAATTTAGAAATTTATGATTTTATATAAATTTAGAAATTTGAATCACCTAAATCGGAGTTCGTATGAAGAAATACGAGCTCTTGGAAGTTTTATAACTAAATTAAACCGTAAATTGGATTTTACAGAATAATTGAATTTTTTTTCTAAAGGAAATTGTAATTATTAAGGCCAAGATTGCATTGTATTGAAACGGTCTATGACATGTGGGCCCGCTGGTCAATGGACTGAGTCCATGACCGGTCAAAGGTCCACGGTTGGCTCGATGTACAAAATAGTACACGCGAGGGTGTGGGGGCTGTGTGCGAGATGATGTGGCACCACGTGGGCTCCACGTCGGATGGGTCACGGTGTGGCAAAGGACATGGAATCTACATGGTCGCCACGAGGCTCGGCGACGGCGCCGGGTCCCTATGGTCGCCAAGGCTCGCACTACGCGATGCGTAATGAGTGATACTGTGGTCAAGAGGAGGTGATGGTGGACCCGATGCGCAGGTTTCATGACGCGTGTGAAGGAGTTGGCGGTGGTGAGGTGAAAAGCGGTGAAGTTCGGTTCACTGTGGCAGGTTGTTTCAGAGGTCTTCGAGGCGAATGAGTGCGCCAAGACCGGTGGCCCACGCGATGCAAGCGGTTGGGGGGGCGAGCGACAACGACGGCGGCGAATTTGGCGGTAGAGCTGCCTAGGGCTCCGCAGCTTCAAGCTTCAATTCGTGGCTAGAGAGGGAGGAAGGGCTAAGACATGGGGAATGAGCATGGGATGAATGCGGGCGAGGGTCCCTTTATAGGCCTCAAGAGTCACCGGCGGCGAGAACATGCGCGATCGCTCTATGCCGGGCCACAAGTGAGATAAACCAAAGATTTAAGAGGTTTAAGGAGGAAGAAATGGACGCTTTGAGTGCGCCAACTAACGTGATTTTAATTGTATCAACTGCCAAAAGGGGATGTAACGGCGCTTTCAAGAGCTTACTAAATAGCGCCATGGCAAGGCCGCGAGGTAGACGAAGGAGACGGAGATGAAGGCATCAGAACGCAGCCCCACCGGTCAATGAGAGAAAAGAAACAAGAAGGAACAGTAGAAATGGCCGCCGACGCGATCCAACTTAGAAAAGATTGGGACGCTCAACGTCCAAGGTTTCATGAAATCGACCGCTTTTTTTTTTATCCGACTACTGGAATGGATTGCACGGCGAAAGGTGCCATGCAAAGGCAAGAAAATGAATTGGGCGGGCAGAGATTCAGCCCTAACACTGTGGTGCTAATTTTTAAAGGTTTAACAATTTATTTAATCTCGATAAATCAAATAGGTTTTAGAAAATAGCAAATAAAATCCAAAAATTAAGAGAAATTTCACATAAATTCTCAAAGACATTTTGGACTTAAATAAAATAATTCCAACTTAAAATTGGTAATAGCTTTTGCAAATAAATTTGTCTTAGCTTTAAATTAATTAAGAAAAAGCTTTTAAAAAGCCCGTAAATCCAAGGAAAATAATTTAAGTTTTATTTTGCCAAAAGGGAAAAATTGGGATGTTACATCCGGGAGGGCGCCATAGGTGGCTATGGCAAATTTCTAACCCAACATGGTCTATGTCACTGCGGTTTGTAATATATTTGAATGTTTTAGTTCACGACTTGTATGAATGATTCAAAGAATGTGCCTATGAGTGCTATCTATCGATCTTGGTAATAGCACAAGATTTTCATAGAGGATTTGGATTCTCTAATCTAGGTCCCATAAATACGGTATCGAGCATACGATCAGAGAACCCTTAGTTAGATTGGTCATTGCCTTAAGGACTTGGATCTTATTTCTAAAAGATAAGAAAAGCTTTGCCAAAATATAGAGTACTTATTGCTTCTACTCATCATTCCTAGTTCCATACTTATCTCTACTTTCATTAAGTTTTTACCGATCTTTCTCCTGCTTCAAAATTTGTAGATGGCTACCTCGTCTCATCGATGGCCCATGGGACCATTGTTCCCTCGGAGAGAATGAAGGAGGCTTTGTCGACATTCTTCGCTATCTAATGTAGCACCTTGGATAGCGCCGCCCTCCTCTCTTTAGAGGCTGGATGACGAGGATCATGACTCATGAGTCTTGGGTCATGGAGGTTTACCTCTATGCCAGGCCTGGCGAGTTCGTTCCCCACACCTTCAGGACCGAGGTACCCCATCATAGCTGCCTCGACGCCATCTAGGATGCAGCTCGCTTCGCCACTACCCGCCAGGCCGATGCACGAGGATCTCCCGCCAGGTCACCTTTCTCCTTCTACTCAGATCTCCCTAACGGAGAGCGTGTCCCTGAGGCCTTCGACACCGAGACTACAATCCCGCTGACCCATCAGTGCAATTTTATGCAAAGGCCGATCACTACCATCCACTCCACAATGAATAAAATCCGACAGCTTCGAATACTTCACACCGGCAGCGACGCCCACTACGACACCCTCCACCTCAACCTGATCAGGAGCGATCAGGCCCGCCTTACTGCAGCCCAGGAGAGAGATGCTGTTGTCGCAGAGTTGGCACATCTCACAGCTGCCACTACGATCACTTCTCCAATTCCAGTTCCTCCTCCAGCCATCGCCTCCAGCGACAGGACGCTTGATCGACCACTCTATCCCTGAGGAGCCCACACTAGGATGACTGCACGCAAAAGTGTGTGATGTCCCAGTTCGCAGCCCTTCATCGACCTAGGAGAGTCCAACTGCATGAGTCTCAACCATCCTCGCCCTTCTCCCGCTTGCCGAGCTTCAACGAGAGTCGCTCTGCTCTCACACCCCTGAGGAGTAGTCAGATAGTCTAGGTTAGCTAGCGCGGCTTGCTAGGCGCATTTTTGGTTGCAAGCACTTTCTGCTTCTTCGTTGTTTATGCGTTGTGTTTATATCTTGTGTCGTGACTTAGCTTAGCCTATATGCTATGTTTCAGGAGTCATCTAACACTTAATTCCCTTAATATAATGAAGTCATTCTAGGCTTTGTATTGTACTTATTCGATCTCTTGATTGGTTAAAAGTTCTTCTGTGTGTGCTATAGAGAGCTAGTGAACCCTCATATACTCCCTCTAGTTCTAAGCCTCAGCTTCTCTTTAGGATACCGCGAAGAAGAGCCGCCACCCAAAGACTTGGTGCCTATGCAGTGGGCCGAGGAAGAGGCCATGGCACTGGTCGTGGTCATGGCCGAGGACAAGATCTACCTTGCCCGCAGCCAGCTCACCCGACAATGGCTCAAGTTATGCTCCAGTAGACTCAGATTCTTCAGGCGTTGCTCAACAATCAGCAGACTAGACCAGCCGGCCGCAACTCCAAGCTTGCTGACTTTCTCAGGACAAGACCCCTCACTTTTGCTACAGCCAACGAACCCCTAGAAACTGAAGACTGGCTCAAAGACACTAAGAAGAAGCTTCGACTTGTCCGCTGCTCGAACAAAAACAAGGTGGACTTTGCCACCCACCAATTGAAAGGAGCCGCCACCGCATGGTGGGAAAAATACCTCACTGCTCGAGGTGGTGACAGTCTAGTGTCAAAAGACGAATAGGAAGAAGAAGCAAGAGCACCGCACACAAGAACACCGTATAAAGAAGATTCGCAACTAGAGAATAACCAACCTCGCCATTGAGTCGCCAGAGAAGAAATTGCCAAAATATCGCTTGATGAAGATGAACCAAAGATGGCGCTAATTCCTTGGGCGTAATTCAAAGCCGCCAGAACCAACTATGTACTAGTCAAGACTATGAGGATGAAGAAAAACGATTTCAGAGCTCTCAAGCAAGGCCATATGACAATCAATGAGTATTTAACCAAGTTGAACCAAATTTTGCTCACTACGCTCCTCGTGACGTAGCTGATGAAGAGGAAAAGATTGATCGCTTCGTGGAAGCCATGCGTGAAGACATGCGAGTTCACTTATCCTCCATGACTTTTCCAGCTTCCATCATTTAGTTAACAAAGCCCTAGTGCTAGAAAATGAGAAAAAGACTACAAAAGCCAGCCGCAAAAGGAAGATGTCATTCCAGAGGCCACAAGGCAACTTTCCCCATAAGTCAACCTTCCAGGGTAGCTCATCCTTCAGATCATCTACAACCGCGTCAGCAGTAAAAGCTCACTCTAGCCCCAAGACCCCAAGGAAGTGGTTTCCAGACCCTTCACCCCATCGACAACCCGCCACAGCCAACCCAAAGCAGCCTAACCTCCACTACTTCAATCTGGAGAGAAGGGACACTTCGCTAACAGTGCCCCCACGTCGAATGTCGCCGCCAAGGTTCAACGCAGAGCCGCCTCCAACTCAAGGCCAAGCATCACATCAAAGCAAGAGTCACAGACTTCGAAGCTTCAAGGTCTACTCCGACACCAAGTCACGCCGAGTGAATCATGTCACAAACTAAAGAGTCCTGTGATGCCACAGAGTGCTAATGGGCACGCTTCTCCCATTCTCTGTTAATTCAAGACTCCACACAAGTTTTGTTTGATTCTCGAGCTTCGACTCTTTTGTTTCAAGAAAGTTTGTTGAAAGGCTTTGTTGTCAACCTATAAGTTATCAAAACCCGTGGTACTTAGTTCACCCGGGACCCCTATATGCTATCTTAGTTAGTCCCAGAGTAGATATTGCTTTGGAAGATTTTGAATTCTAGCAAACCTTCTTGTGCTAGAATCCCAAACTCGGATATCATCCTAGGGATGGATTGGTTGGCCAAGTATCAAGGATTAATAGATTGTGCCAATGTAAAAGTGGTGCTCACCAAGAACCCGTAAACCACAATAAAGGTTAGTGTGGATCGCTCTCTCCTTTGGACCGAGTGATCCATCACCTTGAAGAGTTGTCCCTAGAGACAACACCTGTAGTCCAAGCTTACCCCAATGTCTTCCCGTAAGAATTGCTGTGCATGCCACCGCATGAGATGTCGAGTTTGTAATCAACTTGAAACCGTGGATAGCCTCAATTGCCAAGAGACCATTCGAATGGCCGCCGATGAACTTGAAGAGCTGAAGACACAAATTGAAGACTTACAAGTGTAATGTCCCGTTTGTCCAGAGTTCTTGAAGTTTTCAAAATAAAAAGAACCATTTGATTTTGTGGAGAGTTCAGAGCTTAACTTGAGATTTTAAAAGAGCTTTAATCGACTAAACCAAACTTCAACTAAATCAGTTCGGTTTCTTCTTGAGTTTGTTGGAGTTTTCCTTTTCTCTTTTTGCTCTGTGAGTTTTTTAGCTTGGCTTCTCCTTCCAGACCTCTTCTCGTTCCGGACCTCTCTCTCTGGCCTGCACCTCCTTTGTGTTGGACCTCCCCATGCCCTTATGGACCTCCTTGTGTCCATATCAAGCTCCTTTGAACGCCCCTTGTTCATTTGAACCTTCTCGACCTCCCATTTGTTAGATCTGACCGTTAGGACCTCCCTTTAGAGATCTTAACCTTTCAGATCTCCCTTTGTTAGATCTCGACCATTAGGACCTCCCTTTTGGAGATCTTAACTGCTCGTGACCTCCTTTTGTTAGATCTCGATCTGTTAGGACCTCTCCTTTGGAGATCTTAACTGCTCAGACCTCCCTTTGTTAGATCTGACTGCTAGGACCTCCCTTTGGAGATCTTAACCATTCAGACCTCCCTTTGTTAGATCTCGATCGTTAGGATCTCCCTTTGGAGATCTTAACTGCTCGCACCTTCAGACCTCCTCGTTGTTGTGTCTTTTGGACCTCCCCGTCCATAGGACCTCCCCGTGGTTGTGTCTTTTGTACCTCGTGTCCATAGGACCTCCTCTTTGTGTGTTTTTTGGACCTCTTTGCCCTCAGGACCTCCCCGTTGTTGTGTCTTTTGGAAGTAAGGGTGCTGGGGAGGCAAACCGGAGAGTGAGCTCTGAGGACTGAGGAGTAATGATGCAAACCCTAGCGGGGCCCTACTGTAACATCCCAAGTGTATAATTAGGGTTATTCAAGTATAATTATATGTGTAGAAATTAAAACTTTTTCTCACATCTTGAAAAACCCTAAAATCTCATGTGATTCGTGTCCAAGAGTTGTGTAATCTAAAACACAAAGCTCTTGTTGACCAAAAGTCAAATTCATTTTCCATTTATCTAAAATCTTGTGCCAATCAATTGGAAATATTTTCCTTGGTCCAAAAACTGATGTGGGACCCTCTGA
Organism: Phyllostachys edulis; assembly: GCA_036346405.1. Taxonomy (NCBI): domain Eukaryota; kingdom Viridiplantae; phylum Streptophyta; class Magnoliopsida; order Poales; family Poaceae; genus Phyllostachys; species Phyllostachys edulis. The sequence goes on from CM070566.1 coordinate 38,352,778, forward strand.
AAAATATCACAAGTTGTAAAACTAGTTTGATAAATTTTGGAGGTAAAACAACTTTAAACAACCTTAATAAATTTCCTGAGAAAAATGCATTGCATAATAACCTCTGGAAAATTTCTGTAAGGTTAATCATGTTGTCAGCAAGCTCCAGTTAAAATTTCATCAAATTTGGAGCTCATTTGCTAGCCCAAACAATTCTGCAAAGTCTCAACTGCTTAAAAGTTCAAATTCAAAAACCTCAGACTGCTCCTTGGCTAGCTATGTTCAAAACTGGTCCAAATTTCAACCCCTTTGGACCTTCAACCAGTGTCCGCACCCCAGCAGACCTCCCTCTCCATTTAATCAAATGCACTGCTGGATTCACATCCAACACCACGATTCTCCTCATGCTAGCACAAGAAAGACCTTCCCACCTCATGAGGTCATAGCCACTGGATCAAAGATCCACGGCCACGACCTCCCCGTGTGTGAAACCTCAAAGACCTCCTCGAGCTGTTAAACCATCGCAATGAGGTCATCCTCATTTGTTGAGGTCGAGCCGCTGGATCAAATCCAACCGCCACGACCTCCTCCTCAACATACTCAACAGTCCTCCCACTGCGTGAGGTCTTGGCCCTGATTCAAGATCCACGCCCCGACCTCCCTCCTCGTTAAAACCACTTAGACATCCCATTTCACGTGAGGTCATAGCCCTTGGATTAAAAATCTAAGGCCATGACCTCCTTGTCTTTTCGCTTTGGATCTCGCCAACGACGAGATCAATGAGCCGCTCGACCACCCAATATTGACCATTGATTTACATCTCACTTGCCGCTAACAAATGGGCGCTTCGACCATCGCTGAGCCCTTAGATCCAAATCGAGGGCTAAGACCTCCTTTGCGCCACGCCGCAGTCCTCTCGACCTCCCTTATTCACTTTGTGCGATAGACCTCCCCTATCAGTCAAGGTTCTTGGATTTACATCCAAAGGCCATGACCTCCCCTCATGTCTTTTGATCGCGTGCAGTAAGTCCTCATTGAGGTCCGACTGCTGGATGGAGATCCAACGCTTTGGACCTCCCTGTCCATTTCTCACGCATGCTTCATGCTATGAAATCGTGAGGCCATGACCTCCCCACGCTTGATCGTGTGGCGGGACCTCCCACCACTTAAAAACATAACGGTTCAAAATGGGATCCGATGGCCAGACCTCCTCGAGGTCTCATCCAATGGCCACTAGGACCTCCCCCGTTTTCTCCTTCCTCCGCGCGTGGGAGCTTCGAAAGGCATTTAATGCATGTCCGAAAGCAGGAGGTACTTGTTCAATCTTTTTGTCGACACGATTTAATGCGTGTCACTTTTCCACTCAATGGTCACCCGAGCTCGCCTCTTGTCACCCCATGTCTTGTCCACTCCATAGACTATGCCATGGGCCAAGCTCACCATGAGCTTAGCCAAGGGTCTAAGACCTCAATTGCCCTTGGATAAAACCACCTCCACGGTTTTCCGGCTTCCTTTGCACACCATTATCACTTTGCTCACACCTCTCGTGCTTGTGAGCTCTAGACACCAAAGTTCCTTGGTCGCTTTTGCCGGAGCTCAAGCTCCTCGGTGGGCAAGGGTCATTGAGAATTTTTCTCCTCTCCTTGCTTCCATTGTGCCTTCCTCCGGGACCAAGTCCTAACTAAGTTGTTGGACATTTGCAGAGGGGACAAAGTGGAGCTTGGAGCCGAGCCGAGGCTTGAACTTGACTTGAGCAATGGAGCTCCCCTTCTTCCCCAACTCAAAGCCAAGACCATCCCCGACCTCCCAAGATCTTAAGGACCTCTGTGTACCTCCCGATAGTCCTTAGTGCCGCACTCAAGGTATGTTGTCAGGAGCTTTTATTTGGCACACGCTGAATGTCGCATGAGCATCATTTTATGCTTCAAAATTTGGCCGCAGGATCTCTTCGTTGTCTCTCGGCTCGCTGGCGCTCAACGCCGCTGCCGCCGCCGAGAGAAGCTCATGGTGTGCGCAACACTATTGCGACACGATGATAAACTTGGTTGTCGCCGGCGAGGTCCGCATCGCCGCAACAACCATTTCTTCAAGCTCGGATGTTGTCGGATGTCCCGAGCGTGTCGTTGTCATTTTAGGACCAAGATCCCGCTTTTATGGTGCTAATCATTGCCCAATCTCGCAATCATTGGCGCCTTAACTGCCTTAAATCCATCCTTTAATGCGCGCATTAAAGACCTCCCGAGCGCACGGACCTCCTCGTGGTCCTCGCGCTTTAATGCCCTCGTCTAAACGCTGCAGGCGCGAAGTTAAAGCGCTGGGTCTCGACGCCCTGCACCTCCTCCGAGGAGATCCGAGCGCCCAAGACCTCCTTGCGCGATCTCGACCATCCGCATCTCCCCGAGGTCTCAGAAGGTTTAGATCTCACCGCTATGACCTCCCTTTAGATCTGGTCCGCTCCGACCTCCCCATCATCGCTAGGTTCGCTGATCCTCAATCTACGCCACGACCTCCCTTGCCTCGCGCATGTGAGTTGTTAGGAGGTCCAGACCTCCGACCTCACATGTGCGCAAGCGTGTTGATCTCTCGGGAGGTCTCGAGCCGCTGATCTGTGATCTGTGGCTCACGACCTCCCGTGTCTTTGTGAGTTTTAGAAATTCCAGTGAAGTCTTAGTTATAAACTAAAACAAGGTATAAACTTTAGAATTTCATATCTTTTTCATTTTAAATCCAAATGAGGTCATTCAAATTGTGTTAGCTCTGTCTTGAACTTGACCTTAATCCAAAAATGATTGTAAGTTGAGTTCAGCTCCAGAGCACAGTTAGCCACTAGGTTTTAAAACTAACTTTAAACATACATTCAAATTAATGCTTAGCTTGTAAAAATTCATAACTAATGCTCAGAGATTCTTTTTAAGTGAGACCAACTTTGTTAGTTTCCTCTATTAATGAACTCACTGTGAAAATTAGTTTTGAGCTTGTTGCTATTATGAAAATGAGGACTTGTGCATTATAATTTTGTTTAAGTTCTTGTTTTGAAAAATTATAGAGATTGCATAATAGCTCCAAATGGGATGAACTCAATTGTGTTATTCATCTCATGAGGTGCTGGTTTCACAGTAAAAATCTCAGCCTCACCACTTTTCTAGAAATTGTTGCCTCATAATTAAATTAGTGAATAGTGCAGTTTGGTATTTTTAGGGCTGAGCAGAGTTGTTTTGCTCATAACTTTTGCATTAAGAATCCAAATTCATTGGTTCTTGTTGCTAAATTCCCTAAAAATCACCCTCTTACTGCTGTAGAAATTTCAGAGAATTTGGAGTTCGTTTGCTGTGCTGTCTTGTTGTTTTTCGTCGTTCTTATCGGTTCTTTATCGTTTTTCCGTTAGGTTTCGACATTTGTGGTGATCCCGCAAACGACCCTCCGCAACAAAGTGACCAGCAGCAAGGCAAGCAGTTTGATCACTCCCATTATTGTCCCATTAATTTAAAGCTTAATAGATTGTTTTACTTCTATGTATGCATGCTACTTTGTGTTGAATGTCGCTAGCTTTCCTATAGTTGCATAATCTGTAGGAATTGTTATCCTCTACTACCAATGAGCCTAGGTTATTCGCTGTGGTTTGAGCTCGTTGGATGAGCTCTCATCACTTAGTAGTTTACGTTAATATTGCTTAGACATGCTTAGCTATCGGTAGTATGGGCCATCATCGACTTAGTCGATGGTCTTGATCACACAAGTATTATTATTCCTCCTATATGTCCAGCACTTGTGCTTTGATTAATTTGTAAGATCAAAAACTGAAAATAAAATGTTGATTTAGACTTGGGCATATTGGATGGATGGTGCGGTTTTTGGAATGTGGTGGTATGCCCTGTCCCTAAGGACCAGTACTTGGGTCACTAAGCTAAGCGCTTTTATGCATAACCACACGAGGGGATATGGGACCTCTTGACTAAGTACTTTGGGAGGTGTTAATTATGAGCTGGTTGGTGGGTATGTTTTAATAAAATCTGTGTGTGTGGTGTTGGGAGGGAGCATTGGCACCTGTTAGGCTGCCTAATGTGTCTTGTCCCCGTGGGTTGCGTGCTCAGAATTAGCATCGCCCATTGGAAATGTCTCAGAGGATTCTAATGTGCTTGCACACCAAAGGTAGTGTGCCTAAAGGAAAGGCGGTCTCATGTGTGGGTACATTGGTACACCCCGCAGGATAAAACTATTCAATAGCCTCGCCCTAGGTTATGGACATGCTTGGTAAGGTCGCTCAAGACTAGTCTCAACCTTTTTTAATTAAAACTTGATGGGTTGGTATGAACGGGAGTTCATGTTATTGTTGTGGTGACTAAGGGTTAGTCACTTCCGTGTTTGTTCTTGTTGTTGTTATTATGTTATTATCGCGTTGTATTTCAACAATTAAAATTGCTTTATCAAATTGCCTTCAATCTATTATGTTATTGCAAATGAAACTTGCTTTGTGCTAAAATGAGTCCAAAGCCTCATCCACTTAAATAAAGCTTGCATGTAGCTAAATTATAGTTCTGTTATCTTACACGTCAGTCTTGCGAGTACAATAAACAAGTTATTGTACTCATTTGCTTTGCTTAACAAATTTGTTGCAGAGGAAGAAGGAGAGCTCCAAGAGCTCTCTTTTGTGCTACGTGTTGCGCTTTCTTCGACGACTAGCTTGGCGGTCCTGGCCAGATGCCTAGGGTTAAGGCACACCGATTGGCTTTTGTGTTATAGCCATCTTTATGGCACTTTTTGCTTCCACTGTTATCTTTTTATTTGTTGCTATTTGGCCTAAGGGCCTCTCTTTGTAATAGCTATTCCATATTAATATTAACTTCGGGTTTGTTGCTTATGTTCTATGTGTTGTATGGAATTGATACATTCTTTTGTTGTGAGGTATGTATACCGCATCCCGGGAGTATATCTCTCGAGACCGAAGTTTATTTGGTTGATAATACTAGGTCAATTGATGACTAAGTATTATGAGCCTAATAAACATCTGGTCTCACAAAAGTTGGTATCGAGCCAAGTATGACCGTAGTAACGCAAGCTTGGTCGTTTTAGGATATTTTGAAAACCTATTTTCAAAGTATAAATGAGTTTTGAAAGCTTAAGTAATTCTTGATTTTACTCCTTACCTATCTTAGCTTTCTTCTCATCTCACTCTAATTTGAGTTTTAAAAGTTGTTTTCCTCTCTTCCTTCTACACAATAGTTGTTATCGACTAATTCGGTTTTGGGAGAACCAATGAGATTGGCAAATTTAAGTGTGAGCTGCCCACTACAAGGTTTTGAAGTTCGAGTCGGTGATTCGACGAGGAGCTTGATGCTAAACTCGACAGCAAGCATCAAATTTCCTGACAGCAATCTCAAAGGTTTCTAATTAGGATAGATAATGAGAGGTTAATTCAACTAAAACTTGTGGGAATGAAAAAGGGTAAGATGTGATACTAGTTAGCTAAGTATCTAACACTTATTTCGCTGCAATAACCTTGCTCTCTAATAGTTTTAGATCTCATCTTACAATCTGATTTTTAACCTTCTCGGTCAATTACTCGCTCATTCAATACGGGTTAGTTGAGTTGAGAAGTTGAGCCTTCCGCTTGGTGTTTCTTGGCTGTTTTTGGAGTCTTTAGAAGTTTCTAAAGTTGATTTACTCGCTGTTTTGGCTTTCGATTTGGGTGAAATTCCATTTCCTAATCGTTAGCTTTTGCTTCCTTTAAGGCTTTGTTTTCGGTCAAGTTACTAACCAAAAGTTCATTGTAACAGATGGCCGGACGCGACTCAGAGCGCCAAGGCTGGCCACCGTCCGACGAGGAGCTTCTCCTCCGACCATGGCCGAGGTTCTTCTTCGATCGAGCGCAATCGCCGGATGACAGAGAGTTCTATCGACGCCATCGCGCAACACTCATCAGACTTTCCGGAGCTTCGTGATCCGGGCCGTGAATGCCCATCACCGCGGAGGACTCGCGGAGTTTCTTCAGACTCATTTCTACTTTTTCCCGGCCCGAGGACCTTTGATGCGACGATTGGCTTGGCCTCGTGGAGCGAAGCCAGATAGCGCAGTGTGGAGCACGAGAAGGCGCTGCTCAGATCGCACCAGCCTTGAGGGTGCAGCTTTGTCTCCGTGGGAGAGCTATCTCGCCATGCAGCCCGTGAGACCACACCGCCTCTTGGGAGGAGTTCCGTCGCCTTCCGACGGCTCACATCCTCGCGGCTTGATGGAGATCAAGAAGCAGGAGTTTCTTGCGCCAAGCAAGGGCGAGCTCACCATGGAGTATGTCTACGAAGTTCAACCATCTAGCTCGTTATGCTCCCCGAGGATGTGGCCACCGATATGGCTAAGGTGCCAAGTTCAGCGTGGCTTGTCCGAGGAGTCAAGGACAAGCTATCCATTGCCGACTTTTCTCGATTTTCAGACCTTGGTCGACAAGGCCATCGTCATCGAGCATGCGGCTCGGAGCTTATGGATTCCGCAAGCGCAAGTGGGAGACCTATAAGACTTCCAGCCCGCTTCTTCCCCGCCTCGCTTTCGGCAGCCTCTGGGTACCACTCATTCTTCGGCGCCCGAGGTCACCGCCTCGTTTCGCCCTTCGCAGTCGTGGTCCCACCACGCACTGCGAAGTCGCCAGAGCGCCCCAAGAACCCGGCCGCCGGGTCACATGTTTTCATGCAACCGTAAGGGGCATTATGCTAACCAATGCCCTAAGAAGACAGAGCACTCGCCCCAATGGAGGACGCGGTCGAGGTGGTGCATCTCAGACCAAGATCGCCCCGCTACCCAAGGGCGTAGTGGTCGCCAACGCCATCACCGCAGAGGAGGCTCAGAGGCACCCGACGCCGTATAGGTACACTTTCGTTAACTCTCACCTGCCATCGCCTTTGTTTGATTCAGAGCATCTCATTCCTTTGTTTCTCGAAGTCTTTTGCTGCTGTGGAGAGCTTCTTTTCTCTCCATTGTCGGTCCCGCTTACTCATTCGCTCTCCCGGTTCGGAGTTGAGGGCCGAGGTTGAGTGTAGGATGTCCTTATCGAGATCGAAGGCGAGGGTTCTTAGCTAACCTTATCCTTCTCCATTCAATGAGTCTTGATGTAATTCTTGGTATGGATTGGTTGTCTCAAAGACATGGGACAAATCGACAGCCAGAAGCTCATCTCTTTATCTAGTCCTCCGGCGAAAGCAAGTTCGCCTCACCGGTCGCTAGATCCTCATCTCTTCGCAGACTTGAAGCGAAGCCCGCCTAGATATTAGTGAAGTCCCAACAGTTTGTGACTTTGTTGATGTCTTTCCCACGATCTTCCAGGATGCCACCTGCTCGAGACCTCAAGTTTGTCATTGAGTTGGCTCCTGCATCGCCCCTATCTCCAAGAGGCCTTATCGGATGCCACCGAACGAGTTGGTGGAGTTGAAGAAGCGCTAATGAGCTGCAAGAGAAGGGTTTCATTCGCCTCTAGCTCATCTCCTTGGGGTTGTCCAAAGAATCTTCGAAAGAAGAAGGATCGCATTTTACGATGTGCGTTGATTACCGCCCACTTAATGAAGTGATCAGAAGAACAAGTATCCATTGCCTCAAGATCGACGCATCTCTTCGATCAATTAACTGGAGCTCGAGTTTTCTCCAAGATTGATTCGAGAGTGGGATATCATCGTTCGGATTCGCCCGAGGATATTCCAAAGACGGCTTTCTACTCGCTACGGCTTGTACGAGTATGTCGTCATGTCATTCGCTTAACCAATGCTCTCGCTTTGTTCATGAATCTCATGAATTCGGTATTCATGGAGTATTTGGATAAGTTTGTCGTGGTCTTCATCGATGATATTCTTATCTATTCCAAGAACGATGAGGAACATGATCAAGCATCTCGAGGCTTGTGTTAGGTAAGCTACGCGGAGCACCAACAGACGCTAAGTTCAAGAAGTGTGCATTCCGTTGAAGGAAGTGGCTTTTTAGGCCATATTCTTTCAAGCAGAGGCGAGCTGCTGATCCTAGCAAGGTCACGATGTTCTTTCATGGAGTCACCTATTTCGTCACCGATGTGCGGAGTTTTCGTTTAGCGGATATTATCGCCGCTTTATCGAGAACTTTCCAAGATCGCGGGCCGATGACGGAGTTGCTCAAGAAGGACAAGAAGTTTGTGTGGTCCGCTGAGTGTGAGGAAAGTTTCCAATACTCAAAAAGCGCTTTGACCACCGCCTCCCGCTCTTGTTCTTCCCGATATCCATCGAAGCTTCGATATCTTTTATGATGCTTCGCCGAGGCCTTGGTTGTGTCCTTATGCAAGAAGGCAAGGTAGTGGCCTATGCATCAAGGCAATTGAGACCTCATGAACTCAACTACCCTACTCATGATTTGGAGTTGGCTTCGTGATTCATGCACTTAAGATTTGGCGACATTACCCGATCGGTAATCGCTAGGAGGTGTATTCGATCACAAGAGCCTTAAGTACTTGTTCACCCAACCCGACCAACCTCGTGCAAAGGAGATGGTTGGAGTTGATCAAGGACTATGATATGGGTATTCACTACCATCCGGCAAGGCTAATGTCGCTGCCGATGCGCTTTAGTCGCAAAGCGCATTGTAATGCCTTAGTGCTCAAGGAGCATTCGCTCTCTTCTCGGCATTCCAAATGCCTCAACTTGGAGATAGTTGAGCATGGATTTTTCGCGCCATGGTTGTGCAACCAACCTTGGTGGATCGGATCAAGTCCGCCAAATGGATTTGGGAGTGAGCCACATCAAGGCAAATGTCAAGGCCTAAATACCAAGTGCTTTTCTCGAGGATGAGCATGGTGTTGTGAGGTTTGGGCAACGCCTTGTGGTTCCAAAGGACATGGAGTTGCGGAATTTGATCCTCCATGAAGCCCATGATTCGCCATTATCCATTCATCCCGGCCACAAAGATGTATCAAGATCTCCGCCGAGATTTTGGTGGACCCAATGAAGAGGGAGATTGCGGTTCGTTGTCGAAAAGCGACGATGTCGTCCGTGTCAAGGCCGAGCATCGGCCCCGCAGATCGCTTCACTTTTGCTAATTCTCGAGTGGAAGTGGGATTCGATCGAATGGATTTCATCACCGGTCTACCCACATCCTCAAGAAGAATGATGCCATTTGGGTCGCCATCGATCGATTGACTAAGGTGGCACATTTTCTTCCCGCCAAGACCGACCTTCGGTAGGTCTTTTGGCGGAACTCTACATCGCTCGCGATCGCCGCTTTGCACGTGTGTCAAGACGATTGTGTCGGATCGTGGATCCTTTTCACGCCTCGCTTTTGGCATAGCTTGCAAGAGGCTATGGGCACTCATCTTGCTTTTAGCACGCATTTCACCTCAAACCGATGGTCGACCGAGAGGGTCAACCAAGTTTTGGAAGACATGCTTCGTGCTTGTGTCCTTTCCTATGGGAAGCATTGGGAGAAATGCTTGCCATTCGCCGAAGTTTTCTTATAACAACAATTTTCAAAGCCCTCAGATGGCACCTTTTGAGGCCTTATACGGAGAAAGTGTAGGACCTCGCTGAACGGTCGAGACCGTGAGAGACTTCTCTTGGCCCGACTCAATCAATGAGGCCGAGCGCCAAGTCCAAATTTTATTCGGAGCTGCGCACGCCTCAATCCAGCAAAAGAGCTATGCGGATCGCCACGACGTGAGTTACGCTTTTGAGCCTAATGACTTTGTTTATCTCAAAGTCTCTCCTTTGAAGGGCCATCAACGCTTCGGCCAAGGGCAGTTGGCTTCTCGATATGTCGGTCCCTACCGCATTATCGAGAAGAAGGAGCTGTTGCCTATAAGTTGGAGTTGCTACTGCACTTGCAGGGTACATGATGTTTTCCATGTGTCCCAGCTTAAGAAGTGCCTCCTGTTCCAACCGAGGAAGCTCGCTGGAAACCCTCGATGTCCGTGAAGATTTGACCTATCGCGAGCACCCTGCTCAAGGCTCGGCGAGTCTCGAACGAAGGACAAGGAATAAGACCACCAAGTTCCTTAAAGTTCAAGTGGTCGAACCATTCCGAGGATGAGGCTACTTGGGAAAGAGAAGATCGCTCAAGGCGGACTATCCATCTTTCTTTATCGAAGGAGCCAAATCTCGGACGAGATATCTGTAAGGAGGGAGATTTTGTAACATCCCAAGTGTATAATTAGGGTTATTCAAGTATAATTATATGTGTAGAAATTAAAACTTTTTCTCACATCTTGAAAACCCTAAAATCTCATGTGATTCGTGGTCCAAGAGTTGTGTAATCTAAAAACACAAAGCTCTTGTTGACCAAAAGTCAAATTCATTTTCCATTTATCTAAAATCTTGTGCCAATCAATTGGAAATATTTTCCTTGGTCCAAAAACTGATGTGGGACCCTCTGAAAAATATCACAAGTTGTAAAACTAGTTTGATAAATTTTGGAGGTAAAACAATCCTTTAAACAACCTTAATAAATTTCCTGAGAAAAATGCATTGCATAATAACCTCTGGAAAATTTCTGTAAGGTTAATCATGTTGTCAGCAAGCTCCAGTTAAAATTTCATCAAATTTGGAGCTCATTTGCTAGCCCAAACAATTCTGCAAAGTCTCAACTGCTTAAAAGTTCAAATTCAAAAACCTCAGACTGCTCCTTTGGCTAGCTATGTTCAAAACTGGTCCAATTTCAACCCCTTTGGACCTCTTCAACCAGTTCTGCACCCAGCAGACCTCCCTCCATTTAATCAAATGCAGCCTGCTGGATTCACATCCAACAGCCCACGATTCTCCTCCGCTGCTAGCACCGCAAAGACCTTCCCACCTCATGAGGTCATAGCCACGGATCAAAGATCCACGGCCACGACCTCCCCCGTGTGAAACCTCAAAGACCTCCTCGAGCTGTTAAACCATCGCAGCCGAGGTCATCCCATTTGTTGAGGTCGAGCCGCTGGATCAAATCCAACCGCCACGACCTCCTCCTCAACATACTCAACAGTCCTCCCACTGCGTGAGGTCTTGGCCCTTGATTCAAGATCCACGGCCCCGACCTCCCTCCCCGTTAAAACCACTTAGACATCCCATTCCACGTGAGGTCATAGCCCTTGGATTAAAAATCTAAGGCCATGACCTCCCTTGTCTTTCTTCGCTTTTGATCTCTCGCCAACGACGAGATCAATGAGCCGCTCGACCACCCAATATTGACCATTGATTTACATCTCACGGCCGCTAACAAATGGGCGCTTCGACCATCGCGTGAGCCCTTAGATCCAAATCGAGGGCTAAGACCTCCTTGCGCCACGCCAGCAGTCCTCTCGACCTCCCTTATTCACTTTGTGCGATAGACCTCCCCATCGTGTCAAGGTTCTTGGATTTACATCCAAAGGCCATGACCTCCCCTCATGTCTTTTGATCGCGTGCGTAAGTCCTCATTGGAGGTCCGCGACTGCTGGATGGAGATCCAACGCTTTGGACCTCCGTCCATTTCTCACGCATGCTTTCACGCTATGAAATCGTGAGGCCATGACCTCCCACGCTTGATCGTGTGGCTGGGACCTCCTCCCACCACTTAAAAACATAACGGTTCAAAATGGGATCCGATGGCCAGACCTCCTCGAGGTCTCATCCAATGGCCACTAGGACCTCCCCCGTTTCTTCTCCTTCCTCCGCGCCGCGTGGGAGCTTCGAGCAAAGGCATTTAATGCATGTCCGAGCAGGAGGTACTTGTTCAATCAGCTCTTTGTCGACGCAAGATTTAATGCAGTGTCATTTCCGCCTCAATGGTCACCGAGCTCGCCTCTTGTCACCCCCATGTCTTGTCCACTCCATAGACCATGCCATGGGCCAAGCTCACCATGAGCTTAGCCAATGGTCTAAGACCTCAATTGCCCTTGGATAAAACCACCTCCACGGTTTTCCTAGCTTCCTTTGCACACCATTATCACTTTGCTCACACCTCTGTGCTTGTGAGCTCTAGACACCAAAGTTCCTTGGTCAGCTTTTGCCGGAGCTCAAGCTCCTCTGGGCAAGGGTCATTGAGAATTTTTCTCCTCTCCTTGCTTCCATTGTGCCTTCCTCCGGGACCAAGTCCTAACTAAGTTGTTGGACATTTGCAGAGGGGGACAAAGTGGAGCTTGGAGCCGAGCCGAGGCTTGAACTTGACTTGAGCAATGGAGCTCCCCTTCTTCCCCAACTCAAAGCCAAGACCATCCCCGACCTCCCCAAGATCTTAAGGACCTCCTGTACCTCCTAATAGTCCTTAGTGCCGCACTGCGGTATGTTGTCAGGAGCTCTTATTTGGCACACGCTGAATGTCACGCGGAGCATCATTTTGTGTTTCAAAATTTGGCCGCAGGATCTCCTTCGTTGTCCTCTCCGCTCGCCGGCGCTCAACGCCGCTGCCGCTGCCGAGAGAAGTTCATGGTGTGCGCAACACTATTGCGCACACGATGATAAACTTGGTTGTCGCCATGAGGTCCGTGATCGCCGCAACAACCATTTCTTCAAGCTCGATGTTGTCTGATGTCCCGAGCGTGTCGTTGTCATTTTAGGACCAAGATCCTCGGCTTTTATGGTGCTAATCATTGCCCAATCTCGCAATCATTGGCGCCTTAACCGCCTTAAATCCATCCTTTAATGCGCATTAAAGACCTCCCGAGCGCACGGACCTCCTCGTGGTCCTCGCGCTTTAATGCCTCGTCTAAACGCTGCAAGGCGCGAAGTTAAGGCGCTGGTCTCGGGACGCCCGCACCTCCTCCGAGGAGATCTGAGCGCCCAAGACCTCTTGCGCGATCTCGACCATCCGCACCTCCTCGAGGTCTCAGAAGGTTTAGATCTCACCGCTATGACCTCCTTTAGATCTGGTCCGCTCCCGACCTCCCCATCATCGCTAGGTTCGTTGATCCTCAATCTACGGCCACGACCTCCCTTGCCTCACAAGATGTGAGTTGTTAGGAGGTCCAGACCTCTGGACCTCACATGTGCGCGTGTTGATCTCCGGGAGGTCTCGAGCCGCTGATCTGTGATCTGTGGCTCACGACCTCCCGTGTCTTTGTGAGTTTTAGAAATTCCAAAGAAGTCTTAGTTATAAACTAAAACAAGGTATAAACTTTAGAATTTCATATCTTTTTCATTTTAAATCCAAATGAGGTCATTCAAATTGTGTTAGCTCTGTCTTGAACTTGACCTTAATCCAAAAATGATTGTAAGTTGAGTTCAGCTCCAGAGCACAGTTAGCCACTAGGTTTTAAAACTAACTTTAAACATACATTCAAATTAATGCTTAGCTTGTAAAAATTCATAACTAATGCTCTGTAGATTCTTTTTAAGTGAGACCAACTTTGTTAGCTTCCTCTATTAATGAACTCACTGTGAAAATTAGTTTTGAGCTTGTTGCTGTTATGAAAATGAGGACTTGTGCATTATAATTTTGTTCAAGTTCTTGTTTTGAAAAATTATAGAGATTGCATAATAGCTCCAAATGGGATGAACTCCATTGTGTTATTCATCTCATGAGGTGCTGGTTTCACAGTAAAAATCTCAGCCTCACCACTTTTCTAGAAATTGTTGCCTCATAATTAAATTAGTGAATAGTGCAGTTTGGTATTTTTAGGCTGAGCAGAGTTGTTTTGCTCATAACTTTTGCATTAAGAATCCAAATCCATTGGTTCTTGTTGCTAAATTCCTAAAAATCACCCTCTTACTGCTGTAGAAATTTCAGAGAATTTGGAGTTCGTTTGCTGTGCTGTCTTGTTGTTTTTCGTCGTTTTATCGGTTCTTTATCGCTTTTTCCGTTAGGTTTCGACATTTGTGGTGATCCCGCAAACGACCCTCCGCAACAAAGTGACCAGCAGCAAGGCAAGCAGTTTGATCATTCCCATTATTGTCCCATTAATTTAAAGCTTAATACTTTGTTTTACTTCTATGTATGCATGCTACTTTGTGTTAAATGTCGCTAGCTTTCCTATAGTTGCATAATCTGAGGAATTATTATCCTCTACTACCAATGAGCCTAGGTTATTCGCTGTGGTTTGAGCTCGTTGGATGAGCTCTCATCACTTAGTAGTTTACGTTAATATTGCTTAGACATGCTTAGCTATCGGTAGTATTGGGCCATCATCGACTTAGTCGATGGTCTTGATCACACAAGTATTATTATTCCTCCTATATGTCCAGCACTTGTGCTTTGATTAATTTGTAAGATCAAAACTGAAAATAAAATGTTGATTTAGACTTGGGCATATTGGATGGATGGTGCGGTTTTGGAATGTGGTGGTATGCCCGGTCCCTAAGGACCGAGTACTTGGGTCACTAAGTTAAGCGCTTTTATGCATAACCACACGAGGGGATATGGGACCTCTTGACTAAGTACTTTGGGAGGTGTTAATTATGAGCTGGTTGGTGGGTATGTTTTAATAAAATCTGTGTGTGTGGTGTTGGGAGGGAGCATTGGCGCACCTGTTAGGCTGCCTAATGTGTCTTGTCCCCGTGGGTTGCGTGCTCGTAATTAGCATCGCCCATTGGAAATGTCTCGAGGACTTATGTGCCAAGCACACCAAAGGTAGTGTGCCTAAAGGAAAGGCGGTCCATGCGTGTGGGTACATTGGTACACCCCGCAGGATAAAACTATTCAATAGCCTCGCCCTAGGTTATGGACATGCTTGGTAAGGTCGCTCAAGACTAGTCTCAACCTTTTTTAATTAAAACTTGATGGGTTGGTATGAACGGGAGTTCATGTTATTGTTGTGGTGACTAAGGGTTAGTCACTTCCGTGTTTGTTCTTGTTGTTGTTATTATGTTATTATCGTTGTATTTCAACAATTAAAATTGCTTTATCAAATTGCCTTCAATCTATTATGTTATTGCAAATGAAACTTGCTTTGTGCTAAAATGAGTCCAAAGCCTCATCCACTTAAATAAAGCTTGCATGTAGCTAAATTATAGTTCTGTTATCTTACACGTCAGTTTTATGAGTACAATAAACAAGTTATTGTACTCATTTGCTTTGCTTAACAAATTTGTTGCAGAGGAAGAAGGAGAGCTCCAAGAGCCTCTTTGTGCTACGTGTTGCGCTTTCTTCGACGACTAGCTTGGCGGTCCTGGCCGATGCCTAGGGTTAAGGCACACCGTTGGTTTTGTGTTATAGCCATCTTTATGGCACTTTTTGCTTCCATTGTTATCTTTTTATTTGTTGCTATTTGGCCTAAGGGCCTCTTTTGTAATAGCTATTCCATATTAATATTAACTTCTAGTTTGTTGCTTATGTTCTATGTGTTGTATGGAATTGATACATTCTTTTGTTGTGAGGTATGTATACCGATCCTGGGAGTATACATCTTCGAGACCGAAGTTCATTTGGTTGATAATACTAGGTCAATTGGATGACTAAGTATTATGAGCCTAATAAACATCGGGTCTCACACCCACTAATCAGAATAGCCCAAAAATCCATAAATGCAAACAATGTGGGATTTTTAAAACTTTTTATGTGATAGCTAGTATTGTTCTTCTCACCGCATTTCGGAGAGTTACTTGTGTACCTTTTCTCTTCTACTATCATAATTTTATTTATTATCGCATAAGTGTTCCTTAAAGCTTAATGTCGAATTTTAGCAAGTCAAAAATTCTATTGTTCTCCTGCTACCATTTCTTTTAGCCTTCCTTTTCTCCCTACTTTCCCTTTGGCTAAGAACTGTTTTGTCTGGTCCTGGTCTGACCCGACCAGCTCCTAGCTGAATCAAGATCAGCCAGACAAACCATTTGGTCATAGGACCAAGAGCGCTATGCTCTCCCCTCTCTCTCTCTCTCTCTCCAGTGCTAGGGAAACATCATTTGGCCATTAATGGCCATCACCCAAGCCGTCATTCAGCTGGCCTGTGTTGCCCACCCCGTCAACAGCACCAACCACATCTTCTTGTCGGGCCAAAGTGCCTATACATAGTTGTTCGAGCCCTTCGTTGTTTTTCTCCGCCATTCCAAAGAGTTAGCCCCACTTTTTCTTCCTTTCCCAAGTGAGCTTGAGCTTCACTAGGGTCAAGCGCCGCCCGCCAAGCATCATCACATCGCCACCTTCGTCGTTATCACCCCTGAGCCGCCTTCGCCATCGCTTCTTCCTCTCTCTCGACTGTAAGACTCCAAGACCTCCCTTCAGATCATCTACCGGATTTGATGGAGCTACTTAAGGATCAAGACTACCTTCCTTCCTCAAGCCACTACTAGAGCATAGAGTTCACTCGCCATCGAGGACCACCATGACAATTCACCGGCTAGCCATTCCACCCATTTCCGCTTGCAGATGTTCCTAAAGGCCGATACTCCTCCTAGTTTGAGCTACCCTATTCTTTCTCTAAGGTTTCTAGTTCTTCCTCTAGCTTTGCTCGTTCGATTCGACATAGGCCAAAGCAGCCAAGCCTTTTGTTCTTTCAACCATCGCAGTAGTCGAATACTTCTCTCATTCGACTACACACGCTTAACACTCTCAAGACCTCCTTTACAAAGACCACCCTCTTGGTCACGATCCTGGAATTAATCCTTCATGTATTGGATTTATTCAATCCTATTTTGAGTCAAAGTCTGTTAGTAGATGAGTCCGAGTCGTATTTCAGAAAATGTGTCCAAGTCCGTGTTGAGTCCTTGTACTCAAGCCTATATAAGAGTCTTGTATCGATGTAAGAAGTCGATAGCTGAAAAAAAGCAAAGAAACCAAAAAGTGGAGCAATTGATCCCGAAACCAATCGCAGATTTCTTCCACCTCGAAAGCATCGCTCATCGAGCAATCGCTCACCGAAAGTGTCATGATATGAGTACTGTTTCACCCGCACACATTCATCCAAGCATTGTTTATCCCAGCTTGTGGTTGAAAGGTTATGAGCCGTCGTGGTCGAGGGGAGAGGAGGATTGACTACATTTTGGTCGAGGGCTTGGACTGGTCATGAGAGTTTCGACCACCGGTCGAGGTGGTACGACCACAACGACCTTCCTAGTTACAGATTTCCACGACCTCCCAACAGATCCTTTTGCAACATTGTAGCCCCTACGACCACCAATAATCCTACGACCACCACTGACCCTACAACATTGTAGCTGCTATGCCCACTACAGATCCTTCGACCACTAAGTCTTTGACCTTAATGGTCTATGCCTTCAATCACAATGGTCTATGGCTTCAACCAGATTAATTTGACCATACTGTCTCTCCACTTCACCACAAAGTGGTCTAGTACTTTTGGTCTAAGGATTTGCATTATTTGGGATTATAATAATGAATGGGCCTTTACACATGTGTACCCGATTCCAACAGAACCCCGTTATCCAAGAGTAGATATGAGAATAGTACCTCACCAGGTAATCTCTCCCATCTGGGTAAACATTGAAGAATGTTCCTATGGATGTTCTCTCACTCCATATTAGATTTACCCGCTTTGGTCTAAAGTACTTCCTCTATTAGCTTCTTTGGTTTTACTTCGTCTGAATTATTCCGTTCATCAACTTCTCTTAGTTATATGTTGTCTAAAGTGTTACCCTCATGAACACCCGATGAGCATTGTCGAGGAATCCAATAATCCCCCTCCTATTCATTTATCTAAAATTTCTAGCAATATCCTTTCACTTCTCGTGAGTATACCCCTTATCCATATGGTAGAGGGTCGTAAGCTTTTCCACATCTATCTCCCCCTGCGTAAGTCCTTCCACAATCACCTGTGGTAGTAAGCCTTTATGCACCACCACCGTCGCGGAATTCTTCTACGACCGCCTCTAGTCGAGGGGCTTACGTACATGTAGGCCCGGTCAACTAGGAGTTTTCCACACCATATCTAAAGATATGGCCTGGTCGTATTGTTGAGTTGTCGTTAGGTATGTTTTGTGCCCATTTGAAGTGTTTCGCTTGATGGCATAAAGTTGGACTTATTGAATTTCATTTGGTCGCTTTTCGCTGCTCTTGGGTCCGATCGTAGTCTCATGTAGTTTGACTCGACGTACCGTGATGGGACCACAATCCCAACAAGATCAAGATGGTCGCTATTGAACAGATGATTATCAAGACGTTGAGCGAGATTATTACTGTGATATCGAGAAGGGCTAATATTAGGATGTAGAGCTTTATCGTGACAATGACCAAGGTGAGTCAATCCTTTGACCATGTTGCACCCACTTTTTGCAAATTATGTTGCTTTAAATTATGAAACTGCATTGCTATGTTTTATCAAACTAAATTGGTCTAGATCATAGTTAATGCCTTAACAATTACTTGTGTATAAACTTTCAATCCTTGATCTTGGACACTATCCTTTGTCACCCTAGACTTAATGGATTACATACTAGTTACTAAGTTTGTATCTAAGTGTCATGCTTAGCCTTGCTTAGATACAATGTCATGCAGGTATTAAATTGCCCGACCACAACCATTAAAAACTTCATAAAATGATTTGGGCAGCAAGACCGGAGCCTAATGGTATGTTGAGGTAAATGGTTATTTTCAAAACAAACAAAACCTGAAAACTATTTTCGACTGGGGCGGTTGGAAAGAATGGTTGGTGCCGGGGCACGAGAAGATGTTGGTATGTGGATGTACCACCTGGTCAAGTAAGGACCAAATCTTGTGATGACCTCTCATGCAAAAATAGTGGAACCACAAGTTTATTATGGGTACGACCTGCCAACTAATTTGCTCGCTTAATTTGCTCGCTTTCGCATGGCCTCACCATTGGAGGAATGTGGCGTGGGTAAAGGGAAAGAAGCCATAGGGAAACCACACTACGCAAGAGGGGCCTCGAAGTGCATGGCACCGGCAAGGGAAACCTTAGCGGGTGAGGTCAGACGAGGAATGAGCATTGTAAAGGCTCTTGTGGTAATCTCCTTGATTCACATGTCTAAGGAAGCATGTGTATATATCAAGGCGATTACCTCTTGTGGGTAAAGTGTGCGAACTCGCAGAGTAAGAAAACTATCATGATAGACGTGTTTCACGGTCAAGAGCGGTGCCGAGAACTTGCCGGATATAGCTCTCATTTTACAAAACCATTTGTGATGAAAAGGAAAGGCCGGGTGGGACCCTAGGATTTGGAAAAGGCCCGGTTGGGGACCAAAGTGGTAATTACAGATAGCCCGAGCATTTGGTGGATGGAGCCACTCAATGGTATAGGAGGTGGGACCTCCACTAGTACTTTTTCAAATGAAAACTCATTTTGAAAACAGATTTGTTAAAATGCTAGGTCTCGTGATTTTTCTAATTTAGTTTAATTCAAACTTGACTTTGTGCAAATAAAAGAACTCGAACCTCCCTTGACTAGCCTTGCATCTATAAGAATCTGCATTGTGGGTTGGCTCATGAAAGTAGCTTAGTACTGTGCTCTCGCCAATGTAATCTTTTTCTGCATCTGAATGACCAAGACACCTACCAAGATTTCACAGAGGATGAACCAGATGGTGGTGAAGATAACGGCTTAGGCCGGACCCCCCGGGCCAGTTCGTGGCGAGTTAATGGATCCACCACAACTTATTTTGCTTCCGTGACTTGCTTTCTACTCTATGTTCTTGATTTTTGTAAAACTCTCGCCTAAGGGCGCTTTTTAAAACAAATGGCCGCTTCTACGGATATTTATGTAATATATCATGGGCATGCACTGTTCATTTGGGGTATCATTTACATTGAGCAAAGTTCACGATCAAGCAAGCATACAAACTCTAAATAGATGTCTCACGACCACCCCTAGATGGTCTAAGACCACAACTAGATGCCTCAGGACCACCCCTAGATGGTCTAAGACAACAACCAGATGTCTCACGACCACCCCCAGATGGTCTAAGACAACAACTAGATGTCTCACGACCATCCGCAGATAGTCTAAGACCACTACCAGATGTCTCAGGACCACCTCTAGATGGTCTAAGACAACAACCAGATGTCTCACGACCACCCCTAGATCGTCTAAGACCACTACCAGATGTCTCAGGACCACCTGTAGATGGTCTAAGACAACAACTAGATGTCCCACGACCACCCGTAGATAGTCTAAGACCACTACCAGATGCCTCAGGACCACCTCTAGATGGTCTAAGACAACAACTAGATGTCTCACAACCATCTGTAGATAGTCTAAGACCACTACCAGATGTCTCACAACCACCTCTAGATGGTCTAAGACAACAACCAGATGTCCGACGACTACCCCTAGATAGCCTAAGACCACTACCAGATGTCTCACGACCACCCCTATATGGTCTAAGACCACTACCAGATGTCCCAAGACCTCCACAAAACCTACAGGACCTCCTTAGAATCACCCAGGACATCTCCAGACCTCTTCAAAGATCACTTCAGACCTCCTCAGATCACTCTAGAACCATCTCACGACCTCTTCAAGACCTCCCTAGGATCTCTCCAGACCACCCTAGGACCTCTTCCGACCTCCTCCTACAACCGTGTGTGATCATAGACTTGAACCAAGGCCCCTCGCATGACACGGCCATACCCACGGGCCATTACTCGGGTCATAGTCCCGCTTTGGGTAGATAAAGAGGCCGATCAAGACTAAGGAACAAGAAGGCTACAGGATAGTTATGAGGCCGATCAAAACCGAGGAACAAGAAGGCTAAGAACTAGGTCATGAGCCCATAGTCAATTGTTAGGTGGGCATATTGTGTGGGTTTCACACACCGTGCTTTGGCACTTCCTCCACTAATGACTCTTTGAGAATATTTGGCTTGTTCGCCATTCTCGCAAGTCTAAAGCCGTAAGGTATATTTGTGCTTTATTATTATGTAATAATTGAACAATTTTGAGATATGCATTTGAACCAACAATGTAACTCTGTGTGTCACCATCGATCTAGGGAATGACACAACCACACACAAGGGGACCCAAGTTCTAAATTTGGGGTCCGACATTAACTTTCGAAGTTTTACTTCACATAATGTTTTAAAAGGCAATGCCTTTAGTTTTTCTTATGACCGGTTGTTTGCTTTGTAACATGTTCCATGAATGGGCATAGTTAAAATAACTCCAAAAGCATGCAAATAAGGCAACGACTAATAACGCATAAAAAGTTTTAAAAATCATGTATTTTTAACTTCGAGATTTTTGGTAAAACTTTTGGGGTGTTACAACGCACATAATCAAGTAGGAACTCAACTCAACTGGTACACGCCCATCTACATGTAGGACTCTAACTCGATTAACATGCAAAAAACTAACATGACGACTCCCTAAATCTTATTATCATCACTTCAACATTAGAGCAACGCCACTCATCTTTAGCATCTACCCTAATTAAATGCGCCCGCTTTCTCCTTCCTCGCTTATGGCATTTGGAAGTGAAGTGCACATAGTCCTAACAATTGAAGCATCGAACTTTTGCCTTGTCGAACTTACGCCTTCTTGCCGAGTCGCCTCTTTCTTCTTGGCCTTGACTCCACTCAAGATCGGTGAGCAAAGAAAGTGCTCACCTTCCTCATCGCACGACGCCCCTTCATGAATTCTCACACATTCAGACGCCCAACCACCTCCATAATCTGCTATCACCTTGATATCACCAAATTGCTAAAAGGTGGAGATGATATGCAAAAATTTGTTGGGGGCGCCACAAAGAAACATTTTCACGATGGTGCACTTATCCATCTTGTCTCGAGGACACGAATCTCGCTGACGAGGATGGTCACTTCATGGCACTCATTGATGGACTCGCCTCCTTCGTGTACATCACCTCAAACTCACTCTTCAGCTCAGATTGCCTCCTTGATGCGATCAAGACCGACATGCATCTCCTCCATGGTGTCCCAATCCTCCTTGGTCGCTCCTTTTGGCCAAGGCTATCATCATGGCCTTGGGCACGGCTTGAATATGGTGGCGGAACCATCCGACCCTTGCGCTCATTGACCAGCTCCTTGTCCTCCATCGCCGCCCACACCCCTTATACCTGCATGAACACCATCATCTTCACTTCCCAAGAGCCATGAACTTTGGTGCTCGTCGCAACCTCGCCTAGCCAAAGCTTTTCGCTTTTCTACTCTCTCATCAAACACATCCGATTACACGCCCTTTACATACTACCTAATCAATTTGCTAACCAACTCAACAACTAAACCGAAATTCTAACAAATAAAACAAACTAATTTGATCCAATGCTGATTGTTGACACAGAGGAGTTTATCGCATTCTTGGGTAACTACCCTGATTTGTGGAAAACTACATGTTTGTGGCCCAAACGGGCTGCACCACATCATCGGCTTCGCTTAGGAAGGAGCCAGGAGAGATCGTCGTCGCAGGTATGAATGTCCCGATCGATGATGGGCCGACGGAGCTGGGAAGAGAACCCTAGTCGAGGTCTACATGGACGAGAGCGCGTATAGTTGCTACCTGTCATCATTCACATTTATGAGATGATAGATAACGCCCAATGGCAATCAAGCATCAAAATATGTAATACCCGGTTATCTTTTTGGGTAATTAGAATAATTAGGAAAGGGATTGGGAATTCAGACTAAAGAATTTAATTGTCTAAACCCATTAGGGATGGGAGAGGGAAGACGCAGGGGCCAAGGCCCACCGAGCCGAGCCTGGCCGCCCATAAGAGAGCAAGGAGGAGGAGCTGGCAGCCAAAACCTAGCCGCCAACCCCTACCCACGCCTCGGCGCCATGCCGAGCGCCCTAAAGAATGTCCTAAAGAGAAGTGTTGTGCAGAACCAAAACATGGCGAGAGATGGTGCACAACCAAGGTTGTGGAGAACTCACATCACCAATTGAGGCCCTTCAAGGCCATGCATATATGTGAATACCACTTGAGCTTCCAACAGCCAGAATTAGTTACTACCTTATCCAACATATAAGCTTATACTTGCCTATTCACATTATCATATGACATACACACCCATAGATTTTCATTATCTCGTGTCACCCTCTTTCTTCTTGGCCTTGGACTCCCACTGCACCGGTGAGCAAAGCAGTGCTCACCTTCCTCGTAATCGATGTCCTTCCATGCATTCCTTGTACATATTCAGATGCCCAACCACCTCCATAATCGCTATCGCTTTGATATCACCAAATTGCTTAATGGTGGAGACGATCCAGAGAAATTTGTTGGGGTGCCACGAAGAAACTTCTTTACAATGGTGCACTTATCCATCTTGTGTCCGAGGACACGAATCTCGCTGACGATGGTGGATGCCTTCATGGCGAAGTCGTTGATGGACTCTGTCTCCTTCATGTATATCACCTCAAACTCACTCTTCAGCTCAGACCACGCCTCCTGATGCGATCAAGACCAACGCAGCATCTCCTTGTGGTGTCCCAATCCTCCTTGGTTGTCCTTTTCGCCAAGGCCATCATCATGGCCTTGGGCACGGTTTGAATGTGGCGGCGAGAGCCATCTGCCCTTGCGCCTGTTGACCACTCATTGCCCTCCACCGCCCACACCCCTTGTACCAAGATGAACACCATCATCTTCACCTAAGAGCCATGAACTTTGGTGCTCATCGCAACCCGCCTAGCCAAAGCTTTTTTGTTTTCTATTCTCTCATCAAACACATCGATTACATGTCCTTTAAGGATCGCTTAATCAATTTGCTAACCAAGTCAACAACTAAACCGGAAATTCTAACAAAGGAAACAAACTACTTTGATCCGATGTCGATTGTCGACACGGAGGAGTTTATCGTGTTCTTGGGTAAGTACTCGCATTTGTGGAAAATCGATGTTTGGGCCCCAAACGGGCTACACCGCATCATTAGCTTCATGCTTAGGAAGGAGCTGGAGAGATCGCCGATGGCAGGTCTCGCACATCCTACCGGTGATGGGTCAACGCGAGCCGAAGAGAACCCTAGTCGAGGTCTGCAAGGACGAGAGCGTGCGGGCCGGCCGCTACCCTATCATCATTCACATTTATGGAGATGACCTAGATAACGCTCCAATGGCAATCGAGCATCAAAATATGTAATACCCGGTTATCTTTTTGGGTAATTAGAAGAATTAGGAAAGGGATTGGGAATTCAGATTAAAGAATTTAATTGTCTAAACCCATTAGGGGATGGGAGAGGGAAGACGAGGGGCCAAGGCCCAGCCCAGCCGAGTCGGCTACCCATAAGCAAGGGAGGAGGAGTTGGCAGCCAAACCCCAGCCGTCAGGCCCTGCCCACGCCCCTGCCGTGCCACGCTGAGCGCCCTAAAGAATGTCACAAAGAGAAGTGTTGCAGCAGAACCAAAACATGGTGAGAGGGCAGGCAATAAACAAGGTTGTGAACTAACATCAGCCAATCGAGGCCCTTCTGAAGGCCATGCATATATGTGAATACAACTTGAGCTTCCAACAGTTGTGAATTAGTTACGTACTACCTTGTCCAACATATAAGCTTATACTTGCCTATTCACATTATCATATGACATACACACCCATAGATTTTTATTATCTGTGTGCCAGTCTACTGATAATCTCGTTCCACGCAGAATTAATGCACGATGTCTAAGATTCCGAAATTAGATGTATGTTCAAGACTAAAGGTATATATGCTGCAAGGCCATGACACTACAATGGTGCCAACACGTCGCCAACATATCGAACAGATCCTGCCGTTCTAAGAGAATTTTATGCGCGCAGTGTAGCGATGTTGAAATCCTTCAGATCTCCCTTCGCTGTTATGAATGCGCAGAATTTTTCTAATGCATAACTCAATACTGTTGGTGTGATGGCGTGATGCTGTTTTTAATTTACATAAGTTGTTAGTAACATACTGCTCCATTATGATGGCAGAAACCCATACCCAGGTTGCATTTGGAGAAGTGAACTCTAACTGCAAGATCTTTCCCCACTCCTAGAAGTTCTCCATCAGGTAGTAGCTTAGGGTTGCCACTTCATTTGTTTTATACTTCACTGCATCTGAATATCTACAAAGCATTTTATTATGTGTTCTGCAGGTTGAAAAGAAAAGGTTGTACACTTTGTTACTCCTCTATGGAGTCTGCCATTACAGCTTGTGCTTTCATTTAGGAAATACGCTGCAATTATTAACCGCAGAGTTCATTGTTTACGATTCCTAATATAGTTTGATCCATGCATTTTTCAGATGTATCTGCTAGAAAGTTACCCAACGAGTGTGCTGAACCACAGGTGAGTAAACACATAAATTTTTGTAATGTCGGCCGGGTACCTTCTTTTTGTTACAAATCTTATGCATTAGTAACTTTTGCACGACTATACCCATACCAACTATCATGTTACTTGATTCTTCCTGTTTTCACCACATGATGCTCACTGTTTGTCTTCGACTCACCCTTCCGTTGACATCCCTTTATCTCTGTTACAGAAATTTTGAAGAGCTTGAGAGTCTTCTTCCATCAGAGCCCAAGATGGTGAATTAACTGCAGCTGAAGAACTTGGGCTGATGGTACATATATCATGTTGCACGATTCTAACACTATTTGTGTTTAGGTCTTGATATCAAAGAAGAAAAAACACATATTAAGTGAATTATCGCTGACTCTTTCCTATTGCTGTCTCTCTTTAAGTGTTCCGTGAAAACGTGTTCTTTGGGTCTATTTAGTTCAGATAATAATAAAAAACCCGTGTGCTTAAATGTGCTAGTGTGCTGTAGAAAACATATTTACTTATCTATTTATGTGCCTCATCCTCAATATTTGAGGGAATGTTTGTAGGTTCCTAATAAAAGGGAATGTATGTAGTTTGATATTTGTATTGATTAATGATTACTACTTATATTGATTTGTCACAATAAAATGAGATTGCTTTAGGTCCTAACATACGCAGCTGCTCATGCACCAATGTTTGGACACATTGTAATTACACCTAATGTACTATTCCTGGCATGCATGTTAATAATAACCTCACATATTAGCAGTACAAAACTCCTGCTACACATTGTTACTTTTAACGTCTTCATATCATCTTCAAGAAAGCTTCTTCTAATCCATCTAACACAAAAAAAAACAATAAACTGGGCTCTTGATATTACATTGTGTCACATCAAACACTGTACAAACAGATACCAAATATTATATATTCAATGGACGAACACAGCGTGCGCGCGCCTTACCATCTAGTACCATCTTTGGACTCAACATCTGTGGACTCAAGACACACCTTGACGATACCAACCGGCGAAAATAGTGGGCATTAGGCGTTTTACTTGCTGACGGTATTGCCATTTTTTTACATGCTTTCGCAGAAAGCACCATCGGCCCGCTTCTAGCAGTTGGGCCCAATCAAGTAGCTAGGTCGGCTGAGTTGGTCCGGGTTGGGCCATGTCTAGGGCTAGTTTATTTTACGGGTTTAATTGAGCTTTAGCCAGACGCTTTTGAACAAGGCCTAGATAATCTTTTGGATCGCAATCACAAACTGCATTTTTTTTTTCTTCAAGAAGGCACAGAACAAATGTATATGTACGATCATACAAGGGCAATTAGTTTATACAAGGCCCACGTGTTGTTCCTACGTTGTAAGGGTCCACTCATTAACAGTATTTTACAGATGGGCTAGAACTGGCCCAATTAAAGTCAGCATTTTCCACGATTTTATTCAGAGAGAAGGAAATACGTACTCTTCCAAAAAAACCGCCCCTATAATCCTCCCCTTTGAGTTCATACAAGTCATGTGTCCGCATGCTGCAACAGAAAATCTTTTTTTTGCATAGAATATGTTTTATGCTCATCAACCTCCCTATTGCCATTCATAAGTGCACGGTGTTGCAACGGAAACTCATATTTTGCACCAATAATTTCTAAGCAATATGCTTAACACACATAATTTCGAGCATTATAACCAGTTCGTAGGTATAGAGTACATTTCAACAACCTAGCATTATAATCAGCTTTTGGGAAAATAAATGCAAATGTTACAAGTACAGAGTCGATGAATTGCTTTTGAACTATTTAGTTCTCGGCTTTACCGCACTATCGATGTGCAACCAAAACCATAATTCAGCTAACAAGTATCTCAAGATACAATTTCATACTAAAAAGTAGTACATTCACTTATTTAATCCAAGCTTGGTGAATAATTTATACCTAACGGAGTAGTATTAGTTACCAAGGCAAGTGAGGGAGGGAGGCGCGTGGATACCTAATAGAGTAGTATTAGTTATCAAGGTGGTGGTGGGGGGGTAGGGGTGGAGGCGCTGTGGAGCAGAGTAAGAGCGAGGAGACGTGGAGGGATAGAGCAAGGGGAGATGCGAGAGGGAGTACGAAAAGGGCCGAGGTTTTAAGAGGCTAGGGATATCATGTATTGACGAAAACATTTATTCATTGATGTAATAGCTCGAAAGTTCAGTCAAACGATTTCAAGGTTATCAATGATGTAAGAAGAATTCAATGCATAATTTGGCAATATGTACATGTTTTTTTGCTAAACGATCACAACCGTGTTGCTCAGTAATGTTACATCATGTAGTGAGATTCCTAGCTATACTTAGTTAATGACACTCAAATCCAGTTAGTTATCGAATGGAAATTTGCACATTATTACACCTGCCTATTAAAACACAAAATTTGAGAAAAAGACTCTCCTAACTTTTGAATCACGCTGCTCACCATGTCAAATTCTATTCTCCATGCTATGTGCTCATCGTGCCTAACCAAAATTACACTTTTCCTAGTTATCCGACACATCTCCCACCATGAAGTAGCAGATGCCCTAGGTATTTCCTCAACATCGACATAGTTTGTCCAGATACCAACTCAGATCCGCTTCCCTTCCACTTTTGCATTATCCTGTGAGTACCACAACATGGAATTACTATATCCGGGAGAATTATTTCAACCATTATTCCCGACAAAATTAAACCAAGCTATCAGTATGATTCAACCACTCCAAGATGTCCACCGCTCCAAACTTTCAAATTACTACCAATTGTGTTATTCACACTATTGAACCTAATTACAAGCAGTGATCTGTGAAGTCGTGTTAGCTAGGACTATAGCCATATAAGGAAGAACAGCAGATATGACATGCAAGCCACATGCCAAAACTCGAAAGTTTTCTTCAAACACAAATCAAGAAAAGGGAAGGGACACCACAACCTAATCTAATTACCTTGGAAGCAATGGTATAAAACCCATTATCAAGAGAATCACTTGCAAAAGTTAGGCACCTCATGGGACACATGGAGATCAAGGTCGCCGAGTATTTGGCCTCTTGCGTAACCAATAGCAGTATCTCAAAGCAAGGCAACTCTAGAGTATGCAAAATCTCCATGTGTATATTAGGTAATCGAATGATTCCTTTGAGTATATAGGTTTACCATGAGTCGAAAATTTCATATCCGTGTTTGTATAGAAATACTAAACATAATAAACTTGAAGAGGTTAGTGGAAGATAAGGAAACAAATAGTTCTCAAGATCTCTTCCGATAACTTTCATTTGTAATAATCAACATACCTAGGAGGAAAACATGGTGCAACATAGTCATAGATATCGCTAAGCTCATCTCCAATCAGATTACATTAGGAACATAATAATGATCCATAAGTCACCAGATCAAGAGGGTAATTCAAGAGAAGTGTGTTTCTAAGAAACATCGCCTACTCTTTGTCGTCCCGATTTGCGTAACAAGGTGATTAGGATATATTGGTAGGGAAGACTAATAACAAAATTTTAGGTCATCTACGTCAAACGAGTGCTAAATCATGGAGCCAAAAAAATGTAGACAATATGGCATGATCAGCGATGAACTGTAATACTGTGGGTTCCATTCCTTAATAACCACACCAGTCATTTATTTTGAGTTCCTTAGACAATAGCAAGTTAACATAAAAACACAAATAAATGGAACAATCGAGTATTGACCATGACATTTGAGCACCAACAAATACTTAACTCTAAGGAATCTAGAACTCTATATATGCGATCAACGATTTGCACCAAAGATTGGGATTTCGATCCTTGCTATGGATACTTGATAGTATTTCCAAAGAAAACACCGGGAATGAATGAGGTGATTGAAAGCACATGAAGTTGTCTCCTAAGAAGTTAGAAGATGATTGAAAGAATGGCATTTAAGAAGGAGCAAGCTTAATGACTCATTTGCACTGCTCAAAGATAGTTCGTGGAAGTGCTTCTAATGTGCCGCTACTTAGCTCCAATGAAAGTTCATAGCAACGCAGTTGTTGTTAATCTCGTCACCAATATCGTGACAAACAATAAGAAACTAATAGTAGCAATGAATTCACATGGAGTTCTAAATGGAGAAAGCTACATACCAATGCACACAGAGATTCCAAACCAACATCGGTTGGTTCCTCGAGTCCTTGCCTCCCGCCTACGTGAAAATCAAGCATGACCTACAAAGGAAACAAAGAAGAAAATTGAATTGGCATATTCCAAGAATTTACTTCAAAATTGCACTGAAGCAAAGCACAACAAAACCGTAAGACTAAAATCATCTTGAAGCGTGAACTATGGAAATACTCAATAACGAGAGAGCAATACGATATAGCATGACATCCGTGCTATTGTCACTATCTACACTTGCTCATTAATATACTAAATAAATCTACAACGCAGTGTATATACTTTTCCATCCTCTCTGTACTTTTGGTGGTTGTGTTTTGTCAGCCTTCCAAAATGTTACTATACCATTTCTATAGAAGCAAACGAGTAACGATACATGAATAATCATGATTAAGTTCAATTTGAATTCAACAGATAAAAAA